>CP139501.1:254901089-255226169 GCA_021014915.2 Artemisia tridentata subsp. tridentata
CTTTTCCATCTTCTTTGGTTTCAACCAAACCCAATTGACAAACCTCCAAGCATATAGCGCCACTAGCGCTATCGCAGCTAGACCGAGAACACGAAGCAATCCAATCATGTTTAGGATTGGTTCCATGTTGAAAATGATCAGATTTTGGTGCTTCGGTGAAGATGGAGTGATGGTCTTTATTGATAGATAGGTTTCACTCCGAGTCCTTGAAGTTTGAGTAATTAAGTTTGCTCCATACGTTCTTTGTTTTTTTTCAATGGTCAATACTACTCGTAGTACGTATGAATAAGTCAACCTAATAATAGCCAAATGGGGCCAAGAAAGAAATTATAAGTTTTGTACAAATTCCAAAGATGCAAATTTGTGGAAATTTCCAAAGTCGACATGTGTATTACCACTCAAAAATTGTGTTAGCAGAAATGACACGTGCACAGTAGCTAAAATCTACAAAAATGGCGTGCACAAACAGAGCGCGCGCAAAACCCTTGTGTGCGTTAGTTGGATTCTTTGCACATCTTTTAGATTAAATGAGAGGCCGACACCTGACGGTACGCGCAAAAGTGTTTCCTCGTCTATTATTTGCGCGCGCATCTTATTTAATTTAGATCAAACAAGGTGGTGACAATTGACGGCACGCACAAACCATTTTGCTCGCCCTTATTTGCGCGCAAATGTGTTTGCTCACCCTCATTTGCACGCACTCTTTAAGTAGTAGCAACTTTTTGTGATATCTTTATATTAAACGAGATTGGCGATGGCCGCCGCGTTGCGGGCGGGCCTGTTATTTTTGCCAAGTAATTAGTACATGATATCAAGTAGTCATATATTCATTGCCAAAATATATCTTAACTGATAGCCAAATCAGTCTGATTACTTAAAATTATTTTTGCCAACAATTCACTGCTTCTCCAGCCTACATCACATAACCCAACTTTATATTATAACCTTTTTACAAAAACCAAATAACATAGTTTGCGATACACGGAGTAAGACATTAAGGGGGTGTTAAACAGTCACTTCTTTCGTCGGTTCAGTAGACGCAACAGAGGAGATTTGGTGCAAATTTAATGACAGACATTTCTTATAAATATGTAATGGAATATTAGTGTGGAAAACTAAAAGCCTCAACCCTGACTTATAATCCTTATGCAACAACAGCAGGTGGAACATTTAAAGTTTTAGGCTTTTTACATTTTTTTACAACAACCTGAATATAACATTTAAGCTATCAATAGTATGCAAATTATAAATACTAAAAGTACCTTTCTGCTACGAAGACTGCATCTTGGCCCTTGAGCCACTACGCCAATTCCAGCATTCTTCCAATGTTCTTGGAACCATCAAAAAACATCACATTATAATCATGATGAGGTTGTGCAGTAAAGCAATTATCATGATTGTAAAAGAAAGGGGGTGTTTAGATAAGCTTCTATAAAAATTCAATAACTTTAGCACAAACACCTTTTTTGTTCTTCAAAAAGTTCATTCCATTATTCCGTATAATACGTAATACAATAAGCTAAAAAACCATTTAAAATAGACTTGACAACATAAAAACAATTCCAAACCATTCCGAAACGGCTCATCAGTTATCACTGACGATGATGGCATTTCTTCATGACTGTAACTATTGAGAGCATGTTAAAATGTAAAACACGAAATTGTTACCTTCATTCCTTTCGCTTCCATCTTAGGCTTTTCTATTTTCGTGACTCTCTAAAGCTCGATTCTTTTACATCTTCCTGCTTGAACCTATCGATAACTGGAGACCAGTGTCTTGGCCGTCGTGAACGTCGTATTCAAAAACAACTTTAACATGAATTATCCATTTATCCTTTTATGTTCGGCATCATGTGCTTCATAGACTTCTCGTCTAAACCTTCTATGTCCGTCGTCATGTAAGCCCAACAATATTCTGCAATAAAGAGGATCCAGTCAGTCAGTATATAGTATTTCGGATCCATAAAAATGATATACTCGAGTTCAGGTTGTAATGTATTTTGAGGTCGCTACATTATATTTGACAATCTGAACTCGAGTTAAGCCAAAAAAAGGAAATCAATAACTGATACTATGTAGTCAACTTTAGTGAACAGAACAAAAGGCATGAATCAACTTTAACAAAAATTAGTAAATCTGTAAAGATAGTTTATTAAAGAATACAATACCGAAAATTATTGGATCGAAAGTGTTGCTAGTCAACTTAGCCTAACATGTTTCAACCTGTACCAGACTACCACAGAACCTTTTTTATTTTGCTGTCATTTTCCGGTTTCTATCATCTTGTAGATAGGCACAGGGCACACAAATTTCAGTCGCATGTTAAAAATTTCAGCAAGCGAATAATTCTCTATTGTTTGACGGAATTTTTAGGTAAAAGTGATAAGGGAGTGTTTGGGATTAATAATTTTTCTGCCTATATAGTTAACTATAAGAACAACATGGCCATAAATCCATTTGCAAAATCAAACACTTTCAGGTTAGATGGGTAGTTTCAGTAACAAATTCCAAAACACCCTTGTAAGGACTTTTTAGCAATCTCAAATAGGTGTTACAGTTATAAAGGGGTTCTGATGACAGTGGTCCGCTGTCAAATTTTCAGCAACAATAACGTGACTACAAAACAAAGACACACGAAAAACATTAAAAGCAACTTGAATGCTACAAAGATGCTATGATTAACACTGAAGCACATGACATACGTACCTGTAGTGTGAGTTTCGATCGCGTGGCAGGCAACAATGTTATAGATGGCAGAAATAAAAGTACTCGTATAACTGTAATTCAAGCATATCATCCTCATTTTCGATTTTAACCACCACCTTAACCTGTCCATAATTACACATTTCCATTATTCCATACACGTAAGCAAAGAAGCTAACCGCTTGCTCAAAATTTTGTTTCGTATTCGTGCAAAGTTGATAAATTCAGTAAATAGAATGAAATACCATACACTTGTTCGGAAATATAGATAAGAACTTATTGATTCATACACATACCGGTGAGGAATGTATCATTGCACTTACCACTGATCCTTTTTGCATTTGACGAACAACAAAAAATGTGGCCACACCTGAAACGAAAACATCAGACAGATTTTATAAGAACGTGTGATACTAAATCAATGTTCATTAGATTAGTGTAGCTTTGAATGCATACCACGTCAATTGCAGTCTCGATTATACCAAATCAAACATTTTTTGCCACTTGAACATCAAATATCAGGGGACTAATGGTTACTGCTATCACCCGTATATCGTTAGCATGTCCTTCCGGTTTTTTAAATCTAAATAAAGTTTTCAGGTGGTTTGTTCAAGCTTATAAGCTCGTAAGCCTGAAAGAAAATTTTGAATTACAGCCTTCGCTGACCAGGTATTTTAGATTTGGAAAACCGCATAAGGTAAAACATCTTTTTTGGCTAGTGACTTTATGGATTACTCAAGTCCATAAACTCAATTTAAAATATAGCATAAGCTACTAATATTATCAACCGAAACAGACACTAACTTGATAATCACTACTCTCAAAAACTTATGGCTGCATTATATTTTGCGAAATTCAAAAAATGAGGCTCAGATCTGGTAATATAGAAATTTTACGAAACACCCGCCATGGCTGCAACCACATTTCAGGTGTGGCTGCCCCGCCAAGATACGTGTGTCCGTAGAACATAAATGAATAAAATTATCATCATCGCCCGTTATAAAATTTGTGTAGGATTGACCAGTTTTAAGGGAGTGTGTTTGGGATTTGCTTATTGGCTCAGATTAATTCATAGCCTAGCGCACGCGTGGAGGTTGCTGAGGCGAGTGTTTCTCGCAGTCTGCCATCCTTCCACGCTGTGCAGCAAGACATCATACTCGAAGGATCATCACAGCCAAGTAAAACGCATCATATAGGAACCTTAACAGGCCATAGAAGATAAGTGCCTGAAACTGAAACAGCAGATCATGGCACAGGCCCGAAGCATCTAAAAAAACATACATGTGCATCTGTTGAGATAAGGTCAGTCTCAAATTTAGCCCAACCCAGCAAGTCTCATCACAGGCTATTATATCCAAAAACAACAGGTGGAACAATGAGGCTCAGATAGGTACGGACTCGAAAAACAGCAGACGGCCACCATGGCTGCAAACACAGCATGTTGCCCCGCCAAATACGGCCAGTCTCAAGTTTTTTCGAACCCACTAACATTCATCACAGCCTTTTATCCTATATAAACGGGCGGCCAAGATAAGGCCTTTTTCACAGTTTAACCAATTTCAGTAACATAACCTGGAACCAAACAACTAATATAAACTTTAACACATCATTTAAGCTCCCATCGTATTACTGCCGATCTTTATGGTCCCCAAATCAAGACGCAACAAAAGTAGTAAATTTCCTGTTCCATTATACATATGACATTAAAACGTGCGACAACAATTAACCACAAAGTATATAGTCTAAATTAATGTTAGTTTATATATTTACCTCGAACTACCTATGCAATAAAGCCCTATGAGGTTGGGAGTTCGCGGAACGCGGCAATCATGTGAAGATAGCACTATAAAAACGCATCCTACAAATATATAATAGATTTATAAAAGTATTCAGCCCAAAAGAAAAAAATACAAAACTTGTTAAATGGTATAATTATAAAAAATGTTATAATTATAAACAAACATGAGTAAATCATCAGCCATTCAAAGGGTGGTATAGCAGAGAAATGAAACAAACCTGGAAGCCAAACCGGTTCTCGTTCATGTCCAAATGAAAATTTTAAATAACATAAAGCCTCAAAACCACAACAAATAAGGCTCAGATCTGCCATGGCTGCAACCACAGCTCGTGTGTGGTTACCGTGCCAAGATATATTTCAGAAAACAATCGTCATCGCCTAATCATCAGGCATTCAAAGTAAAAAGGGCCCAATTTGAATGGCAGGTGAAATGACGACACCTCATGTGCGGCGGTTATAGGCAAATCCAGCATCAAAAAATGCAGGGACGCATCATTAGAGCATGTGGTAAGTATCAACAACTCATGTTGTAAAAAGTATCAATACCATTGTATAAGAGGTTTAGACAGGGAAACAATCGAAAAAAAAGGACACATCCAAGATGGTTGCAAACGTAATACATTGGCTCGCCAACATGCGGAGCATCTCAATTTTATCGAACCCACTGACATGCATCACAGCCTCTTACAATGGCAACTAACATCATACAAATATAAAAAAATATGATCGAAACTCAGGTCTGAAAATACAGAACCACTACGAACTGCCAACTAAATAGATTTCAGTTCACACAAACAGTAAGATTTTAACAGGGCTGCAAAAATAAAACCTGTTGCATAGTAATTGCTTATACTACAAAGTTATCATCATCGCCTTAATAGCAATCATCATAGGCTGTTACCTTTATCAATTACTATGTATATATAATGTTATATATGCTGAATAAATGTAGCAGGCCAGTAAAAAATAAGGCTCAGACATGTACATATATAATCAACATTAAAGACACAGCATGGCTGCAACTACAGTTTCATTTGCCCCGCCAATGAACGCGCGTCGAAATAATGTAATTGTACAAAATAGTCATCACCGCCTTAATAACATGGCTGCAAATACAGACCTGCAGATGGGGAAAGGGCCACATAAACAACTGAAGTTGACCGTGGCTGCAAAACAAACCCGGTTGCTTAGTTACCGTTTATACTATGTCATCCGGTCATTGGGCCGGCACTACCTTCAGAGTCGGAACGACCCATTCTGTTTCCCCACCAACTACAGCAGAGGTGTCCATATGGTTGTACAGGAGGCTCAGATAGGGATACGACAAAGAGGATACATCCGCCATGGCTGCAAAAGTAATAAATTGCCTCGCCAAGGTACGGAGCATCTCAGTTTTATCTAACCCGTACATGCTCGTCATCACCGCCTTAATAACATGGCTGCAAATACAGACCTGCAGATGGGGAAAGGGCCACATAAACAACTGAAGTTGACCGTGGCTGCAAAACAGACCCGGTTGCTTAGTTACCGTTTATACTATGCCATCCGGTCATTGGGCCGTCACTACCTTCAGAGTCTGAACGACCCATTCTGTTTCCCCACCAACTACAGCAGAGGTGTCCATATGGTTGTACAGGAGGCTCAGATAGGGATACGACAAAGAGGATACATCCGCCATGGCTGCAAAAGTAATAAATTGCCTCGCCAAGGTACGGAGCATCTCAGTTTTATCTAACCCGTACATGCTCATCACAGCCCCTTATCCAAGTACATTAACCGTGTCAATACCATTGTGTAAGAAGCTGAGACAGGAAACAATCGAAAAAAGGGCGCATCCGCGATGGCTGCAAACGTAATACATTGCTTAGCCAAGATGCGGAGCATCTCAATTTTATCTAACCTACCGAGACGCATCACAGCTTCTTACAATCACAACTAACACCATACAAATATTAAAAAAAATGAACGGAACTGCAATAAGCAAATACCAATAACCGTTGGCAGAATTCGAACATCAGCAGAACAAACATGATTGAATCATCAGGCAATCAAACGCCGGTAAATGCAAGGCAAGAGACAAAGAACCTACAAAACACGTAAAATTTATAAATAAACCTAAAATTAGCAAAACCCCCAAATTATAACAAAACCCTAATTTACGATTAGATTTTACATAAAATAATTTTATACCTTCCTTTTTTTAAGAAACAAAATTAAATACAATTAATCGAGTCTTGATAGTTCGACACTAAACGCGTCACAAGTCAAACCTCTTCACGAAGAGAAGTCAACTCGCGACGGTTCAACGCAACAATCGATTTAATAACCGGATAAGCGTGTACCCGGGTCGAGGTCCCAACGAGGCGTGAAATTGAGAATATCGTTTTCGGTTTGTAATTAAAGTGCTTGAAAAAACGAGAGTTTGTTTTGGTTTTTAAATAAAACAAAAATTAATAAACGCGAACGGTAAACAACGAATGAGTAAAAACGTCAAAATATTTAAAAATTAACCCTACGAGTACCAAAACAATTTTCCTACGACTTAAATATAAAAAGAAAATTTTGGAAAAAAGAAAAATATTTTTTTTGACTTTTTAATAATTTTTTATAAATTAAAAACTATTTAAAAGAAAATAATTGATTGAAAATACTAAATGGAAAAAGAAAATTCTGAAATTTTTTTTTCTAAAATACTTAATACTAAGCTTGAGCTATGAAAAATATAAAAAGTGAAAATGCTTTTTTTTTTAAATAAGCCGAAAATAAGCAACAGCTCACAATAAGCTAAAAATAAAAATAAAAGGGTTTTAACTAAAATTTTGTAAGGTTTAACAAAGGAGACAAGTGAGCGTAGTGGTTGGTTGCTTGTGTTGCGAGTCTGCTGGCCTGGGTTCGAATCCCAGGCATAGCAGTTTTGCTTAAAATATATATATATATATATATATATATATATATATATATATATATATATATTATATATATAATATTTTTAGTGATTTAAAACCTTAAACTTTGAATTAGATTCCACTGATAACAAACTAACAACTAATTTTTAAGCTATGATAAACACAAACACAAAACAATAAACACAAACAAATCCAAATCCAACTATGATAAACACAAACACAAACAATAAACACAAACAAAATGCAAATAAACAAAATGCACAAAATCCTACTGATGCACAAAATTATACTGATGCAATAAGCAAAAAATGCAATAATCCTACTGAACTACTAAAACTGATATTCAAAAGGCAAGATAAAAATGGTGCAGGCTGCTATAGTGCCTAAAACTCTTCAACTCTAAATCCAACTACAACTAACAACATTCACCAAACAAGCAACTAAAAGCAGAACAAAAAAAACCAAGAACTTAAAATAAGCAGTGACAAGCAAAGAATAAGCAGAATTAAGCAGTAACATCAGCAGTTGACCAAAGTTGACCAAGAACAAAAAAAAATTAAACTGATAACACCCTGACTAACCTAACTACCAGCAACTACATAATAGAATTCAAATGAGCATAAAAAAAATCAAAATAAACACAAAGAAGCAGTAAACATAATAATAAGCTGAAAAACAATTTAATTCAAAACTGACTTCTATTAAATAAAAGTAAATTACAACTGAAATAAAATAAGAAAATTACAAATACCTTAAAATAAATAGCTAAAATAAACCTAAGAGAAAAAATGCTACTACCGAACCTATTTATACTAAAAAAATATGTAAAACCCTAGCTACTTGTGTTTTCTGTGTGAGAGTGTCTCCCATACTGCTGCGTGTGCTTCTTTGATGGCCTTTGGATCATTACTTGGTCTCCACATCTTTTATTTTTGATCGTTGATTTTCCTTTTCTAGCCACGGATTGATGAGGTGGAGGGGGGGGACCAAAGACAAGGTCATGTGAATCTTTTGGATGGTAGCGGTGAGGTGGTGAGAGGTGGGATTAGCAGGCGGATTAGAGAGGGAAGGGTAGGATTGAAGATGATAAATAGTGTTTTAGGTTTGTTAGGGATTTTGACCGAGTATTTGGGGGTTTGACCCTTACTTATTGACCGGTGTTAGGTTTTAGCTAAAGGGTGTGGGTCGGTTTTAGGTGAGTGGGCTTATTTGTTTAGGTGGGCTGTGGATAGAAGTTTTAGTTTAAGGTGTTGGGCTTGTGGGTTTAATTTAAGGATTGGGTTGGTTTAATGGGATGGGTAAGGTTTAGATTTAGTGGATTGTGGGTTTTAGGTGTTGGGCTGTGGATGATAAAGGGTGGATCCGGTTGTATTGAGATAGGTTAGGATAATATGAAATTTAAACCATGGACCAAAAGTGTAAATCATGCAAAGTTCAGGGACCAAATCTGCTATTTCTCCAAAGTTAATCAAGGATTAATTTTGCCAACAAGTAATAATCCAAGGGCCATTCTTCAAAAAAATATTATCTTTGACGAATCTTTCCCGGCTTCGGCTCTATAAATATCTTTTCCACGTCTCGTGCCCGTGTTTTCCGGATTTTACTTTGTTTTTGCCCTTTTTCTTTAATAAGTTGCCTGCATAAACATAAACACAAAAACACGAATATCTTTTGGCATTTTGGTTAGTTTTTGGTCTATTTGGGTCCGGTTTTGGTCAAGAAAAGGTATGTGTTTAAGCACATACCAAAATTCCCCCAGACTAAGATATTGCTGTGTCCTCACGCAATGTTATAAAAACACGTTTTTAAATCGAAAAATTTCTAATCTCTTTTTACTAACTTTGAGAAGTAGCAAAATTTTCAAAAGAGATTAAGAAATCTTAAGTTCTAAAAACTCCCCGATTTTCCTTTTATTCTATTTTTGTATTTTCCTCATAATCATGTGACGGCTTTGTTGACAATCATTATCTCACGATAACTTTTAGGGTCATCGAGTAGGAAACACGACTCATAAAGAAGTGACCATACGGATAAAATTCATCGTTCCTGATTTTTCACGAGTCCCCAAACTAAGCTTAAAAACGAAATCATTGTCTATTTACAAGTTAGATGCCAACACTACCCATGAGAGTTACTTGTGTAATTACCTCTTGCTCCCATTTTTCCTAATTTCCTCTATTTATTTTATTTTTGGCGAGAAATGAATTGCTTCATATTCTCGTTTTGATAAATTTTAGTCCGATAAAGATACTAAATTAGGACGCTAAGTAGTTTTCAATCTTCTCTCGAGAACCATTGCTTTGAAAATGAGGTCCACATCAAGGTTTTTATTTATATTTTTGACTTTTGCAATTTTTTTTTTTCTTTCTATTTTTCATCATTTTTCTTTCTTTTTTTTTTTTTTTTTTTTTTTTTTTTTTTTTTTTTTTTTTAACTTTTCACTTGCGTACCCTAAACGACGGACCTTCACGGTTTAATTCCAAGACCTTACACCTTTCGGAATAAAGGATCCAAGGGCCGTTGCAACGGAGTGTTCCAAGACTCTAGACATTCCTGAAATGAGGATCCAAGGTGGTTAGACCAAGACCTCACACATTCCTGAACTAGAGGTCCAAGGGCCGGTGCAAGAGGGTAGCCAAGACCTAAACGCCTTCCGGAAATAAGGATCCAAGGCCCGCTCTCGAAACAGTAGCTTAGAGCACTTAACTTATTATTAAACTTATTTATTAAGGAACCTTGATGTGTACCCAATTTTCAAAACAATGATTCTTTTAAGAAGACCAAGAACTAATCATCGGCAAAACCTAACATCTTTAATTATTCTTACAGATATATATAGTGAAACAATTTTGTGGGAGCAAAAGGCCACACGTAACTTCGATGAGCTCTAAAGAGAACCAACTACTCCACGCTTAGCAACTAACTCCTAAATAAACTCTATCATTTCTCGTTCTTCGCAAATTTAAAATCTTAAATAATAAGATCCGCGAATGCTTAGCCTTATAATCAAGCCATGCATATATAAAGTCGATACGGGAACTTGCAAATTCTTAAAAAGAATTCGCATTTTATAGCTCCTTGTGTAAAAGACTAGCACGAGCTTATAGATTATAAATGGTTAAGGGGACAAGCTAGGGCTCAACACGCCCGGTCAAGTCAGAATTTTATTCCTACTCTCACCAGCGGAAAGTCAACAAAATGTCAAAATTTATTATATTTTTGCAAAAAAATTTAAATTTTTATCATTTTTTTGGATTTTTTTTTTCAAATTTGGAGGAAAAACGGGGTTGCATGAGTGAACGGCAAATATGCAAGGCAAAAATCAAATCGAAAGATTACCCCCCAGACTAAAACGAGACATTGCCCTCAATGTCTTAAAGGTAAGGGTTCTCCTACAAAAATCTACGGCCGTTTATTAATTATGCCAAAAGATAGATGTAAAACGATAAGATTTTAGGATATTGGATAAGCAACGAATGATGAAACTCGAGTGGAGAGAAGCAAACCACGAGCACGAGAGTCTTCATCAATCGGGCTAACCTGGACACATCACAAAAAACCACGAAACACAAGAAATGGAAGAGGGAGCCCTCCTCACTACACTTATTAGAAAATAGATAAGAAGATAGATGGATAAGCATGGGGTGCCTCCCACGAAGCGCTTGTTTTTGGTAACCGAGTCACATGAGCTTGACTCGACCCCGTATTTAATTGTCCTTGGGGGAGCAAGTGGAAGAGATAATCTCAATCGGACTTTCATTCAAGATGTTTGGATAAACATTGAAGCATATGAAAGTTCCACTCCGATGAGATACCCACGGCTTCAGAAGATAAAAGCGGTGATGCCGGGGTCAAAAACTTTGTCTTCGTTTCCGGCTGGAAACGATAGTAAAGTTTCAATCAGAGATAACTCCATGTAGAACGGGAGTTTTTGACCAGAAAGAAGTAGAGTGAAAAGAAGTAGAGGGGAATCATTTTTCTCCAGAATTAAAAGTTCCTTAGATGAGGCGGGAAACTTTAAATTCTTATCAAGAGTCAATTTCATCAAAGGATAAATTTTACCATCATCGAGTATGCCTGGATTAAACACTTTGTCTTCACAAGAAAACTCAGCAGGGTACTCGATGGTGGACTCAATGGAGAAAAGGAAATCATCCTCGGGAGAATGAGGAGATAAGTCATTAGAAACAATTGTAGCATCCTCAATTATGGTTTCCATTTTAGGGCCTTTTTCATCAGTAGGTTTCCCATATAAAAGATTTCTCCATTCGGTTTGATCGGCCCCAAAATCGAAGAGGTCATCATCATCTTGTAAATCATTAAGCTCGGTGTAAGAATCAGATGATGGAGAATGGTATAAAAGTTTTTCGACTTCTTTAAGATCAGCATGAAAGTCGAAAAGATCATCATCATCTGATGGAAGTGGATCGTCGTGAGCGAGTTCATCGGCGAACTCCTCGGGATAAGAATCACATTTAGACGGATCACGGTTCAGCAAAAATCCCAATTCTTTAAGATCAGATTCAAAATCAAAGTCATCGTCCTCATCCCCCGGTGGGATTGGATCGATGTGAGCGAGTTCATCGGCGAACTCCTCAAGAAGAGAATCAATACTAGAAGTGGTACTGCCACTACTTTGCTCTTCTGATTTTGAATCAACAACTTGAACGGATTTAGGCGTCTTTTCATTAACATCTTCCGGGGGAAGGGAAAATAATGGTTCATCAAATTTCATTTGTAATAACGAGACATCTTCCCCGGGATCACTATCGGTCTCAACAATTTCCGGCGAAATTGGAGCATCATCAAAGAACACATCGAGCTCTTCCCTCGAGAGATCACTTCCCTCAATCGGAGGAGAAGGATAGGAAGAGTCGGAAAGGTTTGGTTCAACAATCTCAATTCTATAAATCGATTCCGGAGGTGGGACAAGTGGTGTGCTCTTAGAGCTAGCAATTTCCACCACTTCCGTTGTGATCTCCGAATCTGATTCATCATCATCAAGAATACTCTTAACATCCGCGGAACAACTTGCAAACCATTTGCTTGAACCGGGAGTAATTTTCAGAGCTTTGAGCTCAGCACGTTTTTCTGACATACTCTTAACCGCAAATCTTGAAAGAATTGAATCACTTCTTTTGGAAGCAATTACTGGATCATATTTTTGATTAACCACAACAACGTTGCTTTTGGTGGTTAGCGGTTTAGAGTTCTGATTGATTTGAAACGTGACTTTTTCATCATCAACTCTTAGAGTTATTTCTTCTCCATACACATCAATCAAAGCCCGCCCGGTCCTCAAAAATGATCTTCCAAGAATTAGAGGAACCCGGGGGTCAGCATCAAAATCAACCACCACAAAATCGGTGGGAAAATGGAATTTCCCAACCTTGACAAAGACATCCTCGGCTATTCCAAGTGGACGGGTTATGGTCCGGTCCGCAAGCTCGAGGGTCATGCAAGTGGGGGTATAATCGGGCAGAGAAAGTTTTTTCCAAACGGAGAGCGGCATTAGGTTGATGCTTGCACCAAGATCGGCCAAGGCGTAGCATTCAACCATCCCCGGAAATTCACATGGAATGAGGAATTTTCTGGGATCTCCAAGCTTTTCCGGAAGCTTTTTTAAGAGAACCGCTGAGCAGTGTTCATTTAACGGAGTTTTTGCTAATTCAATTAATTTTTCCTTGTTGCTCAATAAACTCTTGATGGTGGAAACAAACTTAGGCATCAGAAGTAAAGTATCCGCGAAGCTTATATCGAAATGCAATTCTTGAAAGATTTGGAAGAATTTTTCCATTTGATTTGAAGCTTTTTCGCGGAGCTTTTGATCATTTAATCTCGATGGATAAGGAAGTGTTGTTTTTATGGGAGATTTTTCGGACTCAAGCACATCCTTAGGTTTAGAAGGTTGGTCAACCGGAGGTTGGACGTTTTCGGTCCTTCCATTATTAATAGGAAGTTCCGTGTCCTTTGTCACCTCGGTCTCACAGACGACTACCTTGGGAGGAAGAGAAGAAGCGGTAGTCGGAGCCGTGGGTCCATCATATGAAACACCACTTCTGGTGGTGATTGCTTTTATATCACCCCTCGGGTTAGCAATTGTGTTGCTAAGAAGAGAAGATGTTCCCGAGGTTGAGGGTTGATTCATTTATAGAAATCCATTCATCATTTGCTTAAGCTCGTTTGTTTGTCGAGATATCGTCGTATCAATCTCCTTCCGTAAGTCAGCTCTCATATTGTTGATTTGACCTTGCATAGTTCGTATGCTAGCATCGGTTGCTTTCACATAACTCGCAAAGTCGGGAGAAGGTGCAACTTGGGGAGGAGGAGGTTGATAGACTTGTTGCGGTGGAGCTTGATAATTGTTTCCCCGATTTTGGTTGTAATTTTGATAACCTTGATTGGTTTGAGGAAAACGGTTTTGGTTGTTTTGAACGGGTGGAAAACCGGGTGGTCCCATTTGGTTGCTAACATTTTGAGGACGAAATCCTTCATTTTGATTGTAGTTTGCAGCTGCTACGGTAGCATTGTAAACTTGGCTATCGGTAGCTGCACAATTATAGTAAGGATGGGGACCACCACATATAACACAAGTTTCTGTAACTGCTTTGACGGGCTCCGGTTTCTGATTCTGGAGCTTAAACTCTTTCATCATCATCCGGATAGCATCGGCAAGCTCGGCCATCTCCGATGGATGGGCCGATGAAGAAGAAGGGGTGGAAGAATTCACTTTCGAAACAACCGGTTTGTTTCGTGAAGTGGGAACTTTGGATTTGTTTTCGATAATCGTTAAGATATCTTTCGGCATTCGACTCAAAATATTGCCACCGGCGGCTGCGTTGAGTGAATCCTGATCTGATTGAGTTAAGGCATTGTAGAACGTATCGATTTGATGTAATTCCGAGAAACCGTGATGTGGGCATTTCCGTAGGAGATCCTTGAATCGTTCCCATGCCTCACCAAAGTTTTCATCAAATCGTTGCTTGAAATTTGTGATTTCATTCCTGGCATTAGTCATTTTGGATGGAGGAAAGAAATAATTCACGAATTTCTTGACGAGATCTTCCCAAGTATTGATCGATTGAGGGGGTTCTTTTTCAAGCCAAATCCGGGCTGCCCCCCCCGAGGGAAAATGGGAATAACCTTAATTTGATAGAGTCATGAGGGACATCCTTATGATGGTGTATGGATGTCAATTGGTTAAACCATCGGATGTGTGCGTGGGGATCCTCCCTCTCAAAACCATGAAATTGATTTCCCGTGACAAGTTGTATTAAACCGGTTTCGAGTTTAAAGTTTGTGTTTTGAATCGGGGGTATAACAATAGCATCTCCGTATCCCACGGTGGGACATTGTAGCAACTCTTGCATGGTACGTTGATCCTCGGCCATTTCGGCAATGGGAGGATCGGGATTAGTACGAATCTCGGGTTCGACTAATGAGGCAGCACGTCTATGATTACGTCTTCGCGGAATTGCGACGAGTTCAAGAAAGGGACTCGATGACGAAGAAGAACGTGTGCGTATGCACCAAGAACATTAGGAAAGAAGAATATTTTTGGGTTTTTTGGATTTTTCAATTTTTTTGGATTTTTGGATAAAAAATATTCACAAGATATTTACGAAACTTCACGAGGAAGGTTCTTCAAGTCACTAATCGTCAAACCGAGACGATATTGTCGCAACACACCTCCCCGGCAGCGGCGCCAAAATGATAGTTCGACACTAAACGCATCACAAGTCAAACCTCTTCACGAAGAGAAGTCAACTCGCGACGGTTCAACGCAACAATCGATTTAATAACCGGATAAGCGTGTACCCGGGTCGAGGTCCCAACGAGGCGTGAAATTGAGAATATCGTTTTCGGTTTGTAATTAAAGTGCTTGAAAAAACGAGAGTTTGTTTTGGTTTTTAAATAAAACGAAAATTAATAAACGCGAACGGTAAACAACGAACGAGTAAAAACGTCAAAATATTTAAAAATTAACCCTACGAGTACCAAAATAATTTTCCTACGACTTAAATATAAAAAGAAAATTTTGGAAAAAAGAAAAATATTTTTTTTTGACTTTTTAATAATTTTTTATTAATTAAAAACTATTTAAAAGAAAATAATTGATTGAAAATACTAAATGGAAAAAGAAAATTCTGAAATTTTTTTTTCTAAAATACTTAATACTAAGCTTGAGCTATGAAAAATATAAAAAGTGAAAATGCTTTTTTTTTAAATAAGCCGAAAATAAGCAACAGCTCACAATAAGCTAAAAATAAAAATAAAAGGGTTTTAACTAAAATTTTGTAAGGTTTAACAAAGGAGACAAGTGAGCGTAGTGGTTGGTTGCTTGTGTTGCGAGTCTGCTGGCCTGGGTTCGAATCCCAGGCATAGCAGTTTTGCTATATATATATATATATATATATATATATATATATTTTTTTTTTTAGTGATTTAAAACCTTAAACTTTGAATTAGATTCCACTGATAACAAACTAACAACTAATTTTTAAGCTATGATAAACACAAACACAAAACAATAAACACAAACAAATCCAAATCCAACTATGATAAACACAAACACAAACAATAAACACAAACAAAATGCAAATAAACAAAATGCACAAAATCCTACTGATGCACAAAATTATACTGATGCAATAAGCAAAAAATGCAATAATCCTACTGAACTACTAAAACTGATATTCAAAAGGCAAGATAAAAATGGTGCAGGCTGCTATAGTGCCTAAAACTCTTCAACTCTAAATCCAACTACAACTAACAACATTCACCAAACAAGCAACTAAAAGCAGAACAAAAAAAACCAAGAACTTAAAATAAGCAGTGACAAGCAAAGAATAAGCAGAATTAAGCAGTAACATCAGCAGTTGACCAAAGTTGACCAAGAACAAAAAAAAAATTAAACTGATAACACCCTGACTAACCTAACTACCAGCAACTACATAATAGAATTCAAATGAGCATAAAAAAATCAAAATAAACACAAAGAAGCAGTAAACATAATAATAAGCTGAAAAACAATTTAATTCAAAACTGACTTCTATTAAATAAAAGTAAATTACAACTGAAATAAAATAAGAAAATTACAAATACCTTAAAATAAATAGCTAAAATAAACCTAAGAGAAAAAATGCTACTACCGAACCTATTTATACTAAAAAAATATGTAAAACCCTAGCTACTTGTGTTTTCTGTGTGAGAGTGTCTCCCATACTGCTGCGTGTGCTTCTTTGATGGCCTTTGGATCATTACTTGGTCTCCACATCTTTTATTTTTGATCGTTGATTTTCCTTTTCTAGCCACGGATTGATGAGGTGGAGGGGGGGGGGGGACCAAAGACAAGGTCATGTGAATCTTTTGGATGGTAGCGGTGAGGTGGTGAGAGGTGGGATTAGCAGGCGGATTAGAGAGGGAAGGGTAGGATTGAAGATGATAAATAGTGTTTTAGGTTTGTTAGGGATTTTGACCGAGTATTTGGGGGTTTGACCCTTACTTATTGACCGGTGTTAGGTTTTAGCTAAAGGGTGTGGGTCGGTTTTAGGTGAGTGGGCTTATTTGTTTAGGTGGGTTGTGGATAGAAGTTTTAGTTTAAGGTGTTGGGCTTGTGGGTTTAATTTAAGGATTGGGTTGGTTTAATGGGATGGGTAAGGTTTAGATTTAGTGGATTGTGGGTTTTAGGTGTTGGGCTGTGGATGATAAAGGGTGGATCCGGTTGTATTGAGATAGGTTAGGATAATATGAAATTTAAACCATGGACCAAAAGTGTAAATCATGCAAAATTCAGGGACCAAATCTGCTATTTCTCCAAAGTTAATCAAGGATTAAATTTGCCAACAAGTAATAATCCAAGGGCCATTCTTCAAAAAAATATTATCTTTGACGAATCTTTCCCGGCTTCGGCTCTATAAATATCTTTTCCATGTCTCGTGCCCGTGTTTTCCGGATTTTACTTTGTTTTTGCCCTTTTTCTTTAATAAGTTGCCTGCATAAACATAAACACAAAAACACGAATATCTTTTGGCATTTTGGTTAGTTTTTGGTCTATTTGGGTCCGGTTTTAGTCAAGAAAAGGTATGTGTTTAAGCACATACCTAGCCTCAAACCCGTTCATCTAAGAAAGAACCATAACACCGGCTTATCTAAGCCAATCATTCTGCCAAAAATCTTTAGGCATCAACAAAACACCAAAATCGAAACCATGTGACCAGCTGTTAGCGAATCTTGAAGGCCAAAAGAAACCCACAAAAAATCGTGAAGCAACAATCGCGATTATTGGTGATGATTAGTGTAACTATGTGTGAGTGTGTGATGGTACCGGTGGTTAGGTTTTAGATCTAGGGTTTGTTTGTAGCAAACTTTATCAGATGGATCATACACCATGGGATGGACACAGAAAATGGGCTAACTCATCGCCCGGGCTTTTGGCGGGAAAAATGAATAGGACGAAACGGCGTCGTTCTTTTCGTGTTTTAATAAAACTTATAATTACTTATTTATTTTTATTTTGGGTAAAATATGAGTGTTTAGGAGCAGGACTAAAAGAGGAGAAATATAGGATTCAAATAGATGGACGGTTGGAGCTGCACAAGTGGGACCCATGGATCTAAAACCTAAATCAAGAAATCTATAAGAGGGTTCGGTGTCGATGGCTAGAAAGGGTCGCGCGGACTGAAAGCGCGAGCTCGACATGTCGCGTCATAGGTTCTGGCGCGTACTGGCCAGCTGACGTTATCCCGTATTTTTTTCAAATATATACGTTATGTAACTATTACATAAAAAAAGGAACGTGGGGAATCCGGGGGGTTTTTTTTTCTTTTAATTAAATACCCACTTTTTCTAATTTTTTACCCTTTAAAATACTTATAAATACCTCTTAAATCTTCTAACTTTTACACACTTCTATATACACATCTAAAAAATACTCCTCTTTTATTACCATAAAAAAAACGCTAGGGATCCCAACAACTATGAACACTTCTATATACACATCTAAAAAATACTCCTCTTTTATTACCATAAAAAAAACGCTAGGGATCCCAACAACTATGAACATTACGATCTTTATTTTCAAGACAATGCAGATAGGTATATGCGGTATTTTTAAGCTTATGAACAATTTCAAGCTTTGGGTAATCAAGAAGCCGAGAGTTCGGGTCATCATACTATGACAAACATACCACGTGAACGAGAAGTTGCAAACAACGGCTTTTGTATGATTATTTTGGCGAAGAAAACAATCCACCTAAATACCCGGAGAGGAATTTTAGGCGAATATATCGTATGAGTTCAAAACTTTTTAAACAACTAGTCAATGATATTTCGAATTACAATGTTGACCCTCTTCCCGAATACTTCATTTTTTAACCAACAACCGGATGCTTTGAGTCATTTAAGTATCAGTCCTATCAGGCTATCATGAAATGCAAATCGGCCATACGCCAATTGGCATACGGCACAACAATCGATGCATTTGACGAGTACTTGCAAATTGACCTTGTTAACGTGATTGTTTACAAAACTTCACTAAATGCATATATACTTTATACATAGAAGAGTTTAAAAAAAAAACCCAATTTAAATGATATCCAACATATGTATGCATTGCACGAAGAAAAACAATGCTCGAGAGCATTGATTGTATGCATTGGGAATGGACAAAATGTCCATAGGCGTTAAACTGGCAATTCAAAAGGCGTGATAATAAATACCCGACTCTAATGCTTGAAGTCGTTGCATTATATGATTTGTGGATTTGTGGGGTCCATGGGTCTCATATAACACTAGTTTTGGAAGGAAGTTTTTTTTGATAAGTTATAGGAAAAAAGTGCTGAGATGTCAACACTTTTTCCAATAACGCGAGCCCGAGAACACCAAGGCATATGGTGCTCTAAGAGTAGAGAGGATGCCATATTATGATTCACAAAATATAATCATAACAGTGCGCAGACAATAACTTGCTCGGACTAATTTTATTTTTTTAATAATTAATGAACAAACGAGAACGGGACACGTGGTAGTGCGCGCAGACGGGTTTTGCGTGCAGTGTAGACTTTGTAACATGAAAATTTGTGTCGTTTGGGTAATTTGAGTGTGTAGGTGTAGAAATTGGTAATTTTGTCTGCAAATTTTTTGTTGAGTCAATACAATCCAAACCGGCTTGTTGTCACCGTAATTATAAATGTCCCATTTTTGTTAATTTGCTAAATCAAAAAACAAATACAAACTGTAATTTGTTTATACTATTTTGTATTATAAATTTTTCTTATTTTCGCCTTTAGGCCCCGAGCGATGGGTTTGAGTTCACCGCTAGACAAACATGAACCGGGTAAAGCTCCCTCCTCCAAAGGCGGATCTATGTGCGAGCCATCTGTGGCATGTGCCACATATGATTTGAGCCGATGAATTGTAACACGTTATTAAAAATGATTGGTTTTTTAACGGTGCTACAAGTAGGTTGGAGGAATGCACAAAAATTAACAAAAATCAGAGAAAAAATGGATTGTTTTTCAGTTTTGATTTTTGAAAAAAAAAAGGAAGAAAAGAAGATGAAGTTGAGAGGAGAGAATGATAAACATCAATATTCTATAGATAGGAAGAGTGACTTTATCTTTTATTAGTTACTTGTGTCATTTTTTAATATAAAAACAAACAAGGATGGCGGCGCGGCCTAGCGGGTTTTTTTTCGTTGTATTTGGTTTATGATGTTTTTTATCGAAGGTATGCGCCGGGGTGGTTTAATGATGGCTGCCATAAACAGCAGAGCTAACATCAGATCCACTTGCAACTTTCCCTACAACGATACAATGCGATGTTTAAATGGTCCATTTTGTCATTGTGTTTTGCAAGTTCCTCCTCAATTTCAGGCTCACATATTTTCAGTAATCACTATGGTAAAGATAGCAACTCATTGTTGTATTGTTATGAGTCATTACCAACCCGCCAATCTTAGTCTCTCTCATCCGGCAAAAATCCATGGGGTGTAACTCTAGCATATATAGGTTTATATAAGTTATTCACGATTCATGAAACATAGCGGCACTCAAATAACATCTAACACACACATTTCAACAAATGAAGAAAATTAGCTCTGTAAGCTTTATATCATCCAAGAGTCAAAATACACAGACTTTAATAATATCTTGTCAAACACTTTTCAACCTAAAAAGTCATGTTTTGAAAGCACATAAATTTTGAAATGGAAGCTTGAAGCTGCTAGTATCGTAAAAAACTTATATCATTAAAAAGCATCCCATTTTCAATAGAATCAAGAATGTGTTCAACTATGCATCATGAGGTCACACCTTGTGATGTAGAATACCAGTAACTGAAGGCGGTGAAACATCAAACACCTGCTTAAACTTAGTTATAGCAAGCAGCCTTTTCAAAATAGGTGGCATGATTTGACCAGTTGGCCTTTTGTACCTGCACAAAACAAACCAAGTCTTAAACTTTATCATCCAAAGAAAATCCCTTTTTAGATTCAAGTAAGACTCGCAAAAGAGTCGGTTACATTTCCGGATACTTAAACTCTTTTAAACTTTACATCTTTTTTGTGTAGATCTAAAGCGGTTGTGCTACACTACTGCTAGCTTCACTTTTGGCATTTTATACCCATTTAAACTTGCACATAAGATATATTTAAGCACAACTATATGTATACCTGGCATATATTTTCCACATGATAATTTCACCCAAAAAACTATTACTCCGTATTAGATAATAGCATGACAGTAAAAAATGAGGCTCAGATATGTACACAGAGAATCTACACTAAATACACGTCATGGCTGCAACCACAATTCTGGTTGCCACGCCAAGGAACGTGCAACGAAAAAATGTAAGTGTACAAAATTATCATCATCGCCTTAATCATATGTACATTACCTTGTATATATTGATGTAAGCAACAAAACCGGTTTATGCTTGTTGGTCAAATCTACAAAAATGCATCAGATCAAAGCCGGAAGATATCTATTATAGATGATGCCAACTACGATCGCAACCTATAAATAGGTTGTATCACAGTTTATAAGCTACGGTTTTCGTTATATCTTGCACTTTGGAAGATAAACCTAGATTTTTGAGAGAGGCAGTAAGGTGGTTTTTTTTTATAAGAATGAGAGAGAGGCTGTGAGATGTATCTGATAACAATCCACCACCAAGATCACCAGCTCCCTCGAACCAACCAATATTTATAAATTGAAATTGATCACAGTTGTGTCCAATACCCTACAAAGACCAAAAAAAGTGAGATAGCTTAGCTAAAGGATACAACACAAAGAAAGCAATAAGAATTAAAAGTGTTGAAAACATACATAAGACCGAATAATGAAGCAAATGTGTACTTACATGTATGCTTGGTATACTGATTGTCAAGACCAGCAAAACCTTTTTCGGGTAGGTGAAACAGGCAAACAAAACACCGTCGTTTAGCATTGCCTATAATAGATATGGGTAAACGAAAACTTAGCTCAGATCAATGGATGCCTTGGCTGGGCATGTGGAGGTTGTTGGGAACTATGATTTGATTATTACAAAACAAGAAGGAATGAAGATGACAGATGTTAGGAATCTGGGAAATACTTAGTGTCTCATTGCTGCCGATCTCATTGCTGCCGATAGTGAAGTTGGTTCCTGCCGATAGCTTTGGTTCCTGCTCAAGCTCATTGCTGCCGACAGTTATGACAGTTATGGTTTCTGCTGAAGATCATTACTGTTTCGTATTTTTAGTATGTTTGTTATAGTTTATTTAGGAAGAGATTTGGTTTTATCTCTTTACTCGTTTTCTAGAATGATGTATTAGGGTTCCTTAGCTTATAAAAGGAACATACGACATTAGGGTTAAAGATCAGTTTTTCATTATCTCTTTGTAATCAAACATTCATAGTGAATAAAGATCCATAGAGGATCATTTGTTATTAGTTCTTCTTCATATACTTGTTGTTTAGGTTCCGCATAAACACTTGTATACCATACAGAGATTCTCAACGTAGTTGGTTTGTGTTTACATAAGCTAGCTACACATTAACCAAGCTCAATCAAGCTCGAAGTACTCGATCCTACAAGTGGTATCAGAGCCTGGTGAGGATCTCTGTCGAAGAAGAAAAGCAGATCTGTTGTCGACGTAAGGTATCATATTTGTTTATAGGCTGCTGCTACAATTATTTATTTTGTTTTGGATTTAGCACCGAGCAATATTAATTGCTACATCTACTTCACAACAAAAAGTTACCTCGTAGTGTATTAATTGGTCGAATAATTGGTGTTGACGTCACATACGGTTTGGTGATTGGATTATTTTAATCGTGTGGGGTTAAACGATTGAAACATTGGTTTTTGTCGGATCTGATTGGGAGTGAATTCTATTACCTCGTATTATTATTCTGTTTGTCGCTACATTGTTCGAATTAATTGTGTGTCGGTGGAAAAATAGTGGGGCTGAGGAATTAAATGGTTTGTCGTTTGTGAATGTGTTTGTTGTTTACGATTTATTGTGAAGCAATTATTGAAAGAGCAGTGATTGATTCGATTGATCATTTAATTTTGGTCAACGTTGGATTGCTGCTGCTATTGATTTAATCTTGGGTTTTGTTCGAAGATTATTGGTCATTTGGGTTTCATCAGTGAGTGGTGAAGTATTTTTGATCAGTCAGTGGGCATTAACTCTGGTCTGTGAAGTGGTGGTTTAATATTGGTCAGTGTGGTATTTATTCTTGTCTCTGAGTAGTTTTGTTGTTAGTGTCGAAGAAGCCTTTTTCAAACCATTCTCTTAAACCATCATACCATGACCACATTCGAATCTGGTGATTCTTTGGAGACATGTGCCATGAAGATTAGAAACTTGTTTCCTATTCGTTCTAGGGTAGACTGGTCACAAGATGAAGGAAAAGATAAGGAAAGATGTGCCACTCATGCTAGGGAAATGGTTGCTGAACGTGAGACAAAAGGTGATGCAGATGTGACTGGTGAATTCGCTATGCTGGGTGTCTTCCCATCTCAGGTACCAAAGTGTCGTTTTGGTTGTCATGATTTATATGCTTTTCTTAAGAAAGATTTTGATGAAATGAAGCCTAAATATAATGAATTGTTTGTTGAACTCAAGGCTCATAAAAATGCTGTTAAAACATTAGAAAAACAAAAAATTTGGTACCAAAATAATCAGTTAGCTTATGAGGAAAAGATAAGGGTTTTAGAGAGGGACTTGAAAAACACCACTAATGAGCTTAAATATTCTGAGTCTCAAAAAGCTAAGGTGGTGTTAGAAAAACAGGATTTGCAGACTAAGCTAGACAATACCTTGGCTAGGTTTGATAAATGGAAAGATTCATCTAAAAACCTAAACAAGTTAGTCGATAGTTCTATGTCTACAAAAACTAAAAGAGGTTTAGGGTATGGTAACCTGATAGGGCCAAATCAATTTTATGACCCTAATGAGTATAGTGTATTTGACCCTGAACCTGTAGACTACCAAATACCTGTTAAGTATGTGAAAGAAGGTGAATTGCATGTTGTCCCTCCTCCTATAAGAGGAGTGTTTAAGCCTGTTCCTATGCACACAGCACTTGACCTTGACTCAGATAAATCACACATGACCTATGGCAAAAAGTCAAATGACTTGCCTAAACCTGATGACTTTGTCTCTTGTTCTTCTAGTGACAAGTCCTCAGAACCAGAGACCAAAGACTTTGTCTCTTGTTCTTTAAATGACAAGTCTTCTGAGACCAAGACCAATGACTTTGCCTCTTGTGATTCAAAAGACAAGACAACCACACCCAAGTCTGATGACTTCACAGCAAAAGTAGCTAGTGTGGAATCCAATTTAAAGACAGCTACTTTTAGTCCTATTAGGAACAATTTTGTTTCTGATTCTTTTTGTGAGAAGTCTTTGTGTGATATGCAAGGTCATGATAAGAAAATTCAGGTTAAGAACAAAAAGACTAAAAAGAAATCTTGTTTTGTTTGTAGAAGTTATTCTCACCTCATTAAAGATTGTGATTATTATGAGAGTAAAATGGGTAATTGTGTTCAACAAAAACCTAGGTCAGTATGGAAAAATGTAGAGCATATTCCCCCATTTGTCCCTAGGGCAAATGCATTTCCTTCTGGTCATGCAAAACGACCAGCATCTGTTCCTGCTGGTAGGCCTTTTAGACCCGCACATGTTCCTTCTGGTAAGCCAGTTCCAGCTGGTCAAACCAAGTCTACTGGTTGGAAAAGGAATGCTGCTAGACCATTCTACATACCTATTAGCACTTACTTTCGGAATGGTTTTTGGCCTGGTTATTTTGACCCAAGGTATATGGGGGAAACAAGATGGGATACTGGTGTTAAGCCCTCAACAGGTTGTTCTTGGACAAATAAAAGGAAAGATTCATTCTGGGTACCCAAGAACAATAGTCCTTGTCCGGTGCATTGATTGAGGGGAGGCATAAGCCTAAGGGGAGGCTTATTGTTGTATATTTTGTGCTATCTAACAATTGTTTTTAGTTTGTTTTGTGTTCTCTATCTTTAATAATGCAGCTGTTGAATTTGTTGCTTAGAGAGTGGTTGCTGTCATTGCATATTAAATTGGGACATTACTGATCTTTGTGAGCTAATTCAAATATTAAGTGGGGTCAAGGTTTTGTCGCTTGCTGAGTTCGATTAAATAAGTGGATTGATGGCATGAATTGGTCAAACGCTTTATGTATTTGATCAGTAATTTAATTGATTGAAATTTTGAAGTGGTCGGTGGTCAATATGTTGTCAGTGAATTAAATGTTGTGGATTAGGGCCTAGTTCTAACAGAAGACATTAAACGGGATGGTCAATGAATTTAAGGAATTGATGCTATTCATTGTTTCTTGTCGTCTTCTGCACGTGTGGGATGATTTAAAGTGTCAGTTTTGTCGCATGTGGATGATTGAATGGATAGCTGCTCATTAATTGGATGTATTCTCGTACTGCATTTTATTGTGATTAGTTGTCTGTTGAGAAAGTGGGTCAGCAGCAATGGTTCCTGCCGACAGTTCTTCATTTCTGCCGACAGTGTACAAGTTTCTGCTGGTAACACCATTTCTGCTGATCGCACCATTCCTGCTGCTCGGTTACTGCTGGTAATTATTCGGATTCTGCTGCTATTAAAAAAAAAAAAAAAAAATTATTTTGTTTTTCTTACTTTATTTTCTTTCTTTTCTTTTGGTTTGTTTTTGCTTTCTATTCTTAGTTAAAAAAAAAAAAAAAAAAAAAAAAAAAAAAAAAAAAAAAAAAAATGGCACTTGTATACTAACTTTTGTGCAGGTACAGTGTTGGTGTTTACACCTACACAATAAATGGTACTCAACTCACCATGTCTTGCAGACAAGAAAGAGTTGGCTCACCATGAGGGTACGGCTCTGGTGTGATAATCAAATCCGTTGATAGCTGTAATAGCTTGCTCAAAGCTATAGGGTACTTCAACTCACCCATGGTTAATTCCTGAGAGTTGAAAATGGTTCTCAATTCACCATGGATGTAACCCTTTATGGGATCCAAAGGATTGGCTAGTCCACAAAAGTATGGTTTGTGGTAAAGACAATTGGTATCCATATTTGGTATTCAATTCACCAAGGTTTGCTGTAACCTAAGAATTGACTAGTCCTGAGCAAACGGCTACAGGTAAAGACAAGTCAAATCCGTTTATAGTTGCTGATTTGCTAATAAATCAGATGGTTATCAATGTACCATGGTCTAACACACCTAAACATTGGCTACTCCAGTAGTGATGGCTATTGGTAAAGAGACATCAAATCCATTAATTTTCAATGATTCACCTCTCACAGGAGTTAACACACCTGGATGTGATGAGAATAGTATGAAACTTAAAGTGATTTGATGTACATATTGTCATAGTAGCAGCCAAGTTCAAGTGAAAGTAATGGTGACCAGTATACATGTTTTGAAGAAGATTTCTTATTCCTGCTGAACTATTGAAGTTGCTGCTGGATGCTATAGAGGTTGAAATCTTGCAGGTTATGGATGTTGCTGCTGGTTACTAATTATTGCTGCTGCTAAGTCGCAGTCCTCAAGCCTGAGAAGTTAAAGCTATATCATACAGGAAACTTGAGGTTAACCTAGTTTACCGATCCACTAGGTCAACCACAAGTTTAGGGGAGGAATAATGATTCAAGGGGAAGCATGTTCAAGGGGAAGCATTGAAGACAGTTTTGTAATATCAAATAGGGGAAGATTGTTGGGAACTATGATTTGATTATTACAAAACAAGAAGGACTGAAGATGACAGATGTTAGGAATCTGGGAAATACTTAGTGTCTCATTGCTGCCGATCTCATTGCTGCCGATAGTGGAGTTGGTTCCTGCCGATAGCTTTGGTTCCTGCTCAAGCTCATTGCTGCCGACAGTTATGACAGTTATGGTTTCTGCTGAAGATCATTACTGTTTCGTATTTTTAGTATGTTTGTTATAGTTTATTTAGGAAGAGATTTGGTTTTATCTCTTTACTCGTTTTCTAGAATGATGTATTAGGGTTCCTTAGCTTATAAAAGGAACATACGACATTAGGGTTAAAGATCAGTTTTTCATTATCTCTTTGTAATCAAACATTCATAGTGAATAAAGATCCATAGAGGATCATTTGTTATTAGTTCTTCTTCATATACTTGTTGTTTAGGTTCCGCATAAACACTTGTATACCATACAGAGATTCTCAACGTAGTTGGTTTGTGTTTACATAAGCTAGCTACACATTAACCAAGCTCAATCAAGCTCGAAGTACTCGATCCTACAGAGGTTGATGTGGCGACTATTTGTCGCATACTACCATTGTTCCACCTTCTTTTGCAAGACAACATAGTTAAAGGATCATCACAGCCAAGCGGAGTAACAAATGAAAAGTGGCGATTTATATTTAACATATGATACATCTAATTTTTGACCTGCTGCATATTTAACTTTGGGAAGGCTAAGGCCCTAACTGTTTTGGTTTCATCTTATGCACACCCTCTTTTTTCATCTTCATCTTGATCACACATGGTATTTGGTTTCGTTCCACAGGATTATTCAAGACCAAGAAAAACTTTATCCATAGTTCTGAAATCATAAAATTACCCTGATCAGTAAATGGATTTAAAAATATCGATGGTTCAGGGAAACTTGGGAAACAGGTCAGAAATGAGTAAGCAAGTTAAGTTAGCGTAACTAACAGTTGATACAGAGAGTGTTCCACTGCAGATTAAAATTTAACAATATTCACCGTCTTTCTAAGATAAGCATAGGAGCGTATCATATATTAATATTTACATGAGCAGAATTTCAGGAATGCATATTAAAACAGTAGCGCTATATTCACTTAAAACATAAATTTTTAATATGTCTATTAGAAGACACTTACTGCTATCACCTTGGAGACGGTCAGTAAATGTATCATGTCCAAATTCAGTAGTCTCCTTTCCATATGACACACCTTGCTGTCTTCCATCAGTTACCTTGGTTGGATTTTTTTGTCGTATGTCTCTTTTTCCTGATCTGCACTCAGAGAAAGCCCCATGCAGATTCCTTCCTCAAGTAAGCCCATAAAAAGAGGGTATGATGTATAGCCTAATTAATACTTAGTGGGTAGGTTTTGATTATCCTGAAAAATATCATATTCAATATCACCAAAAAATTAAATTCATATTCTTTGTTTGTCTGTACCTACCATTTCCAATGCTCTACGTATATCTTCATTGACTGTGAAAAGCTTCAAAGATATATTTGACCACTTACTTCCCTAAAAGGCGCTCCAGCCTCCCTGAAATCAGAAAAACTTGGTTATAGTTTCATGTCATGTTATCAGTGCATTATCACTACAAATGGTTTAAATCATAATCCCAAATTGGCTCTAAACATAAGAACAAAATTTGATGAAAACATGGAAACTTTTATTACATGAACAAAGTAAATGTACTTAAATTGCTCTACAGTAATGTTAACCTGAGATAGCCACTTGCTTACAACGTATTCCACACCCGACAGTCAATAAGTTTGACGTTATTAAATGATCTAATTTACCAGGACTTACATCTAGTGACAAAACCAAACTACTGATAAACAAAGAAACTCGTCCTAGAAACACATAAGCATATTGGCAATCAATAATAATTTTTGGGCGAATAAATGTTGTTCATATATGATCATAGTTCATTGTAGCAAACACGGAGTAAACATCAAAAGGACTCAATTTTTATATGTTTAGCTATGTGAAGTATACCTCAACTTCTTGCCAATCTGTTGAACTACCTCATCCATCTTGAGACTGCCTCACGGTCTCTGTTAGTAACCTACAAAAAGGATGACACGACTATAGTTATTCTCAAATTATACCACCTAATTAAAAAAAGGTGGAACGGTACTTTTGATCCTATTTATTTACTTCTCAATGTCTCTATAAAGTTGTATTCCTGTCCGTCCCGACCGGTTGCTGCTTTGCCCATCCTTGGAATCATAACATACCTCCTTAAATTTGTTAAAATCCAAACCTAATAGACGAATGACCAACACGTTGAACAGAAAACCTCATTTTTGCCATTGTCATCCAAAAATTCGAACTCTTCCTTTTAGTTGTTTGTGTTAATTAGCACAATTAACGTAATCAATTACACAAACCCTAATTTAGCAAAGAAAACAGGTACCTAACGAACACTTTTTGAATGTACATCGGATGCAGGTTGTGATCTTCCACATTCACTGTACAGCTCAACAACACTCCTGTAACCATAAAAACCAAAACTTAATGGACACTCACATAATCAAATCATCTAAACTACACAAAACCAGTAAAATCATAAAAGAACACAACATAATAAATCAAAAGCTCAAGTCACCTCAGCATTGATCCGTCGTTTTACACATGGGTTACCCTCATTAAATTGCATAGATGTCAAGCAATACAAATTTAGAAATAATAACTTCCTGGGAAAAAAATTACCATATACCAAAAAAATAAAAATAAATAAATAAAAAATCTAAATCTAGTAAAAGCACATACCTGCGCATCTTGAAACCGAATGATTAGCATAGATGAATCTGTAATTTTCTTTGGTTTTATATGCTTTTGTAATCTGATAATGGAAAAATCTTGATTTGGTGTGTTAATTTTCTCTCAGAATCTATGCTTTGATTTTTGTGTTTTGATAAACCGAGAGCTTCGAGATAGTTTCTAGAGAAATCTATGGAGGTTTATTATAAACAATGGAATGGGCTAGATCCGGCGGCAAAAAAGGCTTACAAAAATGGGCTTTAGCAGGCCAAGCATTTTGGCAGGAAAACGAAGGGGCAAAACGACGTCGTTTTAATTGTGCTATAATATATACTTATAATTAATATCTATAAAGGGAACATTAAATATACTTTATGTTATTTAAACGGATTCAGTTTTTACATTTTCTCCATCATACTTTTAAAACGTTATATACATTTATTTTATAGATGTATTATAGCTATAAATGTCGTTGTCCACTTTTATCAATAACTTTAAAGCTATTTCTTTTGTGTTATGTTTGTGACTGAATAGCCATTAAAACCTATAAAAAAAAAAGAAAAAAAAAAAAAAGAAACTATTTTTACGTCAAAAAACTAGCCACATGCGAAGCTTAGCGAGCCAAGTGCCACACACGGTTTAAAATCTTAGATCTGTCACTGCGCTACTCTTGAGAAAAGTTGTGTGGCAACATCAAGTTTGTTTTATAAAAAAGGTTGTTTTATAAGAAAGATTAATTCATTGTTATAATTTACATGTATTTTACAAAATAATCTGATTTATCTTTAAATACTGTGACTTAAATGACGCAACCAATTCCTTGCGGACAAGAAAAAGGTGACGGCCAAAACAAAGTTAATAAAATACAGATGAAGAGAACAACAATAATCGTCCAAAACTTAATATACAAAAGTCTAATGATCACTTAGAATAAATCATTTATTAAGAGTACAAAAGATTAATAATCCTCTGTTAAGATGTTCATATATATTCAACCTTTTTCAAACGGCAACTTACACACCCAATTACGTCTAAGAGAAATGCCTGTTTGTTATATTTTTCTAGTATTTATCATTTATGTTATATTGATCGCATTGAACATGAATGGTGTTGATCGATGTGGTTATGTAAGTACGAAAACACACTCGTTTATTCTAAGTTTGAAAGGCAATTTTAATGTTTTATAGCAAATCTTTTAGATTTGCATGGTTGTGTTGTACCAAAGTGACAATGTGGTGAGAGGGATTGATGGATGTTAATTTAGCTAATGACCATATTGTTTTGGTATTTATCGATGTGAAGATAATTACAATGATTTTGAGTACTGCAATAGTTAGATGACAAATTAGCAAAAGTAACTTTAATGGTCGTGTAACCCAAAGAACAAAAACTTGAAGACAAGTCTGAAGACCAACGATGTACATCACGCTCCACTGTCATATAAAGCAGTGATGTGTAAAGTACAAGAAGGTCGATGAAAAAAAAAAATTATTTATCGATGCATTCTCTTTGTCACCAATTGTATATGTCGTTATGATCTATGACAGCATGCCTAAGAATTTAGATGAAGTTCTAGTTATACTCGTACATTTCAAGCAGAAGTCAAGGTGACAAACATATGCAGATGTTACAACTCGATGCTCGTTTCATCAAGGGACTTTTTGGTTCATCTTTGGAAAAATCAACGACAGTATTGGTGACTAATGTTTAATGATATAGGGGTTCATCATTCATTTGGTATGTCATATGAATCCCGTCTAAACCAATTTATTTATTAGTTGAGTTTCTACATTACGTGTCCTCTAGCGGCAAGAGAACATAAATACGCCGTGAATGGGATGTCAAGTACATTTTGTAAGTACAAGATCAAACACAGCCCCGAATGACGGATTTAGCTTTGATATGTGGTACCTCACTACCTCGTGTAAGCACGTAGCATTAGTAGTGTTAAACAAAACAAAATAAAGAAGTATGTCCAAGTACATGTATTAGCACTAAAGTTACCCTTTGCCAGAATGATGCAAACCTTCTTAAATCGAATGCTGATATCCAAAGTTCCAACTCTAATTATCAAGTTCAAATAATCAAAATTGAAACTTGAAAAAAAAGGCCGATTCGTTAAGTTAATGGCAACCCAAGAGTATATCGAATCAATGACTAACTAGCCCATCCTCCAGATCCATAACCTTTCGGCTTGAAGGGGTGTTCACAAATCGGGTGATACTCACATGAACCAAAAACCTAACTGAACCGAATTTGTCAAAACCAAATCAAATCGAATTAGATATTCGATTTTCAATTTGGATATGATTTTGGCAAAATATAAATCGAATCAAACCGAATTCATATAAATATATATATTTATATTTATATATATTAAAACACCATTAAAAAAAATTCCTGGTATAAATTAAAACACTTTTTCAGCTTTAAATGTTTTTTTTGCTAAAAATCTAAATAATTAAATTTTTAAAAAAATATAAATTATGTTATTCGGGACAACCTGAAAACCGAACCGATAGCGAATTCAAATTCGGTTTTAGATTCAGTTAAATCCAATATGAATTCGATTCGATTCGGTTTTCAATTTTACTCAACAAAAATTTAACTGAACTATCCAAATCGAATAAACTAAACAACCCGATAACCGAAAAATCAACACCCCTTCCCTTGATCAGGCCTCATCACTCCTCTAAGGCTCTAAGCAATTAAGCCTAAGGAAACAATCATATCACTTTCAAGAATCTAAGACATTAAAACAACCAAAAAACAACCATGCTGCAATTATAGAGATTAGTATAATGCCAAACACTTGTATTATTACACTGATTGTTGTTTTTCATACATTTTTGTTTTTTGGTCGCATATGGCTTGCCAATTTTCATCATGGATGACAAACAATTTTTTTTTTTTTTTCTTTCTTGTGAAAAAGTTTTACATCAAACTTTATTGAATCTTACGAACTAAAATTGGGGTCCCATCCCCTCAAACTTTAGATAGCCGAGCATTACATCACATCACATCAAAATCACAACATCACAACACCAAATTTACCTAACAATGGTTTGTATTCATTAGATGGTGATAATATGTTTATGAGTAAATTACATAGATCGTCCCACTTGTTTGTCCAAAATTGCATCTTCTGTCCCTAAAACTTTTTTGTTGCATATACTGTCCCTATCTTTACAAAAAAATCACACCCAAAGTCATAAGCTTAACTTTCATTAAGTTTCTTCGTTAAATCCCTCATTTACCATGCACATGAGGGTATTATTGTCCTTTTATCTCCTCTTTTCTATTATTAACCTACTATTAAAAAAAATAGAAAAAAAAAAAAAAAAAAATCATCTTTTTCTCATATATCACCCTCTACATTTCTCACTCTACATGATCTCATAACGAGACACACTACCACCAGTCACACCATAATCATTTTAATACTCATTATCACCTCTGACCATTGTTGTTTTTAACCATCTAGTTTAAGACATTTCATAAGTAAATAATTGAGATAACATATCATATTGTTTCACACAACAATAACAACTAATAACAGTAGTAAAGATGGACCTGAACATCCAAATGATGTAAACCCGCAACCTTTAACTTTAAGGACTAATCTGTAGATGAAAACAAAACCGTTAAAGAGCTCCGCACGGGACCAAACTCCCTGTCCTTAAAAGGTGTTTACGCGCTCAATTCTCTGCAAGCCCCATGCGTAACGAACCCCAGGATTTGATGCAGACTCCTGTTGTTAACCACCAGAGAATGGTAACAACAAAATGACGATGTCGGAGCAGTAACAACTAACACGCGAGTTAGCAAATAGGAGAGCACACAACATGATACATTCTATTAGGGACATTTATATTTGTGTGTGTTTATGAGTCTTTATGCACGCATAGAAGTAAGTAGTTATCCTCTATTTATAAGTCAAAAGCATAACCAATGAATGAAGATCATGGTCACGTTTTCAACCCACAAAATTAGGAACATGGCTTATGGTTTCAACTATTTTGTTGACATCCAAATCAGCCCCACTAATACTACCTTTTACTTAGTCAACATACTAGTTGTTTTCTTGTTAAAGAATTGTATCATGTGCTTTGAATCACTTACATCTAGTTTCCGCATCAACTAGTTCTACTATTCCTCTATTTGAATGTGTTAAATCCACATGAAAACTTGCCAAACTCCTCAAAGTTCCAACAATCCCCCACCAGGTTGGAAATTTTTCTGCTACTCTAATAGGTTGTGTCACGAAGGTGTCATTACGATTAAACCCCGTTTACTCGAAGTATGTGATGCGTGGTTTTGCGACCTTACAACAGGTTTTACCTCTCAAGGGATCTCAAGAGGCTTGCAATCCCCACCAGGCAGTGTACCTGACCGATGTAGTATAGTGTAGTGGCAAGTACCGGGGGATTGATCGTTCTCTAGGGGAATAGTGTCGTTAGGATTGAAAAACTACTCTAATAGGTCTAAGGGTGAGGGAAGATTCTTTTTGTATTTTTATATTTTTATGAAAGCAAGTAAAATCTCGGGTTTGAAGGAGTGGGCGGAATTAGTTGCTAGTCAACTAACCCAAATAACTACAATTACAAATAAAATAAAATGACTGAAAATAAAAAAGTTGTGGAACTTATATGGAGAGAAATGTGTTTACTTAGATTTCCTTACTCCCTAACTATCTTTTACCAGTTGATTAGTGTGTATTAATTGCGTGGATGACGGGTGTATTCCTTAATACCAATCGTGGGGTGGCGTACGTACTTCCCCAACTCTATAAGCTCCTACTTCACTCCTATGTCGAGCCGGCTAAGAAGCTCCTAACATGGGATCACTAGAATTCGCTCATGCATTAAATACAACCATAATAACCTTAGTACGCATTGGTTCATGTTTCTTAAGACGTTCAAGCAAGTTACCGTATAGGAGGTTAGCCAGTTTTCTTAAGCCTAACATCGATAAACAATCATCCAATACAATTAATAACACACCAACAACCAATAATCAATAGTTAGGTTTCATTAGATCTAAGCAAACACAAGATAAATCTAGCCTAGCATGTTAAATAAAAGACAAGAACAAGATATAATCAAACAACACATAGACATATTGAATGATTAATTGATTACTTATCTTCAATTGAACATGGGAGATCCAAGGGTATGAAACCCTTAAAAATGGCAGAAAAATCGTCTTAGGGTTTCTCCTCACAAAGTTGCACACTAATGACTAAAAATTATGAAAATATATATAGGAAAACAGATCTGACGGCGTCACGTTATAGAGCTTGACGCCGTCACCTCGCCGCGGTTAGGGTTTCTTGATGGCCTTCTTGACGCCGTCCCCTTTTAATCCTCCAAAATCCTCTCTGGCGCGTCAAGGGTTGACGGCGTCACACTGGGGCTTGACGCCGTCAAAGGTACTATTCCAGCAGGTTTTGAGACTTTGTCGTTTTCTTCACATTTATGCTCCAAAAACGTCCAAAATGCTTCCTTTTCTAGATTTCTTCTCCAAAGTACCTAAAATGACAAAAGGAACGATTTAGGGCAATATTTGATCAAATAAATACGATTTAGGGCTTAAATGACCCCCTAAAAGCGGTACACTTTTCGCTTCATCAAATACCCTTATACTTGAGATTTGCTTGTCCTCAAGCAAATGCGCTTTTATTCTAATCAAAATACAAGTTAGGGGTCATTTAACGCTAATATAAAAGTAATTACAACAAATAGTCGTTCCACTTTAACCATAATAAGCACGGAGATTACAAACTAGCACCTCACAAGTAGTGTTTAGATACTCACATCTCTCAGGTGTCATAAAAGTATATCTCATAAATGAAAATGGATAATATCTCTCACTACATGTCATAGCAAATAGATTACCATAGGCTTGGGAAGGATCAAAAACCTCCTCCACTAGGCGTAAGCACCTAAGATAAACTATCAAAGAGGGCTTTTAAACGGGTTATAACGTTAGGTGTAGGGATATGATAAACACGGTTTTGTTGGATAAAGGATATTTTACTGGTGGAGAGTTAAAGATCTTGATTAATTACATGTACAATATGGCGTTGCTAAGCCAAGACTAGACTCGACTTAAGCTAATGAAAGAAATAACAAAAAGATAAAATAAACATAAAATGAAACGGGATGGTAGTCCGTATGTTTTTTTCTACTTTTTTTTTTTTTTTTTTTTTTTTTTTTTTTTTTTTGACATACACTCTTGCCCTACCATCCAAAATAATACATCGCAGGGGGGGTTGTATCCCCCTTACACTTGAACTTTTACATAACTTTACAATTAACTATTCTAATGACTCGAATTAAGATAATCGAAACACTTGGAGTACTTTTAAAATATTTAGCACATATGAGGGTAATAATGTTGTTCTTCCCCATTACTCCATTACACTAGTACTTTACCCATGAGTCCCAATCGTCCAAAACAATATGTACAAGGATATGACTCGACTTAGCAACCATGTAATCAATTAGATAATTAACTTGGGGTTTAAACAAATGTTGTCACAATAATGCACTAAAAATGAGTGCATACAAGGTAGGCTAAGGCGATTTGGGTGTACATTTAAGTGGGGTGTAAACAAATTCTTCCTTTAAGTAAAATGCTTAAAGGTCGAAACGAAAAGATAGGCTCTGAGGGGTGTACTAGGGGTATCGTGTACTAAAAAAGAGTACAACGCAAAGGGTGTGGGGAGAATTACTTGACCAATGTAGCCAATGTAATTATAACAAAAACACAGGTGTAAAACAATGGGTTAATCCTAATGCCTCTTATCATGTAGTAAATCTAACTACACGAATGTAGTCTCACTTGTGGCCTCGGAATGGTCCTAACGCAAGTTCTAGAATCTAAGTGCTACCGGTACACACATCATAGCATAAATGCTTTTCCTACCAATTCTAGGGGCGAACCTCACATATTTGGGGGTGGAAAATTTTTTTAGTGGTACGGTTTTGTGCTAGCCATATAACTCCTATCCGTGAGACGCTCATTAAGACCAAAGTTTCAACTCCTATACTGTTGTAAAAAATTTTATAATTTGCACTAAAATTTCCTTAACAGTATTTCTCTTAGTTTATACACATTACATTAAACAGACGAAAAATCAAGCGAATAGCATTTTCTAAGATCGTACTTTACCCCCCCTTACACTTAAGATAACATTTCCTAATGTTCAAATACAGATGTAAAAGTAAAAAGGTTAAAAATGAAATTAATACTCCCTGATTCGCTGTGGATATAAGGTAACATGGCTAGATTTCTTCCCGGTAATGTAAGCTCAAGATTAAAGACGCAAAAGCTTGAATTCCAATACATCTCTTGTCAAAATAACTGTTAAACCTGAGAAAACAAACAAGAAAACTGCATAACATCGCGGGATAATCTGTATAGATTAATGCTTTGGATGATTATTTTGCAGATTCTGGAGTTTATTAAGTTAGAGATTTAATAAAGCATTTTATGATTCGAGAAAACAAAACTTTCATAATTTCAGAAAATTAAAACCTACCGTCAGTTGTAAAGCCTGACGCCGTCAAAATGAATCTGACAGAATTCATGTTAATTTTCGGAAAATTTCTGGAAAACCTATACCTTATTCTGGATCCCTGCAAATATCATTTGACTCGATCAAGCATTTGACTCAAACAAATTCTAATATGTATGTTAATTTATTATTGTACGATTATGTTCATTGTTCTATAAATCGATTTGGATTCCCTTACACTTATCTTTGCAAAATACCTTTATATGTAGTTAAGACGAAGTTAAAAAAAAGATAAAGGATTTTCACAATTTAGTTTCGACATGAAACAATAATATAAAAATTAAACATACATACGAAGCAATAAAACTAAACAAACAATATAAATAAACACACAAAGCAAATAAAGCTTGTGCTCCAAGAAGCGCTTTCTTTATTAACGAGTCTTGTAGCTTGACTCAAAGTCACGGGTTCTACGTTTTTCCACTTTGCTTCTCAATTGCCATTAATCATCCTAACAACCTCATATCAACTTTTATTTAGGTCCTAGTTAAGCAATCTTTGATAATATAGGTTCTCTTATCAAACATAGTCCATCCTTCATTTATCCTCATATTGATGTCCTCAATCGCACCAATTTGTCTTGTCAAATCGAGGGACAAACGAAATTATTTACGATAAGGCTTCCTATATGTGATCCTATCTATGGATAGAAAACTGAACGTGCCTCTTAACGATCTACTTTAAATGATGCTTCAAATTAACGGGTTTCTAACACCAGTGAGATAGGCGGCAGTCAACAACCTTGCAATCTTCTAAGACATGAATCGGTGACAAAGGTAAAATCCAACAAGGATATGCATGTCTTTATCCTTCCAAAGAAGTTGCAAACTCCGCAGGGCACTTGGGGTCTTTCTAGCTCAAGTGGGGTATTTATGATTGGCTATAAAGGCTGATGGACATCACGTTGGTTGGGGATTCACAGTCATTGTAAATGCTCAACGATTGGTACAATCATACATGTATCTTCAATTCGGGGTCACCCCTCTTAATCTTTGGGTCAATTCTAAAAAGGTGGTCGGGGTTATCACTAGTTGTTATAGTAAGCAATCTCTCCTAGTGGGGAATTCATGGAAAAATCATCCAACCTAGGATCTACTTCACTTTCAAGTTTCTCAATCAACTCCTCACGTAAATTATTACGTCTAATAATTATTGAGTTTGGCGGTTTTAGGTTGTTAAAAGGATAACAAGCTTTACAATCATTCTATTAGTCTCTGAGTCATAATTCATCTCATTTGGCTACGAAAAAGCACTTCGTCGGTGTAAGGGGTGGATTCGTTTTCCATAATGGCAACTGAATAGTCAATGAGAAATCTTATACAACAAAAGCACGAAGAAATAGATAACTAAAGAAAACCTAGAAAATTAAAATAAAATCTCACTGAAGGAATCTAGTGAGTAGACTAATAAATAAAATTCACTAACAATAATATTTCCGCAGCGGCGCCAAAAATATGCGTGGTTTTGCGACTTAACAGGATTTTACCTTCAAGGGATCTCAAAGGGTTCAATCCCACAGGCAGTGTAACTGACGATGTCGTATGTTTGTGGCAGTACCGGGATTGATGTTACTAAGGGGATAGTGTCTGTTAGATTGAAAATACTTAATAGGTAAGGTGAGGAAGATTCTTTTGTATTTTTATATTTATGAAAGCAAGTAAAATCTCGGTTTAAGGAGTGGCGAATTTTCTATACTACCAAATGAACTCATTACAAATAAAATAAATGACTAAATAAAAAGGTGTGGAACTATATGGAGAGAAATGTTTTACTTAATTTCTTATCCCTAAACTATCTTTTACCAGTTGATTAGTGTATTAATTATGGATGACGGTGTATTCCTTAATACCAATCGTGGGTGGCGTACGTACTTCCAACTTATAAGCTCTACTTCACTCCTCATGTGAGCCGGCTAAGAACTCTATACATGGGATCACTAGAATTCGCTCATGCATTAAATACAACCATAATAACCTTAGTACGCATTGGTTCATGTTTCTTAAGACGTTCAAGCAAGTTACCGTATAGGAGGTTAGCCAGTTTTCTTAAGCCTAACATCGATAAACAATCATCCAATACAATTAATAACACACCAACAACCAATAATCAATAGTTAGGTTTCATTAGATCTAAGCAAACACAAGATAAATCTAGCCTAGCATGTTAAATAAAAGACAAGAACAAGATATAATCAAACAACACATAGACATATTGAATGATTAATTGATTACTTATCTTCAATTGAACATGGGAGATCCAAGGGTATGAAACCCTTAAAAATGGCAGAAAAATCGTCTTAGGGTTTCTCCTCACAAAGTTGCACACTAATGACTAAAAATTATGAAAATATATATAGGAAAACAGATCTGACGGCGTCACGTTATAGAGCTTGACGCCGTCACCTCGCCGCGGTTAGGGTTTCTTGATGGCCTTCTTGACGCCGTCCCCTTTTAATCCTCCAAAATCCTCTCTGGCGCGTCAAGGGTTGACGGCGTCACACTGGGGCTTGACGCCGTCAAAGGTACTATTCCAGCAGGTTTTGAGACTTTGTCGTTTTCTTCACATTTATGCTCCAAAAACGTCCAAAATGCTTCCTTTTCCAGATTTCTTCTCCAAAGTACCTAAAATGACAAAAGGAACGATTTAGGGCAATATTTGATCAAATAAATACGATTTAGGGCTTAAATGACCCCCTAAAAGCGGTACACTTTTCGCTTCATCAGTATGCAAAGTAAAATCGATTCAATGGTGTCCTAAGGAATTAAACCAAGAATCTTGTGATCTAACCGGCACACTTCTACACACTTCCCATTGTAACCATCTCATTCTCAAACTGTTAGACCCGTATCCCGGTTACGAATAGGCCCCACCCTAGATGGAATATGCCAAGGACTTTATGTGATTGGTTGGTCAACAAATTTATGTGGATTTCAAACCCGATAGTCAACAAATAGTCAATGAATGGATTAAAAGGTTATGGGAAGTATCATGTGGCACAAGTAGAAAGGAAATAGATTTAAGGGGCTAAAGTTGCAATAGATCAAATGTGTCATAAGTTATATGTGGTCAAAGTAAAAGAAAAGAGACTAGAGGGACCAATCTTGCCCAAGGGTCAAACTTGGATTTAGCTGGATATATCCAGGATATTCTAGATATTTCTACCATTATTGAGAGGGAGTTTGAGGGCCGGTTTTTAGGAGAGAAAAAGAGAGGGAAAATGATGAAGATGAAGGTGCTATGAAGATGGGTTGAAGATGGCTACTCATTAGCACGATTATGGCAAGTAAGTAACCTTTAATTAGTGTTAATTGATTAATTCAAGGGTTAGGGTTTATGTACCCAATTTTGGGGAAAATGGGTAAATGGTGTTTTAAGTATAATTAAGGGGTAAAGATGATTATGTGATGTGTTGATAATGGGTTTGAGTTAGTAAATGATGGGATTGATGATCATGTAATCAATACATGATTATATGATGATTAGAAGTAAGTTGATGGTTACATAAACCATTGTTATAGTTTTTATGTTATGTGTTTTTAAGTGTTTATGATGATGATTAACTAGGATTATGATGATGATGATGTTGGTGATGATGGTGATGATGAGGAATATGATGATGATGGTGGTATCATGATTTTGGCTTAGCTTGGAGCTAAGGTAAGTAACTATACTTAATATGTGTTAATATGGATATTTGCAAATATGTGATGTAATAGAAATGTGAGGATTGAAGTAATGCATTGGAAGTATGTTATGATAGAGGAATCGCTTAGTTAGATGACCGGAAGTTAGGCTAGGGTTATGGAATGGCTAAGGTATGTTTAAAGGCGGTTTTGTGTTTATTGTTAATATGGCTTATGTGTTAAATGGTTTAAGTGTTCATAATGCATATATGAGTATTTATGTATTACCATGTGTTAACTTGGTTACTTACTATGAGAAAGCTTACGTGTTAGTGTTTCAACGTTTTGTAGGTTCGTATGTTGATACTATGGCTTGGATAAGACTCAAACGTTGCAAAAATTGCGAATCGGTAGTCGGGCGGTCGACCACCTTGTAGCTTGTAATCGGTCTAGGCAGGATTAATCGGTGATTAATCGGATTGGCATTACTGACAAATTTTAGTTATTTCCGACAAGTTTTGTGTATTTTTTGGTGAGTTTTAGGTATTTCTGGCAAGGTATTTTATAAAAAACAACTTGTAATAGACTTAAACAGTTACTATTTCAAAATAAGTTTACAGTGAGTTTTGGGTACTTCCGGCAAGATTTATAGGTTTCCGGAAAGTTTGACCACCATTGACCGCCGTTGATTGCCGTTGACCACGGTTGACCTATTTGTTGGACCCAGTTACATAAATCGGCAAGGTTGGTGGCCTTCTAGCACCTAATCGGCGATTAATTGGCCTTGTAGACCTTTTTTTGCAACACTAGATAAGAGTAAGGCTTTGATTATAGCTTAAGGATTTGGAAGCGGTTTGGAAGATAGTAAGCGTTAGGAGCTAGGTAGAATACCGAGCTCGAGTCAAGGTTGTACCCCCGGGAGTCTCTTTCATGAGTTGTATAATGTGTGTCAAGGTCGTGTAACGATTTGGTGGTCAACCGTTGTGTCAAAGTATGTTTTATGTGTTTAGGGTCAAAGTTAAGGGGGTGTTTGGCAAATAACCAAATCCACCCATTTTGGGAAGTTACGGGTCATAACGGTGTACTAACACTCTTTCAATATATTAAAAATATTAAAATATGCATAAGTCCAAATGGATATGTAGTAGTTATGTGTTTTTGGGTAAAAAGTGTGTTTTGGTAACTAGCTTAAGAGGGTGTTTGGTATAAGAGTGTTTTTACCCATTTTGGGTTGTGAACGGGTCATGGGTGTATGAGACATGTTAGGTAAGTTAAATATTGTATGTTGGGTAAGTATGGTGTGTAATGGAAGTGGATTAAGTAGTTTGGTGTGTAATGGGTCAAAATGGGTTTAATGCATAACCCGTCGAATTGTTCATCTTGGTTCTGAGATTTGTTCATCTTGGTTATGAGATTTGTTCATCTTGGTTCTGAAATAGTTCATCTTGGTTTTGAGTTTTGTTCATCTTGGTTATGAGATTTGTTCATCTTGGTTATGAGATTTGTTCATCTTGGTTCTGAATTAGTTCATCTTGGTTTTGAATGTGGGTTCTGGCAGATTTTGGCAATCTTTGAAAAATCGTAACTTCTTAACCGTAAGTCGTTACAGGTCGTGCCACCCGTCGTTTTGAAGGTAATTGAGTCTAGTTTCATATAAAAATAGTCTCAAGTTCCAGATATTTATTGATTTTTGTCAGATTACAAAAGAGTAGCAGCGGGTCAGTTTTCGGGTGGACTTTTTGCCAAACATTTTCACATTTTTAGTCGTGTTTGGTCACGGGGCGTTACAACGTGTTATCAGAGCTTCAGTTTAAGTGAATTAGGTTTCCACTATAGGTTGCCTAGACTTAAACCACTCGTAGACGCGTTGAATGTAAGTTAAAGTCATGCAGCTAGTATGTGCCTTTGAGGTATGACGTAGAAGCGCTTATAGTAACAAAGAGACTAGATTATAGTTAAGATGTAATGTGCGTGTTGTGATGTGAATGTAGTGAAATATAGAAGTAATGAATTAGACGCGAATTATAGATTGCCTTAATTATGTGATGGAATGCAAGACGTGGTATGTATTCTAGTCAACAAGTGTGGTACGTGTTTTATGGTGTCAATGTGTATGTGAAGTAATTCTATGTTGAAATGTATTGTGCTAAGTGTTAAGTAAGCGAATGGTAGTTTTTGTGTCGGATAGACTAAAGTTTTAATTATGTGAATCGAGGTCTTAAAGGTTATGAGTTGTAGGCGAGGAAGGTGTCATAGTATAATACGTAAAAGATCAAAATTTACTTAGATTGCAATAATAGTGGTTTGACGAATGATTTGTATGTATTGTGTTTGGAAGAATGATGACCTAGTAAGGGTTAAGGGATTGAGTAAGACTTGTTTTTGTGAGAACGTTAAGGATAGATAAGTATGTGTGTATGGCGAGGATTTAAATGCTTAGGTAAGTGTATTGTTAAAATGTGTAATTGTAAGATATTTTAGAAATGTGTAAGTAATAAATGATATATGGAATAGCTAATGCATAGATTGGTAAAATGAAGTAGAAATTACCTCATGATCATAGACAAATGGTATGACTTAGGCATGTTTAATGGTTTTAAATTATAATTAACTATAGACTAAAGAAACGTAAGTGTTTAGTAATGTTTAGCTTTTACGGAAAGAATATTGAGAGTAAACCTTGTGTATATATGAGATTAAGTATGTATAAATGTGCTTGATGTTTATGTATTAAGTGCTAATTTTGTCATAAGCAAGGTGATTTAAGAATACCTATTATAACGTGATGTATAAAAGAAGTGCGATGCAAATGAGTTCAAAGCAGACGAGTCAATGGGATTAAAGTAGGTAAACATTAAAATAACTTGTAGACGTAAGATAAAATAAGAGGTCAACTTGGGGTTGACAATATAACGATAAATGTAATGTGACCACTCAAGTGAAATGCGATATATGTATATAAAAGTATAGAATCGGCAAGTATTACATAGACTTTGTCGAAAGTGATGAAAGGTGATAGGTGAGCGATCGAAAGCGCTTAAGGCAAAGAGAAGAGAGAATGGAAACGTGGTAGTCTAAGAAATGCTTGAATAATGAATAAATTGGTGATGCATAAAATTAGCAAATTAGAAGCAACTAATTAGTGATGACACGTGGTAAATTGTTTACCGTGCACTTTGGTTAGTGCCGGTGATTATATAATGATTATATAATTGTATTTTAAAGTAACGGTAATGGAAAATGAGTAGGAATGATAAGTGGTATTAGAGATGGGCTAGCAAGTAAATTAAGAAATAACGCTTTAAGTACGGATCATAATGATATTAAGCGTACTAAAGTATAACGTTAAAAGACAAGATGAAACTAACGAAATAATGATTAAGTGTTTAGTGACGTGAAGGTTAAAGAATGAGGTTAGGGAATGATAGCACGAAATGTGACCAACATATGGTCTCATTATATTTAGTGACTAAAGACTAATGTTGAAGTGGTCTAGAGACAGGGTAATGGTAAGGTAAAGTACGTGAGGTCTAAGTGTGAACATGAAGTGTGATAAGATGTTGGATAATATAGATTTTGATATATAATATAATATATATATATATATATATATATATATATATATATATATATATATATATATATATATATATATAAAAAGATGGAACTTAAACAAAAACAAAAAAAAAAAAGTTTGAATGCTAAAGGCTAGATGCGATAAGCTAAGAATGTAAATGAGAATGAGATGAGTAGGTAGGAGGATTGAGCATGTGCATGAACGTGTAGTAATGATAACGATATTATGGTGATATGTAATGAAAGTAAGAATGACTTGACGTGTTGATTGATAAATGTCTAATAAATTAAAAGTTATAGAATGAGACTAAAGCAAAATGATATGCAAAGGATGACCAAGAGCGGCATTGCTCTAAACGCATAGATAAGTAATGAGATGAGTTAAGGGATGAGAATAAGAATGTGAAAGGTTAAGAACGTAAGTGAGAATGATATGAGTAGGTATAAAGTTAAGGTAATGACTTGAAATTATCATTATCACGGCTAATGTGCCTCATTAGCGGTGCTTATTAAAACGAAAGTATTGGTAAATAAAACATGATGAAAATGTGTAAATGACCAAAATGTGTAGGAAGAAGGAATGATGCTAACGAATGTAGTTAAGCCTATGTAAGGTTTAAACACGGAAAAAGGCGGATAGGCTAAAGGGTAAAGTAAGGATATGAGAAAGGTTAATGCAGATTAAGAATGTAGGACGATAAACACATTAAAAAAAAAAAGTGTGTAATTATAATAAGCAGGTTCATATGCTCTATGAGCTTGCGTTCACTAAATAAAATGGATGAGATGATGTGTGTATGTTAAAACGTTAATAGCTTGGATCCAATGTTATAATGTGAAAGTGGTAAAGTGTGAATGTTAAAGATCCTTCTGGATGAATGTTAATGATCCTTCGGGGTGAATGTTAAAGATGGTATCCTTCGGATGACCAAGTAAATGAATGTTAAGGAATCCTTCGGGATATGTTAAAGATCCTCCGGGATAAAACGTACTGCCTTCATCGGCAAATGGGGTTGCCTACATCCTTGGCAATAAAAAATATCCCCATAATGAATGTGTTAATGATATGGATCCAAGTCTAAAAAGGAAATATGAAGTATAAACATGATGAAAGAATAAAAGTTAAATTGGGAAATAGGAGTAATAGTGTTATGTCGGGAGTACATAACCATGAGTTTATATTTCTTGATTTACATCGATTGGGATGCCTCTCCATGTAAATGAGGAAGTATAAATGAATGGGCTTATGTGTTGCCGACACGGCACGAGTAGGGTTAGAGAAGTAGAAAGCGGAAGTCTAGAGTTAGTTAGGAATTATAAGGACTAAGATAGGAGGATTAAGATTATAGTACGTCTTTTAGTGAGAACTTATGAGAAACCTATGTTTTGAGTGTTAAGTTTAAGTTGAAGAAATTAAGGAATTGTAATGATGTTTCTAAATGTTATAATACGTAATTGTGCCGTGGTGCAAAATGTGAGTAATGAAAATAGTTGATGATAAATATCATGTGTAATGTGACGACAAATGTTAAAGTATGGTGCTACAAAGCTAATTCGTGTAATATTTCTATAAGCCTTAGAAGGTAAACGAAAATGACATGAAGAAAGGAGTGGAGGAAATAAGGTAATTGTAGAGACATAAAAGAAATGGTTAAGTGGTGTTGATAGAATGTGAAAGTATTAGCCTAGTGTAATTACGAAAAGTCAAATAGTTTGGTTTTCCCTAGTAACATGTAGTCAAAGAATGAGAATATAGGATAAACAAGTGGAAATGTGATGTAACAGTAATAGAATGGATCAGAATGATAACTAGTTAGGGAGAGTATGTCTCGTATTATGTAAATGTCTAAGTAAGAGTGGTATGGTTCTAGAAGTGAGCGGAAAGTAATGTGGATTAAGGACATGTGATGTGTTATAGTATGTATAGAGTTGCAAGATCACTTAGATCGTTGCCCTAAATAAACTAGGAATTAAGGTGCTAGGAATGAGAATTATAATGTGACTACGTTTTGGATAGTAAAGAATGACAGATTTCGGGGACGAAATCTAAATAAGGGGGTAGAATTGTTAGACCCGTATCCCGGTTACGAATAGGCCCTACCCTAGATGGAATATGCCAAGGACTTTATGTGATTGGTTGGTCAACAAAGTTATGTGGAAGTCAAACCCGATAGTCAACAAATAGTCAATGAATGGATTAAAAGGTTATGGGAAGTATCATGTGGCACAAGTAGAAAGGAAATAGATTTAAGGGGCTAAAGTTGCAATAGATCAAATGTGTCATAAGTTATATGTGGCCAAAGTAAAAGAAAAGAGACTAGAGGGACCAATCTTGCCCAAGGGTCAAACTTGGATTTAGCTAGATATATCCAGGATATTCTAGATATTTCTACCATTATTGAGATGGAGTTTGAGGGCCGGTTTTTAGGAGAGAAAAAGAGAGGGAAAATGATGAAGATGAAGGTGCTATGAAGATGGGTTGAAGATGGCTACTCATTAGCACGATTATGGCAAGTAGGTAACCTTTAATTAGTGTTAATTGATTAATTCAAGGGTTAGGGTTTATGTACCCAATTTTAGGGAAAATGGGTAAATGGTGTTTTAAGTATAATTAAGGGGTAAGGATGATTATGTGATATGTTGATAATGGGTTTGAGTTAGTAAATGATGGGATTGATGATCATGTAATCAATTTATGATTATATGATGATTAGAAGTAAGTTGATGGTTACATAAACCATTGTTATAGTTTTTATGTTATGTATTTTTAAGTGTTTATGATGATGATTAACAAGGATTATGATGATGATGATGTTGGTGATGATGGTGATGATGAGGAATATGATGATGATGGTGGTATCATGATTTTGGCTTAGCTTGGAGCTAAGGTAAGTAACTATAGTTAATATGTGTTAATATGGATATTTGCGAATATGTGATGTAATAGAAATGTGAGGATTGAAGTAATGCATTGGAAGTAAGTTAAGATAGATGAATCGCTTAGTTAGATGACCAGAAGTTAGACTAGGGTTATGGAATGGCTAAGGTATGTTTAAAGGCGATTTTGTGTTTATGGTTAATAGGACTTATGTGTTAAATGGTTTAAGTGTTCATAATGCATATATGTGGATTTATGTATTACCATGTGTTAACTTGGTTACTTACTAAGTGAAAGCTTACGTGTTAGTGTTTCAACGTTTTGTAGGTTCGTATGTTGATACTATTGCTTGGATAAGAGTAAGGCTTGGATTATAGCTTAAGGATTTGGAAGCGGTTTGGAAGATAGTAAGCATTAGGAGCTAGGTAGAATACCGAGCTCGAGTCAAGGTTGTACCCCCAGGAGTCTCTTTCATGAGTTGTATAATGTGTGTCAAGGTCGTGTAACGATTTGGTGGTCAACCGTTGTGTCAAAGTATGTTTTATGTGTTTAGGGTCAAAGTTAAGGGGGTGTTTGGCAAATAACCAAATCCACCCATTTTGGGAAGTTACGGGTCATAACGGTGTACTAACACTCTTTCAATATATTAGAAATGTTAAAATATGTATAAGTCCAAATGGATATGTAGTAGTTACGTAGAGACCGAGATCACGTTGAGGAGGTTGGGGAAACACGATATAAAGATTAAACATGGTAGAACTACTTTATTGATTGGGGGAGGTATTAATGTTTTCTAGAGAGAGAAAGTAAAGAAAACATACACACCTCCAAGTAACATGTGAATCCCACCTTCCTAGTTGTGACTAGGAAGGTATTTATTACAACAATACAAGTCTAACTTAGCCCTATTGTCTAAACTAGCCCTTGTACTTAAATGCTATTGCAATTCCCGACAATGACAAAACTTTATGGCTAACAAGTTATGTGTTTTTGGGTAAAAAGTGTGTTTTGGAAACTAACTTAAGAGGGTGTTTGGTATAGGAGTGTTTTTACCCATTTTGGGTTGTGAACGGGTCATGGGTGTATGAGACATGTTAGGTAAGTTAAATATTGTATGTTGGGTAAGTATGGTGTGTAATGGAAGTGGATTAAGTAGTTTGGTGTGTAATGGGTCAAAATGGGTTTAATGCATAACCCGTCGAATTGTTCATCTTGGTTATGAGATTTGTTCATCTTGGTTATGAGATTTGTTCATCTTGGTTCTAAAATAGTTCATCTTGGTTTTGAGTTTTGTTCATCTTGGTTATGAGATTTGTTCATCTTGGTTATGAGATTTGTTCATCTTGGTTCTGAATTAGTTCATCTTGGTTTTGAATGTGGGTTCTGGCAGATTTTGGCAATCTTTGAAAAATCGTAACTTCTTAACCGTAAGTCGTTACAGGTCGTGCCACCCGTCGTTTTGAAGGTAATTGAGTCTAGTTTCATATAAAAATAGTCTCAAGTTCCAGATATTTATTGATTTTTGTCAGATTACAAAAGAGTAGCAGTGGGTCAGTTTTCGGGTGGACTTTTTGCCAAAAATTTTCACGTTTTTAGTCGTGTTTGGTCACGGGGCGTTACACAAACTGAGCGCGAATATAGCCATGCGCTTAATTCCCGTTTCATAACCCTCTAATAGAGAAACCATAATTCTCCATTCAAGGCGGCACCACCTCTAGGTCATATAGGCAAAGCTACTCTAACGTCTTCATTGCTAAGACGCCTCAAAAGCTTTGTTAAGAGAATAATCTCATCCTCATCTTGGCAACGCCATGCTATCTTTGCTATACATGAGGCAATTCGTTGATAGCATCTTCTATCGATAAGTGACTTCGTTATTACCCATTAAACTCGAGAGGTAGGAGCACTACATTCAAGTTGGGTTTCCATCACTAACCGATTCACGTATGGTTTGAGACCCATGCCTCTAGCATCTCTCAATAAGTCTCTCGTCAGAGGCTTATAGGAGAATTTTTGATAAGCTACTACAATGCTTATTGATCTCATCACAAACACTCACCAAGTCTCTCGTCAGAGACTTAGTAGTGTCAAACTCAAGTTTCTAGTTTACTTGACAAACATTTCATAATGGCCATTCTCAAATATATCTACAAGTTCCATCACAAAATGTAGTTATAGAGCTATGGTATTGGTGCTTAATCGGATTGTTTGATGCTGCAAATAGTGTTGTTGATTTCCTCTATTTGTATCAGATATCTTGGCTGTTAGTCGTGTCTGAGATTTTGTATTGGTAATCGATATCTGTCATGTCTAGAATTCTTAGTTTTGTATGCTGGTTGGAGTGTCCATTTCAGCTTTATGTTTATGTTGTAATATGTTTCTTGATTAATTTAATTTCACCCTTTTGCACCAAAAAAAAAAAAAAAAAAACTTGGTGTAGATCTAAGGACTAGATCTCGAGCTACCGTGAAATAGATAAGGTGTACTTGTGCCTGAAAGAATGAGACTATAGTGAGTTGGTGATTTTGAAGTGTAGTAGTTATGGTGAAATATCCCAGTGTCAGTAGTTGTGTGATGATGGTATCTATATATAGGATGTTTATTTTATTTTTATTTTGTTTAATGTAAGTGAATAAAATAAAAGAAATTTGATTCTTCGTTATGGTTAGTGCTAGATCTAACGAAAAGGTAAAAATTGAATATGGCCAATTAACTATAAGGGTGGGGAGCATCAAGTGGCAAAATGGGTGGTGGTGGTGAAGTGTTGTTCCCTTAACACGCTTAGAGTTAACTAGAAAGTTAATCTATTTGTGGTTATGACTAATACAATGTAATGATTACTTCTAACAGTTAATGAAACGTTAATATAAAACACACAGTATTTTCAACGTTTAAATTCTTATTAGAAATGAATCAAAGAATCTATTACCCAAAGTGTTTTGCGGAATAAACACTTTGGGATTGAATAGACAAGGTATGGGTTGTCTCCTATCTAAACTCAATGCTATGCTTGAGTGGTAACAATATGCCTCACTGAGCTATCTCAGGGACTGGTTACTCTTTGTAGGAGAGAAGTTGTTTTGCAAAATTCTAAGGCTTTCAATGTACAAAACACACTCAACTTCTCTCCTTCTTAACCTATTAGTAAAAGTGATTAAAAATACTTCAACTTGTTGAGGAAGCGTGTCTGACAATTACAACAGTAATTGTCATTTCCAAGAACCAATAGGAATGGACCAAAAAGTCTTTAGGAGTGTTTGGTCTGACACTCCATGACTTTTAGCCGTCTTTGGGAAGGTTGGTATCTGACAAGATAAGAGTGTTTGGTCTGACATTCTTATCTTCTCAAATACTTCCCACTTATTCCCGCCTTTATTTCAGGCGTTGGTTTCTTCAGTCTTTAATCACTTATTGTTGTTGAGGAGACTGGGGTTCAGTGAGTTCTTTTCCAACACTCACTGAATCATCATCTTCTTCTTTGGCTTAAGTCCTACTCAGGGAGTACCGCCTACCTGAGTAGTGAATCCTTCTTCTTGAATTCGCCTTAAGCATCTTGAAGATGACTCACTGAGTGACTGTTCACTAAGTGACTTGAATTGTTCTCGGTTTAATTAACACTTAGTTAATTTGTGTCCAAATCTAGTTTTAAGTATTCTTGGGTACTGATGGACCCAACAATCTCCCCCTATTTGGATATAAATTATTCCTAAGTGTTTTGATCAGTAATGAGTGAGCTAATGACTTCTGCTCATACTGAATATAATAGAAAGTAAATAAGGAAACTGAAATAATAAAAACATCATCTTATTAATATTATTACAAGTCCTAACAAAACTATACATAGTACTGGGATAGTGGTGTTGGCGGATTCAGTCAAACTTATACCCTAAGGCTTCAAGCTTTGGCTTCTTGGACTCAAGCTCATGCTGATCAAGATGCTCTTGAATCTTTGTTCTCAGGTCTTGGCAGAACCTCACATTCTCAGGAGTCTTGATTGGTGAGGCCATCATGAGGAAACCCAGCATTGCCTTGATTCCTGATTGGTCAATATCACTCCATCTTTGGAAGGCTGGGTCTCCAAACTCATCAGTGAAGAACAAACCTCTTTCAGGTTGTTCAATGACCAAGTTGTTCCTCAATGGAACTCCTTTAGGGAGGGCTCTGTTGCAATCCAGACCAGGGACCTTGATCTCAGGCTCAGCTTTAATCTTCTTTCTCTTTCTTGAGGAAGACTGAGAGGGAGCAGGCTGTTCTGCTGAAGCAGGAAGAGGAGAGGGAATACCAAGTTCCTGAGGTGTTGCTGCCAATCTTTCATACCTTAGACTCAGGGACTTCAACAGACCAGGGACCACAACATTTGATTTTTCGCTAATATTGGACCCAACTCATCCAATTCAGTGATCCCGAAGTCAGCGAATCTGAAGGGGTTATGAACATCAAAGTTTCTCTTGTCAGCACCTCTGTAAACAGTAACAATGGCAGGCTTGGTGTTTCGATGAATCTTGACATCAGTGATTGGTTCTGGTTTCAACCTGCTTGTCATGACCCACTGATATCTCTCAATCCTGTTCTGCCTAATTTCTTCAGCTCTCTTTAACCTTTCTTCCCTTTTCTCCCTAAGGGCCAACATCTCAGCAGACTGAGCTTTCACGAAGGTCTCACCACCCTTTCTTCCAGCAAGTTCTTTAGGCTCAAGACCTATCTTCTCAGCCTCTTCATGGACCACCTGAATAAGAGCAGCCTTGCTCGCCCTTTCTTCTTCGGCTGCCTTCTTCATTGCCTCCTCTTTCTCCATATGAGCTTGAACTTCCTCATTATTAAGAAGTTTAATCACTCCATTGACCTCATAAGGGACCCTGACTGGCTCATCAGGGTCTTGCCTTCTTTCCTTGGAAGCAGGCACCAAGATTGTAGGCTCAGGCTCAGTGGTTGTGAGGATGCCTTTGCCTTTGTCCTGGTGTGATGAAGATGGGGTTTCTTCAGGATTCTCCCCCTCAGTGTGAGAAGGAGGTTGTTCTTCTTCAGTGACTTTGACTTTTGATGTGCGCGATGTGTCGTTGCGGTTTAGCAGTTTTAATGCCTACTCAAGTTTTAAATTTATATTTAGCCGACTTATCAATAACACACACACTTAACGAGCAGTGTACCCGGTCAGTATGAAGATAATGGTAAGTAGAGTGTCGATCACTAAGAGTGGAACGTATTATCTCGTTATTCTAATAAGTATTTTAATATCCTAACGCAAGGGGGTTTCAGCCTGAGAGACTGGCACGATTTGTTGCAATTAAATAATAAAATAAACCAACAGGCACGAATCAGCAAGTAGCACACACGTACACAGATAAATACTCGAGACAATAAGAGGGCTGTCCTTATGATTAAGTAGATTGTCACTTGTTTTATTGATAGCTTTATATGAAGTGTATGTAGTTAACCCTTTCTCGTTGGTCCTAATCTTATCGGTGAGTAAACCCTTAATGATTACTTATGTCTAAAAGTTATTCCTAAGTGATCAATTTAGAAACAACCGTGGGAGCCACATTATGTCCCGCAGTCAAATGCCCGCAAGCCACTAATAAACACAGAGGTTATCAATGCACTAATAAGTAGTAACCAAAAACATCAACATATAAACTTTAATTGATGGGAAAGCAAGTATTAAAGGAAGTGCAATCTTTCGTTGTCACATTACACAAGCCACCAATCCTGATGAATTAAAGTTTGCTAACACAATAAAACAAAACTACTTAATGAATTAAACACATGCAGCACCTTCTTACAGCTCTTGTATCTTTGATTTGGGTGTGTCTTGTGCTGCCTCCTTGACTGAATTCGTCCTTTGTTCCTCCTGTTTGGTCTTCGGTTTTAGGGTTTTCGGAACTTGTAATTCGTCTGGTCTACGGGGTATTTATAGTTTCTGTCTGAGGGAAGATGCGGCGCATCTACTAAGTAGATGCGGCGCATGTACTTAACTTCGCGTGGGGTCCAAGATTATAATATTCAGGAATATTCGTACACCGCCAGAAGATGCGGCGTAACTCCATGATTAGATGCGGCGCATGTCCTCTTGTATCTTGGATCGTATCTGGTGATATCTTGATAGAGATGCGGCGCATGTTGAGAGTGAGATGCGGCGCATCTGGAGCAGAATTGACTTAATCTTGTCCATGTCAGTAGACTTTCACTTTATGCACGTTTTGCTCCATAATTAGTCCAAAATTGCTAAGTTTCACCAAATGCTTGTTTTTACCTGAGAATTACAAAAGTAAACGATTAAGTATCAATCCTCATACATAATATAGTAAAACAGGTCAAATTAATAGGATAAATGATAGTAATAAAATGTACTTATTTGAGTTCATCAAATATCCCCCCACTTGAACTTTACTTGTCCCCAAGTAAACCTTAGAATTTCTTTTATGAAAATGTATCCTAAAAGATGTTAGGATTTATTTTTATATTTAAGCATGTATTCGTTTATTTCATAATCACACAACTAAACACTTAACGATTCAGAAGTAAAATAAAATAAGTCGATAAAAGCAAATCTAATCGTTTAACTGTCCAGTCGCGACGAATATTCTATCATAAGCTTGGCAAGTATACACATCTCCACCACTAAAGCTAAGGAGTAACAAGTCTAAAGCGGTAAAAAGGGTTTTTTAGGCTTAAGGGTTAATTATTCTCTTTCACTATCCATCTCAAATTCCAGAAAAGGCGACAAAATCACAAATACATGATCGAATCCACGAACACGATACTTGCAATTGCTCAAATCCTTAACTCGAATAGGCTAAAGATAGGTCCAAACTTCACCAATAATAATATATCAAAAAGGGCGACAAAATCATAAATACATAGTCGAATCCACGACTACGATACTTAAGATTGCTCAAATCCCTAATCTCAATAAATCAAAGGTTTGGTTGGATAAAGAATAATAAAGGGCATGGATAACATTTGGGATATAAATTGGTGTAAAAATAAAAATAAACAAAACAAATAAATTAAAATCCTAAGTGTGGTTAATCACTATCCCAACCATCCCATGAATAAGACTCATATCATCGAATAACTCACGCTTTAACACTTGAAACACACGCTTTAGGTAGACACGAATTATACTCAACAAGATCTTAATCAAAGAATAAACCTTAATTGGCGTTCCCATAACTGCCAATTCCCATTCAATCCATAGATATAGTACAACAAATAGAGGTGATATCGACCACTTACATAACTTTACATAAGTTGGTTAAAACAAACATCCAACTCTTCTTTCTTTTCTTTTTTTTTTTTTTTTTTTTTTTTTTTTTTTTTTTTTTTTTTTTACATCAACATATACAAAGATGTGTAAAATTTTACCACATCACTATAACTTTCTTTCCGGATAATTTTTATTCATACTTTTCATACTTTCAGAAATAACGGTAATAGTGAAAGTAGTAAACACACGAAAAATAAACTCCAAAATATACAATATTTACTTTCACTCCAATTGCATTGTGCAATTTCCCGACCTAACCAAAGATAATGAATTACGCACACGAACAAAGGAAATGTAAGGAAACACACTTTGCCTATAGCAATTAACCAACCACGGATTCTAATCTACAGGGTAGGCTAAGGTGTAAGGGTGTAACGAAACATTTTAAACATAGGTGTAAGAAACGAAAGGAATGGCTCTGATGGTTTTTCTAGGGGTATCTTACTCTAAAAATGAGAGTAACAAAAGGGTTTATATGGGGGTTAACTAACCAGTGTAGTTAGCTAATAACACATAACATATAAGGCTATTTGGGTGTAATCCTAGAATTTTACCAAGTTAGACAAGTCATTCCAATTATATAAAATAATACTCATTATGGTGGTCTCGAATAGTATACAAGCCAAGTTCTAAAGTTTACAAGTCACCGGCACACTCATAGATTTGTGAATTTTGGAAAATCACAATTTTTGAAAATAACGTCATGTGTGCAGTTATGCAACTTAGATCTTAAACAAAAACATGCTAAAAAAAATTTAAGTTTGATATATTAAGCACATTTTAAGCATAATTTTTGAAAAAGTTTAGGACAAGTAATTGTTAAGTGTTCTAATTCTCCAATCCCCCCACTTAAGTTAAACAACGTCCTCGTTGTTTGTATAAAAGGTTAAAAACTGGAAATTAAAAGAATTAGAACAGAAAAACTCCCCTGAGATTTGCTCGGTATGATCCTCCATTTGTATAAGAGCAAAAATCAACTTCTTGTGGATTAGAACGTTAAAGCTTCATACTTGATGTATCCACAGGAAATCCAGGAAACTATAATACCACCAACACTTTAAAACACACCTAAGATAAGAAAGGTTCAAACTTGCATAATACATTAGTAGTTAGATAAAAATAAAACTTAAAAATTAAAACTGAAAATCATCAGGTCAGTCGATGCGCCGTATCTTATTGAAGAAGATACGCCGTATCGAGCCTGGAATTAATACGGATCAGAATAAAGATGCGCCGCATCCTTAACCAGGGATGCGCCGCATTAAAATAAACTGATAAATAGTTTTAAAGTTGAAAATAAAAATGCAGAAAAATAAAATAAGATATGACCATTGCAGGAGATGCGTCGCATCTCAGAATTGAGATGCGCCGTATCCTCATGCGGCCTGGACTGACTCGACACAGAAAACAGAATAATAAAAGATAAATCCGGGTTGTCTCCCGGTAAGCACTTGTCTTTATTCCAGAGTCTTCAAGTTAGACTCACGTTCAGCTCAGCAATAAGTCCTTGTCACGGTCCATCCTTCGTCCTTCATCCGAAAGATTTTCCCGTATATCTCTGCGATGTTTTCTTCCGTTCGACTTAATCTAGTATAACTCTTTGTCTTCACCGCAGTATATTCTTCATTAGGACTCAAAGAATATTTGATGATTTTAAACTTTTCGGAAATAATCATGGGTGGCTCCTTGTAAGGAATCCCAAGTAGTTGACACTTTCTTTTGGTGAACTCTTCCTCGTCTTTATCAACAAACTTAAAATAGGGATCCTTAATCAAATAATCATCTAGTTCTTCAATTAATGACTTATCGTTTTGAATCGCTTCCCATTCTCTTTCCAAATCATATTTTAACCGTCGACTAAGCTTCGTGAAATCATCAAACTGTATATGCACCCATTCCCAGAAAGTAGTATCCGATGTCCCCTTAAGTCCTTTCAAGCGTTCAATTCTGCCCTTTTCTTGTAAAGCCTCCGCCTTTTGTGGGCAGTCTTCAATATTATCGTACCACTCATAATCTTCAAAGGTTACATCGTTTCCAACCCGTTTCATCCCAATTATACTTCCCCCATTACAGGTTCCGTCACTTTTATAATCGCAGGTCGGCCAAACACTACTCCCGTCCTTGAAAACGAAGGGTGTACAGGTGTGATTAATGTGCTCAAATTCCCATGGTTTATCCCAAACCCATGGTACTTGGTCATTCCATTCATAGTACCAGGTGTTTTTGAAATCGTCATAAGTCTTAAATCCTGGTAGATCTCCAGTAAGCACATCATCATCGACTTGAAGAAGGTAGTTAAATTCCTTGAACTGCTTGCACAGGGGTGTCTCATAATCGAACACATCAATGTCAATTCTGAAAAGTTCTTCAATGCCCTCATTGATTGTTGAATCATGAAGTGACGACCCATAATCGCTTTCTACTTCTTCATCTTCTCCTCTCATCCAATATACCCATAATGCATCCTTAGTAGCACGATCCATGCTCTTATGGTTATTAAACTTACTAGCCAACCATTCTGAAAAATCAACATCGTTAGGGTCATGGTTAACGTCAAAGCAAACCTTTCCAATCATACTCTTTTTTATCTCCATGAACTCGTTAAATTGTTTCTTAAAACTCCGAGTCAACCATGAAGTCATAATCTCCTTGACTTCATTTGTAGGGGCAAATTCCGGACTACCATATTTGAGTTCTAGCCAATCATTGAGGGAGAGGTCTATCAATCTTACCAACCTGCCATGAAATAGTAACTCCGCCAAAGCATAATTCATGTCATTATCCTGATATTTCTCATTCAATCCCCGGTACTGTTCGGAATAAGGCATGTAAGAGATTTGGGCATTGCCTCCACCACAGCTGTTGTTGCTTGAGTCCATGTATGCAAGATAGAATTTCCCATCATCTTCTTCGATAGTAGTCCAGTTCAATCCTTCGGCTTCAATGCTAGGCCATAAGAGCGACAATTCTTCTCCAGTATACCTCACAAATACATCATAAGAGAACACCTCTTTGTCAATGTTGCATAAACGCATGAATTCCTTAAAAGCAGCTTCAAGAGGAGTCTCCCAAGAGAATAAATCTGCATCGATCATGAGTACATTGAATGAATCTGAAAACAAGCTTTCCTTAGCAAGATATCCGTTAACTGACATGTCTTCCATAGCAAAATCTGTCATCCAAAGTAAAATCATCAGTAGGATTTGTTCGCTAGAAGAGAATTTAATGAATATAGAAACGGATATAAGAATAAAAATAGCTGATATCTGCAGACGATGCGCCGTATCCAAAAAGTTGGATACGCCGTATCTTATAATCGTTAAAATTTAATCAGACTTTATTCAGAAAATAGATACGCCGCTTTAGAATTTAAGAATGCGCCGTATCGAATTAATTAATCAAAAATCAACTTATCTAATTAAAATTAAATGCGTCGTATTAACGAAAGTTAATGCGCCGTATTTTCGTTACGTTTAAAAATAAATGATTTTTGATTCAGTAAGATGCGCCGTATCGTCAGAGATCGATACGCCGTATCTGTTTAATAATTCGCAAACTGTTTTTAATTAAAATAATAGATACGCCGTATCTGCTAAAGCAGATGCGTCGTATGGCGTTTAACGTTTAGAAAAATTTTTTTTATCGAAAAACAGATACGCCGTATCTGCTAAAGCAGATGCGTTGTATTACTTTATCGCTTAGAAAAATTTTCTTATTAAAAACAGATACGCAGTATCTTGGGGAAAAAATGCGTCGTATCGAATTAATTAAACGCGTTGTATTAAAAAAAAAAATTAAACGCAATACGCCGTATCTGAGAGATCAGATGCGCCGTATCGTTTGATTTAGCACAGTACAACGATAGCAGAACAGAAAAATACGAAAAATAAAAACAAAAATTAAACACACAAACGAAAACAAAAATAAACACACAAAAATAAAAAGAAAACAATTAACACACAATACAACAAATATGCAAAATAGTACAATGATGCAATTAATCTAATAAAAAGAAAAACCTAATTAAAATACTAATCAAATTAACAGATAATAACAATTCACTCCCCGGCAGCGGCGCCAAAAACTTGATGCGCGTGATGTGTCGTTGCGGTTTAGCAGTTTTAATGCCTACTCAAGTTTTAAATTTATATTTAGCCGACTTATCAATAACACACACACTTAACGAGCAGTGTACCCGGTCAGTATGAAGATAATGGTAAGTAGAGTGTCGATCACTAAGAGTGGAACGTATTATCTCGTTATTCTAATCAGTATTTTAATATCCTAACGCAAGGGGGTTTCAGCCTGAGAGACTGGCACGATTTGTTGCAATTAAATAATAAAATAAACCAACAGGCACGAATCAGCAAGTAGCACACACGTACACAGATAAATACTCGAGACAATAAGAGGGCTGTCCTTATGATTAAGTAGATTGTCACTTGTTTTATTGATAGCTTTATATGAAGTGTATGTAGTTAACCCTTTCTCGTTGGTCCTAATCTTATCGGCGAGTAAACCCTTAATGATTACTTATGTCTAAAAGTTATTCCTAAGTGATCAATTTAGAAACAACCGTGGGAGCCACATTATGTCCCGCAGTCAAATGCCCGCAAGCCACTAATAAACACAGAGGTTATCAATGCACTAATACGTAGTAACCAAAAACATCAACATATAAACTTTAATTGATGGGAAAGCAAGTATTAAAGGGAGTGCAATCTTTCGTTGTCACATTACACAAGCCACCAATCCTGATGAATTAAAGTTTGCTAACACAATAAAACAAAACTACTTAATGAATTAAACACATGCAGCACCTTCTTACAGCTCTTGTATCTTTGATTTGGGTGTGTCTTGTGCTGCCTCCTTGACTGAATTCGTCCTTTGTTCCTCCTGTTTGGTCTTCGGTTTTAGGGTTTTCGGAACTTGTAATTCGTCTGGTCTACGGGGTATTTATAGTTTCTGTCTGAGGGAAGATGCGGCGCATCTACTAAGTAGATGCGGCGCATGTACTTAACTTCGCGTGGGGTCCAAGATTATAATATTCAGGAATATTCGTACACCGCCAGAAGATGCGGCGTAACTCCATGATTAGATGCGGCGCATGTCCTCTTGTATCTTGGATCGTATCTGGTGATATCTTGATAGAGATGCGGCGCATGTTGAGAGTGAGATGCGGCGCATCTGGAGCAGAATTGACTTAATCTTGTCCATGTCAGTAGACTTTCACTTTATGCACGTTTTGCTCCATAATTAGTCCAAAATTGCTAAGTTTCACCAAATGCTTGTTTTTACCTGAGAATTACAAAAGTAAACGATTAAGTATCAATCCTCATACATAATATAGTAAAACAGGTCAAATTAATAGGATAAATGATAGTAATAAAATGTACTTATTTGAGTTCATCAAATATCCCCCCACTTGAACTTTACTTGTCCCCAAGTAAACCTTAGAATTTCTTTTATGAAAATGTATCCTAAAAGATGTTAGGATTTATTTTTATATTTAAGCATGTATTCGTTTATTTCATAATCACACAACTAAACACTTAACGATTCAGAAGTAAAATAAAATAAGTCGATAAAAGCAAATCTAATCGTTTAACTGTCCAGTCGCGACGAATATTCTATCATAAGCTTGGCAAGTATACACATCTCCACCACTAAAGCTAAGGAGTAACAAGTCTAAAGCGGTAAAAAGGGTTTTTAGGCTTAAGGGTTAATTATTCTCTTTCACTATCCATCTCAAATTCCAGAAAAGGCGACAAAATCACAAATACATGATCGAATCCACGAACACGATACTTGCAATTGCTCAAATCCTTAACTCGAATAGGCTAAAGATAGGTCCAAACTTCACCAATAATAATATATCAAAAAGGGCGACAAAATCATAAATACATAGTCGAATCCACGACTACGATACTTAAGATTGCTCAAATCCCTAATCTCAATAAATCAAAGGTTTGGTTGGATAAAGAATAATAAAGGGCATGGATAACATTTGGGATATAAATTGGTGTAAAAATAAAAATAAACAAAACAAATAAATTAAAATCCTAAGTGTGGTTAATCACTATCCCAACCATCCCATGAATAAGACTCATATCATCGAATAACTCACGCTTTAACACTTGAAACACACGCTTTAGGTAGACACGAATTATACTCAACAAGATCTTAATCAAAGAATAAACCTTAATTGGCGTTCCCATAACTGCCAATTCCCATTCAATCCATAGATATAGTACAACAAATAGTGGTGATATCGACCACTTACATAACTCTACATAAGTTGGTTAAAACAAACATCCAACTCTTCTTTCTTTCTTTTTCTTTTCTTATTTTTTTGATTTTTTTTTTTTTTTTTTTTTTTTTTTTTTTTTTTTTTTTTTTTTTTTACATCAACATATACAAAGATGTGTAAAATTTTACCACATCACTATAACTTTCTTTCCGGATAATTTTTATTCAAACTTTTCATACTTTCAGAAATAACGGTAATAGTGAAAGTAGTAAACACACGAAAAATAAACTCCAAAATATACAATATTTACTTTCACTCCAATTGCATTGTGCAATTTCCCGACCTAACCAAAGATAATGAATTACGCACACGAACACAGGAAATGTAAGGAAACACACTTTGCCTATAGCAATTAACCAACCACGGATTCTAATCTACAGGGTAGGCTAAGGTGTAAGGGTGTAACGAAACATTTTAAACATAGGTGTAAGAAACGAAAGGAATGGCTCTGAGGGTTTTTCTAGGGGTATCTTACTCTAAAAATGAGAGTAACAAAAGGGTTTATACGGGGGTTAACTAACCAGTGTAGTTAGCTAATAACACATAACATATAAGGCTATTTGGGTGTAATCCTAGAATTTTACCAAGTTAGACAAGTCATTCCAATTATATAAAATAATACTCATTATGGTGGTCTCGAATAGTATACAAGCCAATTTCTAAAGTTTACAAGTCACCGGCACACTCATAGATTTGTGAATTTTGGAAAATCACAATTTTTGAAAATAACGTCATGTGTGCAGTTATGCAACTTAGATCTTAAACAAAAACATGCTAAAAAAAATTTAAGTTTGATATATTAAGCACATTTTAAGCATAATTTTTGAAAAAGTTTAGGACAAGTAATTGTTAAGTGTTCTAATTCTCCAATCCCCCCACTTAAGTTAAACAACGTCCTCGTTGTTTGTATAAAAGGTTAAAAACTGGAAATTAAAAGAATTAGAACAGAAAAACTCCCCTGAGATTTGCTCGGTATGATCCTCCATTTGTATAAGAGCAAAAATCAACTTCTTGTGGATTAGAACGTTAAAGCTTCATACTTGATGTATCCACAGGAAATCCAGGAAACTATAATACCACCAACACTTTAAAACACACCTAAGATAAGAAAGGTTCAAACTTGCATAATACATTAGTAGTTAGATAAAAATAAAACTTAAAAATTAAAACTGAAAATCATCAGGTCAGTCGATGCGCCGTATCTTATTGAAGAAGATACGCCGTATCGAGCCTGGAATTAATACGGATCAGAATAAAGATGTGCCGCATCCTTAACCAGGGATGCGCCGCATTAAAATAAACTGATAAATAGTTTTAAAGTTGAAAATAAAAATGCAGAAAAATAAAATAAGATATGACCATTGCAGGAGATGCGTCGCATCTCAGAATTGAGATGCGCCGTATCCTCATGCGGCCTGGACTGACTCGACACAGAAAACAGAATAATAAAAGATAAATCCGGGTTGTCTCCCGGTAAGCACTTGTCTTTATTCCAGAGTCTTCAAGTTAGACTCACGTTCAGCTCAGCAATAAGTCCTTGTCACGGTCCATCCTTCGTCCTTCATCCGAAAGATTTTCCCGTATATCTCTGCGATGTTTTCTTCCGTTCGACTTAATCTAGTATAACTCTTTGTCTTCACCGCAGTATATTCTTCATTAGGACTCAAAGAATATTTGATGATTTTAAACTTTTCGGAAATAATCATGGGTGGCTCCTTGTAAGGAATCCCAAGTAGTTGACACTTTCTTTTGGTGAACTCTTCCTCGTCTTTATCAACAAACTTAAAATAAGGATCCTTAATCAAATAATCATCTAGTTCTTCAATTAATGACTTATCGTTTTGAATCGCTTCCCATTCTCTTTCCAAATCATATTGTAACCGTCGACTAAGCTTCGTGAAATCATCAAACTGTATATGCACCCATTCCCAGAAAGTAGTATCCGATGTCCCCTTAAGTCCTTTCAAGCGTTCAATTCTGCCCTTTTCTTGTAAAGCCTCCGCCTTTTGTGGGCAGTCTTCAATATTATCGTACCACTCATAATCTTCAAAGGTTACATCGTTTCCAACCCGTTTCATCCCAATTATACTTCCCCCATTACAGGTTCCGTCACTTTTATAATCGCAGGTCGGCCAAACACTACTCCCGTCCTTGAAAACGAAGGGTGTACAGGTGTGATTAATGTGCTCAAATTCCCATGGTTTATCCCAAACCCATGGTACTTGGTCATTCCATTCATAGTACCAGGTGTTTTTGAAATCGTCATAAGTCTTAAATCCTGGTAGATCTCCAGTAAGCACATCATCATCGACTTGAAGAAGGTAGTTAAATTCCTTGAACTGCTTGCACAGGGGTGTCTCATAATCGAACACATCAATGTCAATTCTGAAAAGTTCTTCAATGCCCTCATTGATTGTTGAATCATGAAGTGACGACCCATAATCGCTTTCTACTTCTTCATCTTCTCCTCTCATCCAATATACCCATAATGCATCCTTAGTAGCACGATCCATGCTCTTATGGTTATTAAACTTACTAGCCAACCATTCTGAAAAATCAGCATCGTTAGGGTCATGGTTAACGTCAAAGCAAACCTTTCCAATCATACTCTTTTTTATCTCCATGAACTCGTTAAATTGTTTCTTAAAACTCCGAGTCAACCATGAAGTCATAATCTCCTTGACTTCATTTGTAGGGGCAAATTCCGGACTACCATATTTGAGTTCTAGCCAATCATTGAGGGAGAGGTCTATCAATCTTACCAACCTGCCATGAAATAGTAACTCCGCCAAAGCATAATTCATGTCATTATCCTGATATTTCTCATTCAATCCCCGGTACTGTTCGGAATAAGGCATGTAAGAGATTTGGGCATTGCCTCCACCACAGCTGTTGTTGCTTGAGTCCATGTATGCAAGATAGAATTTCCCATCATCTTCTTCGATAGTAGTCCAGTTCAATCCTTCGGCTTCAATGCTAGGCCATAAGAGCGACAATTCTTCTCCAGTATACCTCACAAATACATCATAAGAGAACACCTCTTTGTCAATGTTGCATAAACGCATGAATTCCTTAAAAGCAGCTTCAAGAGGAGTCTCCCAAGAGAATAAATCTGCATCGATCATGAGTACATTGAATGAATCTGAAAACAAGCTTTCCTTAGCAAGATATCCGTTAACTGACATGTCTTCCATAGCAAAATCTGTCATCCAAAGTAAAATCATCAGTAGGATTTGTTCGCTAGAAGAGAATTTAATGAATATAGAAACGGATATAAGAATAAAAATAGCTGATATCTGCAGACGATGCGCCGTATCCAAAAAGTTGGATACGCCGTATCTTATAATCGTTAAAATTTAATCAGACTTTATTCAGAAAATAGATACGCCGCTTTAGAATTTAAGAATGCGCCGTATCGAATTAATTAATCAAAAATCAACTTATCTAATTAAAATTAAATGCGTCGTATTAACGAAAGTTAATGCGCCGTATTTTCGTTACGTTTAAAAATAAATGATTTTTGATTCAGTAAGATGCGCCGTATCGTCAGAGATCGATACGCCGTATCTGTTTAATAATTCGCAAACTGTTTTTAATTAAAATAATAGATACGCCGTATCTGCTAAAGCAGATGCGTCGTATGGCGTTTAACGTTTAGAAAATTTTTTTTTATCGAAAAACAGATACGCCGTATCTGCTAAAGCAGATGCGTCGTATTACTTTATCGCTTAGAAAAATTTTCTTATTAAAAACAGATACGCTGTATCTTGGGGAAAAAATGCGTCGTATCGAATTAATTAAACGCGTTGTATTAAAAAAAAATTAAACGCAATACGCCGTATCTGAGAGATCAGATGCGCCGTATCGTTTGATTTAGCACAGTACAACGATAGCAGAACAGAAAAATACGAAAAATAAAAACAAAAATTAAACACACAAACGAAAACAAAAATAAACACACAAAAATAAAAAGAAAACAATTAACACACAATACAACAAATATGCAAAATAGTTCAATGATGCAATTAATCTAATAAAAAGAAAAACCTAATTAAAATACTAATCAAATTAACAGATAATAATAATTCACTCCCCGGCAGCGGCGCCAAAAACTTGATGCGCGTGATGTGTCGTTGCGGTTTAGCAGTTTTAATGCCTACTCAAGTTTTAAATTTATATTTAGCCGACTTATCAATAACACACACACTTAACGAGCAGTGTACCCGGTCAGTATGAAGATAATGGTAAGTAGAGTGTCGATCACTAAGAGTGGAACGTATTATCTCGTTATTCTAATCAGTATTTTAATATCCTAACGCAAGGGGGTTTCAGCCTGAGAGACTGGCACGATTTGTTGCAATTAAATAATAAAATAAACCAACAGGCACGAATCAGCAAGTAGCACACACGTACACAGATAAATACTCGAGACAATAAGAGGGCTGTCCTTATGATTAAGTAGATTGTCACTTGTTTTATTGATAGCTTTATATGAAGTGTATGTAGTTAACCCTTTCTCGTTGGTCCTAATCTTATCGGCGAGTAAACCCTTAATGATTACTTATGTCTAAAAGTTATTCCTAAGTGATCAATTTAGAAACAACCGTGGGAGCCACATTATGTCCCGCAGTCAAATGCCCGCAAGCCACTAATAAACACAGAGGTTATCAATGCACTAATAAGTAGTAACCAAAAACATCAACATATAAACTTTAATTGATGGGAAAGCAAGTATTAAAGGGAGTGCAATCTTTCGTTGTCACATTACACAAGCCACCAATCCTGATGAATTAAAGTTTGCTAACACAATAAAACAAAACTACTTAATGAATTAAACACATGCAGCACCTTCTTACAGCTCTTGTATCTTTGATTTGGGTGTGTCTTGTGCTGCCTCCTTGACTGAATTCGTCCTTTGTTCCTCCTGTTTGGTCTTCGGTTTTAGGGTTTTCGGAACTTGTAATTCGTCTGGTCTACGGGGTATTTATAGTTTCTGTCTGAGGGAAGATGCGGCGCATCTACTAAGTAGATGCGGCGCATGTACTTAACTTCGCGTGGGGTCCAAGATTATAATATTCATGAATATTCGTACACCGCCAGAAGATGCGGCGTAACTCCATGATTAGATGCGGCGCATGTCCTCTTGTATCTTGGATCGTATCTGGTGATATCTTGATAGAGATGCGGCGCATGTTGAGAGTGAGATGCGGCGCATCTGGAGCAGAATTGACTTAATCTTGTCCATGTCAGTAGACTTTCACTTTATGCACGTTTTGCTCCATAATTAGTCCAAAATTGCTAAGTTTCACCAAATGCTTGTTTTTACCTGAGAATTACAAAAGTAAACGATTAAGTATCAATCCTCATACATAATATAGTAAAACAGGTCAAATTAATAGGATAAATGATAGTAATAAAATGTACTTATTTGAGTTCATCAGTGACTTTGACTTTCTCCCCCTCAACTGTTGCTTGACCCATAGTAAGAGCAAGAGTTGGTGCGCTCACTGAAGTTGAGGGAGCCTGACCTTTGAAGGCCTGATAAATCTCAGTCATCATTGACTTGATGTCTGAGGTGTCCTGCTGAAGAGTTGAGACCTTAGCCTCAAGAGAAGCCTAAGAAACCTCCATTGCTGTCATCCTTGGCCCAAGATTCCAAGCCAAGGAAGAAGAAGAATTCACCAAAGATGCCATGTGGGACTCCATAAGACCCAGGGAAGACCTGATGGAGTCCACTTTAGAGCTGAATCCCTGAAGATTTGAGGAGGTCAGCATGTTTACCAGCTCAGCCACCTGAGTAGATTGTTGCTGGTAGGTCTCAGAAGCCTGAAGAATTTTCCTGTTAAGCGCAGGGTTAACTTTCACTGACTCTTGAATAGTTTCGACGCTCTTTTGTAAGTTGGTGAGAGACTCGTTGAACATTTTAATATTGTAATCAAGATTTGTCAAGGAGAAGGAGATAGATGACTTGTGCTCATTTACATCATCATGATAGGATTCCACTGATTCCTTCAGATCAACGTAATGAACAGCAGCTTCAGTGTGGTGGTCAAAAATTTCTTCAGTTAGCCCAGTGAAGAGAGCATTGTTGGCCTTTTGTAGGAACTTGACCAATTGCCTCTCAGTAAGAGGAAGAATGTTGTCATACTTCTTGAGTTCCTGAGGGCATGATGATTCAGAATCTGAAGAATGATCAGCCTGAGATTCAGATTTTTCACCATGTGGAGAAGACTGATGCGATTGCACAGTTGGTTGTACATCAGTTTCCATGTCATCACCAGCCTCAAAAATTTCTTCCTCACTCTCTTCCTTAAGCTCATCTTCAGAATCAAGAAGAGCCTGAATATCCCCCATAGACTCAATCTCAAAAAGGTTAACCGGCTCCTCTTTATAAAAAGACTTGCCTTGGTTTTGGCCAGGTCCTGACCCCGCCATAAAAACTGATTTGGTTTTATCAGCCTGGCTAGTCATAATAACTGATTGCTCAGCCTGACTTTTGGGGGCAATTCCTGAGAGAATGGATCCGCCTGAGGTGGTTGTAGGTTCCGTATCAGTGGGTGGTTTATATCCCTCTGAGTCTTTGTCCCCCTGAGCGCCTTCAAGTCCTGACGGGTGTTTTTCAGAACTATCATGAGGCACTTTTTGTGATGGTTGGTGGTCCCTCTTCCCATCAGGGTTGTACTGCCCTTTTGGGGATTTAGGGTCCTTGACTCCCTTGGGTCCTGACTGTGATTTTTCAGTACCTTCATCGAGATGTGATTGGGTGTGGGTCCCCTTCTCAGTTGAGTAGTGCTGCCCAGCCGAGGATATAGGACCCTTTTCTCCCTTAGGCTCTGATTGTGATTTATCAGTGCCTTCATCGTGATGTGAATGGGTTGAGGTTCCTGACTCCAATGACTTGTTTATGTCAGTGGAATCATGAGAAAGAGGGGGTTTGCCCGAGGACACTGAGGATGATTTCTCAGTGACCTCTGTTGGCGTTTGTTTTTGGGCCAAGATGGTCTCATTGAGGGGTGTCTCAGAGGTCTCGGCCAAGTTTAACCCTTGTTTAGGGTTGTTTGAGGCATCAGTCTCAGTGACGAGTGGTTTGGGTCTAACCACCTTACTGGACTAACCCTTCTTTGTCTTCTTCACCTTCTTTGTAGGTGAAGGTACTGGAGAAACAACGTTCTCCCCCTGAATAACCACCAGCATGTAGTTAGTCAGGGCAATGGGTTGTACCTCAGGAATGCCACTAGTATAATTGGTCTTATGTAGGACGTCAGGTTTTGAACCTTCAACGTCAGACCTAACATAGTCAGGGCCTAATAGGTCCTGAAGCACGCAGGAAATAAACCTAGGATAGGACATATGTCTTTGCCAATGTTTTCCTGATAGCTTGGCCACGAGGTCTCGGAAGATTATTCCTCCGATATCGATTTTTCTACCCTCCAGGAGACTGAACAACATCAATTGTTGTGATGAGTTCAACTGCTCCGTGGAGGATTTATTCCCTCTAAGGACCTGAATGATGAAGGTCATCAGGATCCTCCAGATAAGGTGGAACCAGGTTTTAACTATTGGAGCCTTCTCCAATAAGGCTCCAGCGGCCATTTCAGACTGCTTAGGGTCATGAGGTCCTAGAAAAAGCAATTCTGCTTTAACCTCTTGGTCAGTAGGGTTGGGCTCAAAGGCCTCAGCGAAATCAAGACCAGTGGCCTTGATGAAGGTTTTTTAATCCAGGGAGAGGGTCCTTCTCCCATTCATCACTGTGAATGTGATGATGGATTCTTTGGTGTCCTCAGGGTTGGTTGCCACTGAAGTACACCAGAATTCCCTCAAATAGTCATGGTAGATGACTGAGGGGGTCTTGGTGAATGCCGTAGCAAGAAAGCAGTTTTGAAGATACTTCACTACATTCTTGTACGCATAGAACTTTTGTGGATAGGCAAAGTTTCCTACCACATTGTTCTTGGTGAGGTCTACACCCTCTAATATGAATTCCACATTAGGGGCGTATATGATAGCATTAGAAGAAGCCATTTATATTGGTAGGTCTGGGTTAACAAATGATTCTAGTTTTCTAAAGCCTAAGAACACACACACAAGATTTAGTTTTTGAAAGAAAAGGGGAAAAATTTTGCTTAAGATTTCTAAAAACATGTGTGTGTTTTTTTTGTATGGGGTATTTATAGGGAAGTGAAGTGGAGGGTAATTTGGGTATTAAGCGGATTTTATTTATTTCAAAAAGAATTTTTGGAAACTGTTTTGAATAAAATGTTTTTGGGATCCGCATTTAATGCCACCACTCCACTTTCCCTGGTTTGGCGCAACAGTCAAGGTGAACAGTTGAGCAGTTCTGTAAAAGTGTAATTAGCAGAGATGAGTCATCACATATCTGTAATGTGATTGGAGAGGCATTTAATGCCAAGTGGGAATGTGGGGGCCCAGAGGTGGAAGCCAGAAAGGCAAAAGAACAAATATTCTTATATTAAATAAGAATTCAGTTACCAACCTCGGACATTTACTAACTAGATACTTAGAGCATTTAAGTTAGTATTTAATGTCTCTTGAGGGCCCTGAATGACTTTTCATTCAGTGAACCTGATTGTCAGGACTTGGGTTTAGTCACTGATGGTTCTAGTGTTCAGGAATTTGGGTTTAATTCCTGAGGTTCAAGGGTTTAATTTCAGGAACTTGGGCTTAGTTCCTGAGGTTTCAGTGATTCTTTTCACTGAAGTACACATTGAGTCAGGGACCTGGGTTTTCAGAATTTATACTTATTTGGATGGAATCAATCAGTGGACTGATTCTCAATATCCAACATTCCAAGTTCAGCTTTCAGTCTTGTGAAAGTTGGTTCATCTAATGGCTTGGTGAATATATCAGCTAGCTGATATTCAGTAGGAATGAAGTGTAATTCTATGTCACCATTCATGACATGGTCCTTGATGAAATGATATCTAATATCAATGTGTTTTCTTCTCTGATGAAGAACAGGGTTGTTTGAGATGGCAATTGCACTTGTGTTATCACAAAAGATGAGAACCATCTTGTACTGAATTCCATAGTCACTGAGTTGACTTTTCATTCAGAGTACATTTGCACAACAACTTGCTGCTACAACATATTCAGATTCAGATGAGGACATGGCAACTGACTATTGCTTCTTAGCACTCCAACAGACTAGTTTTCCACCAAGAATTTGGCAGGAGCCTGAAGTGCTTTTTCTGTCCATGTTGCATCCAACATAGTCAGAGTCTGAGTATCCTTTAAGATAAAGGCCTGAGCATTTTGGATAGTATAATCCAAGGCTTGGAGTACCTTTCAGGTACCTGAATATCCTTTTCACAGCAGTGATATGTGATTCTCTTGGGTCAGATTGATATCTGGCACACAAACAGACTGAGAATTGGATATCAGGCCTTGATGCAAGTAGATACATCAGTGATCCTATCATTCCTCTAAAAAGAGTTTGATTTACTGGTTTTCCAGTGAGATCAGGACCAAGGTTGTTTGGGGGTACCATGGGAGTTTTGACTGAGGCACAGTCACTGAGCTCATACTTCTTCAGTAGGCTTCTGACATACTTCTCTTGACTGATAGAGGTTCCTTTATCAGTCTGCTTGATTTGAAGACCAAGGAAGTAAGTCAGTTCTCCCATCATGCTCATTTCAAATTTCTTTGCCATTAGTTTTTCAAATTGTTTGCAAAGTTTGAAACTTGTTGAGCCAAAGATGATGTCATCAACATACACTTGTATTAGTATGACATCATTATTTGTCTTGTAGATAAACAATGTGTTGTCTATCTTGCCTCTGACAAATTTGTTTTGGATTAGGAAGGCTGAAAGAGTTTCATACCATGCCCTGAGAGCTTGTTTCAGTCCATAAAGGGCTTTGTTAAGCTTGCAGGCATAGTCAGGAAACTCATGGCTTTCAAATCTAGGAGGTTGCTGAACATAAACTTCTTCTTTTAGTGAACCATTGAAGAATGCACTTTTAACATCCATTTGGTATACCTTGAAGTTCATGTATGTAGCAAAAGCAAGGAAGATCCTGATGGCTTCCATCCTTGCTACTGGTGCAAATGTTTCTTCATAGTCAATGCCTTCTTGTTGATTATAGCCTTTGGCTACAAGTCTGGCCTTGTTTTTAATGACTATGCCATTTTCATCAGATTTGTTTTTGAATACCCATTTCATGCCAATGACTGAAACATCTTCAGGACACTTGACCAAGGTCATTACCTTGTTTCTGTCAAATTGTTCTAGTTCATTATGCATGGCCTGAACCCAACTTGGGTTATTAAGTGCTTCCTTGACACTTTTGGGTTCAATTGTGGAAATAAAGTCCACAAATAGGCATTCATTGGCTGAGGCTGCTCTCTGTTCAGCAGCCATGCTTCTTGTGAGCATGCCTTCAGTAGGCTCACCAATTATATTGACAAGTTCTATATCCTGAGACCTAGTCCAACTGTCCTGAGGTCTTGGAAACTGATTAGAACTTGTAGAGGCCTGATGGGTAGGATCAGGATCAGAGACATGATGATCTTCAGTATCTTGAGTGTCTGAGTGGGTTGACTCATCACTGTGATTGTTTGTTTCCTGAGTATTTTGTATTGACTGAATGATTTCATCAGTACTTTATGCTTCAACAAACTCAGTGATGGTTGGGTAATGAAGGTTATGGGGAATGATGTAATAGGAGATGTCAGCATTTGCTTGGTACTGAGTGGAAGGACCATTTTCAGGATGATGTTCATCAGGAGGATATCTTGATGATTCACCAATACCTATCTCTTCCACTGAGTTGTTAGAGACACTGATAGCATCAATGCTCTCATCAAAGGTAACATGAAATGTTTCCTCAATATGTTGTCTCCTAGTGTTGAACACCCTGAAGGCCTTTGAGACAAGGGAGTATCCAAGGAAGTATCCATCATCAGCTTTGGCATCAAATTTTCCTAAGTGATCCTTGTGATTATGAATAAACACAGGACACCCAAAGACATGAAAGTAGCTGATGTCAGGGATCCTTCCCTTGAATAACTCATAAGGAGTTTTGCTATGTCTCTTGACAATGATGGATCTGTTTTGTGTGTAACAGGCAGTCTTTACTGCTTCAGTCCAAAAGTGTTTAGAAAAGACTGATCCATTTAGCATTGTTCTGGCTGCTTCAATGAGAGTTCTATTTTTCCTCTCAGCCACACCATTTTATTCAGGTGTGTATGGTGAAGAAAATTTTTGGGAAATTCCTTTCTCATCACAGAAACATTCAAGTTCATAATTTTTGAACTCTGTTCCATTGTCAGTCCTAATCTGTTTGACCTTGATGTCATTTTGATTTTCAATGTTCCTGACAAAGGACATTATTGTTTCAGCTGCCTGACTCTTTTTGATCAAGAAGTATACCCAAGTGTATCTTGAGTATTCATCTACAATGACCAGAGTATATTTCTCATGGTTAATTGATCTAGGACTTATTGGTCCAAATAGATCCATATGGAGAAGATGTAGGTAGTTCCTGATGGAAAAGTTGGTTTTGGTTTTAAAGGATGCTCTCTGATGTTTACCTTTTTCACAAGCTGAGCATGGTTTATCCTTTGAAAACACAAGAGATGGTAAGCCAAGGACCTTGTTTTGTTTAACAAGGTTGTTTATGTTTTTGAAATTCATGTGGGAGAGTCTCTTATGCCAAAGCCAATTGAGAGTATCAGTGGCCTTGGTAAAGATACAAGTTCCATTCTGAGTCAGACTGGTCATGTCCAACACATAAGCATCATGTCTTCTTGGTGCAATAATGACAACTTCCTTATTAGCATTGAAGATGATTCCTTGTTTATCATCAAACTGAACTATGTATTTAGCATCACATAGTTGACTGACACTGATCAAATTGTATTTAAGACCATTTACATAAGCTATCCTAGTAAAGACTATACCATTGCAGTTTACTGAACCATAACCTTCAGCGAGACATGATGAGTTATCAGCAAATATCACTTTAGGTCCTGATTCATCAACATACTTGTGCAGATACTCCTTCATGCTAGTCATGCCCCTTGAACATCCACTATCTAGATGCCAAACAGGATCCCTGGCATGTTTCTGCACAAATAGTAAACTGGGTTAGTTCTTTCTAGGACTCCATTTCTTGGAGGGCTTAGCTTTGGGGGTCTTTTTAATATTTACAATTGATTTATGGTCAGTGGTGGAGTGGACTTAGCTACCACAAATTATGCATTTGATTGCAGATGTAGACTCAGTAGACTGAGAGGTTGACTCTGTCATACCTCTTCTGGCCTGAATGGCCTTATCACCTCCTGATGTGTCATGAGTGGAACTTCCGCTATTTTCACAACAATTGTCAAGTTGACAATCCTTAGGATGGTGATCATTGAACCCACAGTAAGGGCAAGGTGCAAAAGGTTTTGCCTTTTGTTTCTATTTCTGTTTAGAATCAGAAGGGTAGTTTAAAGACTGAGCTTTAAGGCTTGCCATCTTTGATGTGACTGAGTGTGTTTTGTGATCAGAGGTCCTGTGATCATCTTTTTTGCAAATCATGCAATAAAGAATTCTATAGCAATCATCAGTGATATGATTGGTATAGTTACACAGTTCACATCTTTTCAGGGGTTTTGAGGGTTTGGGTTTGGTCTTTGAGGAAGCTGGTTTTTGTTCCTTCTTGGATTGAGAAGGTTTCTCAGAAGATGCAATCATCTCGCCCAGCTTCCTGACCATTTCAGCCAACTGATCAAATTTTGAGTCAGGGCTTTGGGTTATTACTTCAGAAGGGTCTGAAGAAGATGAGTCATCAGTATTTACTGAGACTTCAAATTTTGGTCTTTTTAGGATTGTTTTTCCCAATCCTGTCCTCTCCTTTGGAGAGTGTTGAGAGTAGACTATTGGTGGGAGCCCTAAGTTGGGTGCAGCACCCTGAAGGGTATTCAGTAGTGGGAGTGGTGGATATGATTCTGATTCAGACTCATTCACTGACTCAGTATTACTGAGTTGTTCAGTGAGTTCAAGCTTACTGAGTTGTTCAGTAAGTCCAAGCATATTTTTCAAAGCCTGACTTTCAGGAAGCAAGATCTTTCCAGTCTCAAAGTTAGGTAACTTATTGACTGGGTTGTCCCTAACAATCCAGTCATTTGACTTGGGAAGCATTTCTTGCTCAAATGATATGCCAGCTGGAACAAAGGTCAATTCACTGGGACTTACATATGGGTTAACCATGTAATGGTCAATTCCTATTGTTTTCCTAGGGATTAAACCCACAGTATCAAAGACCTTGGGGTTCTTTTTGGTCCAGCCTTGGATGACAGTTTTTTATTTGTTAAGTTCAGTTTGTAGGGCTTGGTTTTGTTTCAAAATTTCAGTGTTCTGAATTTGTAGAGTAATTGTTTCTAATTTGGCTTGCTTCAATACAAGCAATTCATCTTGATCCGTCTGAAAACACTTATCTTTTATTTCTCTATTACACAAGTCAACCACTTGTGAATGGTCAACCGTAATAAATGATAAAAGACAAACAGTCTCAGAACGAATGCTCGTGTGTAGTGTGTGAAACCAGGCAAGTGATCACCCGGATCGTTTCCCAACGAGATGTGAATGGAAAACTGTGAAAAGCTAGGATAAGAGTGACTGATGATTTAGATTGCTTTTGATTTTGCTTTTTTTAACAATTCTAAATAACAAATAAAAACAGATATACACAGGGAAATTAAACGCGAATAAAATAAATTACAAACGCGTAACGAAAAAGCTGAAATGGGACAAAAACTGAAATTTATGAAATTTAAAACCTAAAAATGTAAAATGACTTAAAACTTATTTAAAAACTTAAATTATATTTTTTTACTTTTTATCTAATTATTATTAATTATTAATTATTTAATTATTAATTAAACTAATTTAAATTATAAAAAATACTAAATGGACAAAGAAAAATCTAAAACTTTTTCTAAAAATATTAATAAGTAATTAGAAACTAAGAAAATTATAAAAATGAAAATTACTTAATTAAAATTTAAAAAGATAAATTCTATTAAATAGAAACTATCACTTTATTTCTATTTTTGATTTTCTTAAGACCTAAAAATATTTTTATATTTTTCCTAGATTACAAATGACAAAAGAAAATTATGAAAATTGGATTTATATTTTTCTGATTATTTTTCTATTTATTATGATTTAAATACTATCAAAAACTAATTAAAATGATTAAAAATATCAAAACTATTCAGAAAATTATGAAATTTTATGAGTAAATCTAAAATATTATTAGAAAGATGGGAAAAATAAAATGAAAAGGTTAGTAAGCCAAATAAGCAGAAATGGGCAGATAAGCAGTTTGGAATAAGCCCAAATATAAGCAAATAAGCACTAAAATTAACCAACTGATTAGGACAGACTTAATACACTATTATAAGCACAAAACAACTTAAATCCAACAGATAATCCAACAAATAAGCACAATCAACCCCAAATCTATTTCAAACTTAAGACAGAAATAAACAGAAAAAGGCAAACTTGCAGAGTGAATTAAGCTATGAAATAAGCTACTGAGATGCAATATTATGGGGGCAAAACTTAGCTTAGCTTATGAACTATCTTAAAACACTAAAAGCCCTATCAGAATCTAACCAATTGAAGTCCAATTAAGTGCTAGATCAGCAACTCAGAACACTCAGCATACACTGAGTTTGACTTATGCAGTAAAACAAGAGATTTGACTTTGGTGGATTTTGGGCTTAATCTAATGCTTGATTATGATATGTTAAGCTGTGATAAGACTAGAACAAGCAAGATTAACAACTTCTTAACATAAAAGCATGATCATGGATCCTAAATCCATATCAGACAACAAAATTAGAAGGTTCAAAAGCTATTTTGACTTTTAACTGATTAGAGACTAGTTTTTATGGCTGGTCTGAGCTATTCTTGACTAAAGTGACATATGACAACAATCAAAAACAACACACACAATCAACAACACCACTGAATCAGTAAATCCAAACACCCCTGATCAGAACAGGCAAACAAGAAATTCAAAGCAACTTGATGTTTTGATCCTCAAATCTGTTCTCTAACCTTATACTATCATCAACAAAGATCAAAGAAACAAGAAACATCAAGAACATAAGCCTCAAACACAGAAATGACCTAAGTGGTATATTGACTGCTATGATGAGATTTTTAGCAACTATGATAATCAATGAACAAGTTACCTAGATTAAGCTATATCTTAACTTAATAACACCACAGAGACATAATAGAATCAAAATTCAAGCAATAAGCAAATGATACAGTGAAATGCTAAACTTGATCAAAACCTTACAACTGAGAGAGTGGCTATAGGGATAGCATGCATAGGACAGGACTATCTAGCTTGTTAAAAGCAAGCTAGAAAACCACAAAAAGCTTTCTTGATCAGCTTATACAACCCATGGAAGCTTTTAAGAGCTTATGTTGACCATGGTTGACCATTCTTGTATCTTGAGTTTTAGAACTGAGGTACACTAAATAAGTTTATAGTAGGCTATATTAAGCTTATATAATCTTATTGTAAGGGTATGGGAGCTTGTGAGAGCTTTTTAATGATGATTCGAATCTTAAATTCTCAACAGAAACATACACTTTGAACAACAATGAAATCAGACACAATATAACATGAAACAAGATTCTTATAGCTTAAACAAACTTTGATTACAACTGGGAATAAGAAATTACAAGATTACAACTGAAATAAGTAAAGTGCGATTTAAACTAAATTAGCTACTCTGAATTATTTATTACATTGCTCTATTTATACTAAATACAAGTGGGAAACCCTAATTAGACATCTCTGAGCACATCCCCACCCTTGAATTGCCTTCTAGTGATCTCAGCTGTTGATTCATCATTTTGGCGCCAAAATTGAGTTAGTGGATTGAGCAGGTTTTAGCATTAAATGCAAATCAGGGAGGTGGAGAAGAAGCATTGAATGTTTCTTGTATTGTTAGGTGAGTTGGATTGGATGGGGAGTGGTTTAGCAGAGAAACCATGGGCAAGGTTGTTTAGGCGGGTTGTGAGGTTGGGGATGAGTTTGACCAAGTCAAACTGGTTTTTAAATACCAGGCTTGGGTCGGGTTGGGTTTTAAGGGAATTGGGCTTGTTGGGCTGGGTTTTAATAATAGGATAGTGGGTTGGGTTTAGATAATTAGGATGTTGGGTTTGTTTGTTTATTTATTTTTAGGTCCGGTTGGTTTATAGCAAAATCACAAGGACCAAAAGTGTAACTTTCTGAAACTTGAAGGACCCAACCTGTAAATTCACAATACATATCACAAGGACCAATTATGCCATATATGATTAGTACAAGGGTTATATTTATTAATTTTCCATTTTAAATAACCCAGGGACCATTTTTGACACTTTTCAAAGTTGAGGGACCAAAGTTGTAAATTTGTAATTTTTAACTTCAAAGGATTTTTCTAACAATTTATGAATCCCCAAGGACCTAAAATGATATTTGTACAAGTTTTTAGTGATCAGGGACTAGATTTGACAACTTTTAAAAGTTGAGGGACTGAAACTGCCAATTATGCAAACTTTGTTCGTTTTTCAACTGTTTTTAAACATTTTGCATCTGAAACATATAAAACACAATTCTGGAATAATTTCAGTATTATGATGCATTTCTGAGTGTTTTTGAGAGTTTTGGCTGCTCAGATTAGGTAAAAATGATGAGTATTTAGACACTCATCAATCCCCCACACTAAACTATTGCTAGTCCCTAGCAATATTTTATGAAGATTTAATGGATTTGAAAGACTCTTTACCAAAAGCCATTACTTCTGGAGTAGCCAATTGTTTCAGTTCAAGTAAGAACTTTGGTACAATGATAACCAAGTGATTTTGAGCAAACCACAAGCTGTCAACGGTTTTGATTTGTCTTTACCAGAAGCCGTTTGCTTCTGGACTAGCCAACTCTTAGATAAATTATTACTATTATCTTTGGTGAGCTGATTACCAATCATGGATTTTCACTGCCTTAACCACAAGCCATAACCTTGCGGGCTAGCCAACTCTTCACTTATGAAGATATGGTGAGTCGAATACCATACAATTTTCGGCAAATTGCAAGACATCAACGGATTTGAGACATCTTTACCAAGAGCCGTTTGCTCTCGGATTAGCCAATCCTTATGTGGGTTAGACATGGCGGACTGATAACCATTTATTGAGTTCTAAGTGAGAAAAATTTTTAAAATTTTGGCTAAAATGGGGGTACTAGATGGTACATTTGATCAAATTCGCTAGAATTCCCCCCCACACTTAGAACTGAATATTGCCCTCAATATTCAAAGAACCGGCTGTTAAACCAACACTTAGAACGTGAAAGGGAAATACTAATAGCCTTTTATTTTATTTTTATTTAATTTGCATTTAAGCCGTTAAGGCATGCAAATTCCCCTCTTTTTTTTTTTTTTTTTTTTTTGAACTTTACATATATACAACATGTGGGGCATCTCCCCCACACTAGATGGTAGAACAGAGAAAGAAAACAGAGACATGGGTGAAAACCCATGTTGTGCTAATGTTTTTGATCACCGAGTCACTAGCTTGACTCGATCCCCGCATTCATTGGTTCATGGGGAAAGTTTGAAGATCTGGGATAACCATTGGTGGTATGTCCTCTCCAAAGTAATGTTTCAAACGATGACCATTCACTTTGAAATTAGGTCCGTCAGCTTGAGATAACTCAACGGTACCATACGGATAAACCTTTGTGATAGTGAATGGACCAGTCCAACGGGTTTTGAGTTTGCCTGAGAAGATCTTTAATCTTGAATTGAAAAGAAGGACTCGATCACCAACGTTAAAAACGCGGTTCTTGATTTTTGAGTCATGAATCTTTTTTGTCTTTTCTTTATAGATCAAAGAGTTCTCGTAGGCCTGATCACGCAGTTCATTTAGTTCATTCATTTGAACTTTACGGTGATCACCCGCAGTTTGGAGGTCAAAGTTAGCATGTTTCAAGGCCCAGTAGGCTTTGTGCTCTAATTCGATCGGTAGATGACATGCCTTTCCGTACACAATTTTGTAAGGCGTACACCCAATGGGTGTTTTGTAAGCCGTACGGAAGGCCCATAGTGCATCATCCAACTTATCCGACCAGGATGCACGATTTTCTCCTACAGTCCTTTCTAAAATTCTTTTTATACCCCAATTTGAAACTTCTACTTGTCCACTTGTTTGTGGGTGATACGCAGTAGAAAGACGGTGAGTTACACCATACTTTTGCATGACTTTATCAAATTTGTCATTGCAAAAATGCGTACCACGATCACTGATTATAGCACGTGGAGTTCCAAAACGGGCAAACAGAGCTTTCAGGAATTTTACAACCACTCGGGCATCATTAGTGGGTAAAGCTTTTGCTTCAACCCATTTTGACAAATAGTCAACAGCCACGAGAATGTATTTATTTCCTCGAGATGATGGAAATGGCCCCATAAAGTCAATGCCCCAGACATCAAAGATTTCACAAACTTGAATAGCATTTTGTGGCATTTCATTTCGTTGTGAAATATTACCGTGATGCTGACAAGCTTCACAAGTTTTGATGAGATCTTGGGCATCCTTATAAATTGTGGGCCAATAAAACCCGGAATCAAACACCTTTTTGGCGGTGTAGTTTGGACTATGATGGCCCCCCGTGGGTCCAGCATGGCAAGCTTTGAGAATGTCAATAGCTTCCTGTCCATAAACACACCGCCGGATGACTTGATCCGCACAGATTTTGAATAAGTAGGGGTCGTCCCAGAAGTAATGTTTAACATCCTTGAAGAATTTATTCTTCTGTTGGGTCGACATCCCTTTCACTATGAAGTTACCCGCGTGGTAATTTGCGAAGTCGGCAAACCATGGGGTAGTAGAATCTCCACGAAAAGCAACCGTACTGAGTGTCTCAAGAGGAAATGTTTCATTTATTTCCTTTTTCTCGAAAACATCTTGGTGTGGGTTCTCTAATCTGGATAGATGATCAGCAGCTAGGTTCTCAGCTCCATTTTTATCACGTATTGTGATATCAAATTCTTGTAGGAGGAGAACCCAGCGGAGCAATCTCGGCTTTGCATCTTGTTTTGCAAAGAGATATTTGAGAGCCGAGTGGTCCGTATACACTACACATTTTGTCAAGATTAAATATGGCCGAAACTTCTCAAAGGCATATACCACAGCCAACAATTCTTTTTCTGTAGTGGTGTAATGAGTTTGAGCTTCAGTCATGGTTTTACTTGCGTAGTGGATAGGCTGAAAATGTTTGGCTTTTCGTTGCCCCAAGACTGCACCGATAGCAAAATCGCTTGCATCGCACATGAGTTCAAAGGGAAAATCCCAGTCGGGGGCAACCAGAATGGGTGCTTCAGTAAGCTTTTTCTTTAATGTTTCAAAAGCTTCGATGCACTCGGGTGAGAAGATAAAAGGAGCATCCTTTTCAAGAAGATGAGTCATAGGCCGGGCGATTTTAGAAAAATCTTGTATGAATCGACGATAGAAACCGGCATGACCCAAAAAACTCCTAATACCTTTGACGGTAGTGGGATGAGGTAATTTACCAATGACATCAACTTTAGATCTGTCAACCTCAATCCCGTTCTTTGATATCTTATGGCCGAGGACAATGCCCTCTTTGACCATAAAGTGACTCTTCTCCCAATTTAGACAAAGATTGGTGTCTTCACACCGCTTCAACATGTTTTCTAAATGGTAGAGACATGTTCCGAATGAATCCCCAATGACTGAGAAGTCATCCATAAAGACCTCCATCGTTTTCCCGATCATGTCGGAAAATATGGACATCATGCACCTTTGGAATGTGCCTGGAGCATTACATAAGCCAAAAGGCATACGTTTATAGGCAAAGGTTCCATAAGGGCATGTAAATGTGGTCTTTTCTTGATCCTGTGGATCAATGGGGATTTGAAAGTAACCCGAGAAACCATCAAGGAAACAATAGTACTCGTTTCCCGCTAATCTCTCAAGCATCTGATCCATGAAGGGCAGAGGAAAATGGTCTTTTCGGGTGGCATCATTTAACTTACGATAGTCAATGCAAACACGCCACCCAGTAACCAATCGAGTTGGAATCAACTCATTCTCCTCATTTGTGACAACAGTTATGCCACCCTTTTTTGGAACGCAGTGGATGGGACTAACCCAAGGACTATCAGAGATGGGGTAAATCAATCCTGCTTCAAGAAGTTTGATAACCTCCTGTTTGATAACATCGTGGATTTTGGGATTTACCCTTCGCTGGTGTTGGACTGCTGGTTTGAAGTCATCCTCCATTAATATTTTGTGAGTACAAAATTCAGGGTCGAGACCCTTTATGTCGAAGAGTTTCCAAGCAATTGCTTGCTTGTGTGACTTCAAGACCTTTATTAGAGCAGTCTTTTCCTCATCACTTAAGTCTTTAGCAATAATGACGGGTAATTTATCATCACCCTCCAAAAATGCGTACTCAAGATGAGGTGGCAAGTCTTTGAGTTCGACCTCAGGAAATTCATCGTTTTTCTCAACCGATTTGATTTCCTCATTATGAAGTTCAACGGGAGGGAGGGGAGGAGAATTGTCCTGATTTAACAATGTCTCAAGAAGAAGAATATCTCCCTCCAGATCAATCTCAGCGTCATCAATTCCTTCCAGAAATGAATCACACTCGAGATAAGCCTCGATCTCTTCCAAATTGAAATTGCTTCCCTCAAACGGAGTGAGAGGAGGGGAAGAGTCGGAAATTATAGGTAGAGAAGATGTGGTGGTATCCCCACTCACAGAATTATGAGAATAACCAAGAAACTCTTGTGAGTACTCCTCTGAAACAATATCAATGACATCGATTCGGTTAACCGATTCAGGATCTTTATTTGAAGAGTACTTCGAAGTTTGATCGAGGTTAAAAGTAACAGCTTCATTATCCACACGTAATGTGATTTCATGCTCAAATACATCAATGAGAGCATGTCCCGTTTTTAGGAATCCTCTTCCAAGAATGAGAGGAACCCTGGGATCAGCATCGAAATCCACAACCACAAAGTCAGCCGGAAAATGGAACTTTCCCACTTTTACAAATACATCCTCAGCAATGCCGCGAGGAAGAGATGTGGAACGATCTGCAAGCTCAAGAGTCATGCAGGTAGCAGTGAGTGCCGGAAGAGAAAGTTTTTCCCAAACTGAATAAGGCATCAGGTTAATGCTTGCACCAAGATCGGCCAAGGCATAGCATTCAACCATTCCTGGAAAGACACAAGGTAGTAAAAATCTTCCAGGATCTCCAAGCTTCACCGGAAGCTTTTTCAAGATAACCGCTGAGCAGTTCTCATTTAATGGAGTCTTTGCCATTTCAAACAGTTTTTCCTTGTTGCTTAACAAGTGTTTGATTGTGGATGCGAATTTGGGCATCAGAATGATAGCATCCGCAAAGCTTATATCAAAATGTAATTCCTGGAAAATTTTGAAAAACTTTTCCATTTGTTGACTAGCTTTTTCGCGAAGCTTTTGCTCATGTAAACGTGATGGATAAGGAATAGAAGGTTTGGATTTAGGGTTTTCAACAGGGATTTCAAAAACAACTCCTGGTTTGGGTTTTGGTTTCTGGACAACTTGAGGTAGGACGTTGTTGGCACCTCCGTTATTAATAGGAAGTTCCTTGTCCTCAGTCACCTCAGGTTCACTTTCCACTACCTTGGGGAGAGGAGAAGAAGTGGTAGTAGAAATAGTGGGTCCATCATAAGCTTTACCACTGCGTGTGGTGACAGCTTTGAGTTCACCCTTAGGGTTTGGAATGGTATTACCAGGAAGACCTCCCGAGGTAGAAGGTGGATTGATATGATTCATGAGACTGGTAAGCATATTCTTAACTTCGCTTTGAGAATGATCAATTTTATTAGAAAGCTCATTCTTAAGCTCAGTTCCTTGCTTGTATATTGAAGTTTGAAATTCATTCCTCAATCCAGAGATCTGATTTTGTATTGCCTTCATTTTATTCTCATTAAACTTGATGTAATTATCAAGTTCGTTTGGGAGAGGTACTTGGTGATTAGGAGCTGAATACCCTTGATTACCCCTCTGGGGTGGGTATTGATTGTTTGGGGCATTAAATTGATTTTGCATGTTTTGCCCTCTCTGTTGATTAGGATTACTCCTATTTGGATTGTTGGGAGGAGGAAATCCGGGTGGTCCAAATTGATTGCTAGCACGGTGGTTTTGGTCCACTTGAGGACGGTATTGATTACCTCCTTGATTGGATGTTCCGGCTATAGCATTGACATCAAATGTATTGCCATCGGTGGCAGTACAATTATAGTAAGCGTGAGGACCACCACAAGTAACACAAACTTCTATTTTTTTGACTTCAGCAGTGTGAGAAGTTTGCGGAGCGGACTCTTTCTTTTGTGTGGAGAAAACCAAAGCTTGAATAACCTTCGTGAGTTCAGCAAGCTGAGTATCAGTACTGGACTGACTCACGGGAGATGAAGTGGAAGGACCAGCACTAGCCTGGGAATTATATGTCCTGTTTCGTGTAGTGCGGACCTTAGACTTATTTTCAATGAGAGCAATGGCTTCCTTAGTGGATTTGCTCAGAAAATTACCTCCAGCTGAGGCATTGAGAGAATCTTGGTCAGATGGGTTTAACCCACTGTAAAAAGTGTCCATCTGCATCAAATCAGTGAAACCGTGATGAGGACATTTGCGGAGCAATTCTTTGAAACGATCCCATGCTTCTCCAAATGGTTCATCAAACCTTTGAGTGAATTTCATGATTTCATTTTTAAGATGCGTGGTTTTGGAAGGAGGAAAGAATTCATTTACGAATTTTTGAACTAAATCTTCCCATGTTCTAATTGACCGAGGGGGTTGTTTGTCAAGCCAAATTCGGGCTGCCCCATCTATAGAAAACGGGAAAAGAAGAAGTTTGATTGATTCCTCCGGGACATTTTTACATTTGATGGTGGATGTGATTTTATTGAACCATCGAACGTGATCTTGAGGATCGTCCCTCTCAAAACCATAGAATTGACGTGATGTTACCAGGTTTATCAACCCAGTCTTGAGCTCAAAATTCTCAGCCACGATGGCTGGAACAATAATGGCATCTCCATAACCCTCAGTGGGAGCCTGGAGAAGCTCATTCATAGGGCGGTCTTCTGCCATGATGACAGGGGTTTCGGGATCAGTCCGTATCTCGGGTACGACTGATGGAGCAGAACGTCTCCGACGCCTTCGAGGTATTTTTCCAAGCTCACGGAGAGGGCTTGTAGACCTAGAAGAACGAGTGCGCATGCACTTAGCAAAATTTTTAATTAAAATCAAAATCGAGAGAAAACACAAGTGAACTTAAACCAATAATCAACAAGCGTACGGTAGCTCTCTAAAAGATAAACGCACAGAGTGGCGGAGAAGCAAAGGTGGGCGATTAAGCTCCTTAAAAACCCGCTTCTTTCAGTCCGACAATTTAATGTCAGACTATCCTAGAACCTCCGTTAGAGTTTGTTTATCAATTAAAGGTGAGCCGATATTCGCAAGTGATACAAAGGAAAAGTTTTAATTCTTTGGTTTGAGAACTTATTATGGTCGCACCCCCAGTTAGGTAGTGCTCTATCTTGGTTCTCGATGGTTAATTTTTATTGTTTATTATTAAAGAAAACGGAAAATATTTTTGGGTTTTTTAATTTATATGATAATTATAATAATAATATATATAGAAAAGAAAAGAAAATATTTTTGGATTTTATATTGTTTTTGAGAAATAGGGACTTCTGATAGAAGGATCTCGAATCACTAATCGCTAAAATTCTTCACAATAGTCGCAGCACACCTCCCCGGCAGCGGCGCCAAAATTTGATCCGTCTGAAAACACTTATCTTTTATTTCTCTATTACACAAGTCAACCACTTGTGAATGGTCAACCGTAATAAATGATAAAAGACAAACAGTCTCAGAACGAATGCTCGTGTGTAGTGTGTGAAACCAGGCAAGTGATCACCCGGATCGTTTCCCAACGAGATGTGAATGGAAAACTGTGAAAAGCTAGGATAAGAGTGACTGATGATTTAGATTGCTTTTGATTTTGCTTTTTTTAACAATTCTAAATAACAAATAAAAACAGATATACACAGGGAAATTAAACGCGAATAAAATAAATTACAAACGCGTAACGAAAAAGCTGAAATGGGACAAAAACTGAAATTTATGAAATTTAAAACCTAAAAATGTAAAATGACTTAAAACTTATTTAAAAACTTAAATTATATTTTTTTACTTTTTATCTAATTATTATTAATTATTAATTATTTAATTATTAATTAAACTAATTTAAATTATAAAAAATACTAAATGGACAAAGAAAAATCTAAAACTTTTTCTAAAAATATTAATAAGTAATTAGAAACTAAGAAAATTATAAAAATGAAAATTACTTAATTAAAATTTAAAAAGATAAATTCTATTAAATAGAAACTATCACTTTATTTCTATTTTTGATTTTCTTAAGACCTAAAAATATTTTTATATTTTTCCTAGATTACAAATGACAAAAGAAAATTATGAAAATTGGATTTATATTTTTCTGATTATTTTTCTATTTATTATGATTTAAATACTATCAAAAACTAATTAAAATGATTAAAAATATCAAAACTATTCAGAAAATTATGAAATTTTCTGAGTAAATCTAAAATATTATTAGAAAGATGGGAAAAATAAAATGAAAAGGTTAGTAAGCCAAATAAGCAGAAATGGGCAGATAAGCAGTTTGGAATAAGCCCAAATATAAGCAAATAAGCACTAAAATTAACCAACTGATTAGGACAGACTTAATACACTATTATAAGCACAAAACAACTTAAATCCAACAGATAATCTAACAAATAAGCACAATCAACCCCAAATCTGTTTCAAACTTAAGACAGAAATAAACAGAAAAAGGCAAACTTGCAGAGTGAATTAAGCTATGAAATAAGCTACTGAGATGCAATATTATGGGGGCAAAACTTAGCTTAGCTTATGAACTATCTTAAAACACTAAAAGCCCTATCAGAATCTAACCAATTGAAGTCCAATTGAGTGCTAGATCAGCAACTCAGAACACTCAGCATACACTGAGTTTGACTTATGCAGTAAAACAAGAGATTTGACTTTGGTGGATTTTGGGCTTAATCTAATGCTTGATTATGATATGTTAAGCTGTGATAAGACTAGAACAAGCAAGATTAACAACTTCTTAACACAAAAGCATGATCATGGATCCTAAATCCATATCAGACAACAAAATTAGAAGGTTCAAAAGCTATTTTGACTTTTAACTGATTAGAGACTAGTTTTTATGGCTGGTCTGAGCTATTCTTGACTAAAGTGACATATGACAACAATCAAAAACAACACACACAATCAACAACACCACTGAATCAGTAGATCCAAACACCCCTGATCAGAACAGGCAAACAAGAAATTCAAAGCAACTTGATGTTTTGATCCTCAAATCTGTTCTCTAACCTTATACTATCATCAACAAAGATCAAAGAAACAAGAAACATCAAGAACATAAGCCTCAAACACAGAAATGACCTAAGTGGTATATTGACTGCTATGATGAGATTTTTAGCAACTATGATAATCAATGAACAAGTTACCTAGATTAAGCTATATCTTAACTTAATAACACCACAGAGACATAATAGAATCAAAATTCAAGCAATAAGCAAATGATACAGTGAAATGCTAAACTTGATCAAAACCTTACAACTGAGAGAGTGGCTATAGGGATAGCATGCATAGGACAGGACTATCTAGCTTGTTAAAAGCAAGCTAGAAAACCACAAAAAGCTTTCTTGATCAGCTTATACAACCCATGGAAGCTTTTAAGAGCTTATGTTGACCATGGTTGACCATTCTTGTATCTTGAGTTTTAGAACTGAGGTACACTAAATAAGTTTATAGTAGGCTATATTAAGCTTATATAATCTTATTGTAAGGGTATGGGAGCTTGTGAGAGCTTTTTAATGATGATTCGAATCTTAAATTCTCAACAGAAACATACACTTTGAACAACAATGAAATCAGACACAATATAACATGAAACAAGATTCTTATAGCTTAAACAAACTTTGATTACAACTGGGAATAAGAAATTACAAGATTACAACTGAAATAAGTAAAGTGCGATTTAAACTAAATTAGCTACTCTGAATTATTTATTACATTGCTCTATTTATACTAAATACAAGTGGGAAACCCTAATTAGACATCTCTGAGCACATCCCCACCCTTGAATTTCCTTCTAGTGATCTCAGCTGTTGATTCATCATTTTGGCGCCAAAATTGAGTTAGTGGATTGAGCAGGTTTTAGCATTAAATGCAAATCAGGGAGGTGGAGAAGAAGCATTGAATGTTTCTTGTATTGTTAGGTGAGTTGGATTGGATGGGGAGTGGTTTAGCAGAGAAACCATGGGCAAGGTTGTTTAGGCGGGTTGTGAGGTTGGGGATGAGTTTGACCAAGTCAAACTGGTTTTTAAATACCAGGCTTGGGTCGGGTTGGGTTTTAAGGGAATTGGGCTTGTTGGGCTGGGTTTTAATAATAGGATAGTGGGTTGGGTTTAGATAATTAGGATGTTGGGTTTGTTTGTTTATTTATTTTTAGGTCCGGTTGGTTTATAGCAAAATCACAAGGACCAAAAGTGTAACTTTCTGAAACTTGAAGGACCCAACCTGTAAATTCACAATACATATCACAAGGACCAATTATGCCATATATGATTAGTACAAGGGTTATATTTATTAATTTTCCATTTTAAATAACCCAGGGACCATTTTTGACACTTTTCAAAGTTGAGGGACCAAAGTTGTAAATTTGTGATTTTTAACTTCAAAGGATTTTTCTAACAACTTATGAATCCCCAAGGACCTAAAATGATATTTGTACAAGTTTTTAGTGATCAGGGACTAGATTTGATAACTTTTAAAAGTTGAGGGACTGAAACTGCCAATTATGCAAACTTTGTTCGTTTTTCAACTGTTTTTAAACATTTTGCATCTGAAACATATAAAACACAATTCTGGAATAATTTCAGTATTATGATGCATTTCTGAGTGTTTTTGAGAGTTTTGGCAGCTCAGATTAGGTAAAAATGATGAGTATTTAGACACTCATCACATCTCTACATTTATTCAATTCTGACACTATGTTGTTATATTTTGAAAACATGTTAAGCCTTTGTTCCTCAACAAATTTAAGATCTACACAAATATAATTCATGTAAGACTGCCAATCAGAATCATCATCCATAGAAAGTAACGTGTTTACCTTCTTCATGGTGATGTTTACCCACTCTCTATTCCTTGCATGGCTTTTCCCAACAGCCACTTGATCACCTTCAGAGAGTGCCATCAGTGCACTCACTCTAATTTCCTCATCTGAGGATACCTCTTCTTCATCCCAATCATAAGCTTCAGCTACTAAAACCTTGTTCTTTGCCTGAACAGGTTTGGATGTTTGAGCAGCCTGAGACATAGAGGGATTAGTTTCAAGAATTGCAAGTTTAGCCTTGGCTTTCCTATATTTTGCTTCAAAGTCTTTTTGACCCTTGTTTTGAAATTGTTGGGTCGACTGAAACATTCTAGGTTGAAACTTGCTAGTTCCTGAGGAACTATTTCCTGAAAATTTGTAAGAGGGTTCTGAGGTGGTTTTAGAATAACAGTCCCTAGCAAAATGACCCTTTTTACCACAATTAAAGCATTCAGTGGTTTCATTTGCTTTTCCTTTTGAAAAGTTGGACTGGTTTTTTTGATGAAACGTTTTGAACTAGCAAGGAGTGCCCTCTCTTGGAATTCCAAGTTTAAATCATTTAGGTACTCATCACTAGTCCTTTCATCAATTTCATCCTCAGAATCCTCTTGAAAGTCCTGCACAACACCATTAGTATAAAAAGCAGTTGATATGGTGTGGAGGTCAAGGCCTTTTTGGACTCAAGAGCTTTTGAGTCAGGGTATCTCCTTGAGATTAAGTTGTCTTCATATACAAACTTCCCATAGATCTCAGGGAGCTCAAGGGACTGAATGTGATTAGCATTCGTCAAGCCTTGTGAGAAGTTTAGCCACTTCTCAGGGAGACTGTTGACAAAGCCAACATTTGTCTCATGCATGCTTAGAAAAAACTACACCATAATTTGATAGTTCGTTTATCAAGGTCTTGTATCTGGTATAAGTCTGAGAGAGACTTTCAGAGTCTTTTGCCCTGAAAGTATTATACTCAAGTTTCAGGTCCATGACCCTGTTTTCCTTGGTATCTGAGGGACCCTCAAAGCTATTGATCAAATCATCCCAAGTTTGCTTGGCTGTTGAACATTTGATGACTGATTCCATTATATCGTCAGGAAGACATGATATAATGATGCTTTTCAGACGTTGGTCTTGATTGACCACCCTCCTCCCATCAATGGTCCATTGACCCTCAGGCTTGTTTAGCCCTGTATCAGTCTTTGGGACATAAGGATCATCTTTGACACAAGTGATTTAGTATGGTTCCATACCAGTCAAGTAGCAAAGCATTCGATTTTTCCACTTGCTAAATTTACCAGCTTCAAGTCATGGGGCAACAGCTGAGAAGCTTCCACCCTTTTTGTCGACTAGCTGGGGCACATTTGCATCAGTCATAGTAGGATCTTGGTTTTAAAAACCTTGAGCACTCTTGGTTAATTTTGAAAGATTTTATAAACCAGAGGCTTTGATACCACTTGTTGTTCCCTTAACACGCTTAGAGTTAACTAGAAAGTTAATCTATTTGTGTTTATGACTAATACAATGTAATGATTACTTCTAACAGTTAATGAAACATTAATATAAAACACACAGTATTTTCAACGTTTAAATTCTTATTAGAAATGAATCAAAGAATCTATTACCCAAAGTGTTTTGCGGAATAAACACTTTGGGATTGAATAGACAAGGTATGGGTTGTCTCCTATCTAAACTCAATGCTATGCTTGAGTGGTAACAATATGCCTCACTGAGCTATCTCAGGGACTGGTTACTCTTTGTAGGAGAGAAGTTATTTTGAAAAAGTCTAAGGCTTTCAATGTACAAAACACACTCAACTTCTCTCCTTCTTAACCTATTTATACACAAGTATAAAAGAGTAAAAGTGATTAAAAATACTTCAACTTGTTGAGGAAGCGTGTCTGACAATTACAACAGTAATTGTCATTTCCAAGAACCCATAGGAATGGACCAAAAAGTCTTTAGGAGTGTTTGGTCTGACACTTCATGACTTTTAGCCGTCTTTGGGAAGGTTGGTATCTGACAAGATAAGAGTGTTTGGTATGACATTCTTATCTTCTCAAATACTTCCCACTTATTCCCGCCTTTATTTGAGGCGTTGGTTTCTTTAGTCTTCAATCACTTATTGTTGTTGAGGAGACTGGGGTTCAGTGAGTTCTTGTCCAACACTCACTGAACCATCATCTTCTTCTTTGGCTTAAGTCCTACTCAGGGAGTACCGCCTACCTGAGTAGTGAATCCTTCTTCTTGAATTCGCCTTAAGCATCCTGAAGATGTCTCATTGAGTGACTGTTCACTCAGTGACTTGAATTATTCTCGGTTTAATTAACACTTAGTTAATTTGTGTCCAAATCTTGTTTTAAGTATTCTTTGGTACTGATGGACCCAACATGAAGAAGTTTAGAGAGAACAAAGAAAGGTTAAGAATGAATTATGTGGGTGAATACGTGTTAGTGGGGAAGGAAAGAAAGAAATGGTATTGACGTCTAATGAATCTGGGGGTGTATGGGTTTTATGTGTTTTTTTTAGGAAAAGAAAGGTTAAAGATCAAAAAAGATGTTTGGTGTGTAGGCAAGTTAACAAATAAAACAATTAATTGAGTGAGAAAAACAATCTAAATATAAATTAGCAATAATTAAAAAGTCAAAAGAAAAATTAGAGGTTAAAGAAAAAGCGAGTAAAAAATGACTGTAATGCCCTCATGTGACTTGCACATGAGTTGATTTAACATTCTGTTTTAACGTCTATTAGATGCGAGAACTACGGGTGTTATTCTTTGCAATAATAAGGATGAAGAGTACAACTTTAAACTCTCAAGGACGGTAGCTGCAATTTTCACCAAACCACAAAGACTGTTTATATAATTTACTCTATATTTATTAAAGTCAACCTGACTGAAACACAGCACCTTATATGTCTTTTTGAAACACAAACTCCAGAGTAGTACTAGATCACTTATAACCGGTAGCAAGGAACTCGTGCGTTATGGCAGCAGGTATCTTGTGATTAAAGTCCTGCATCAACAAAATAACAATGACGAGCTGATTAACATAAAAAAAAAAAAAAAAAAAAAAAAAAAGATCTGGGTCAAGCCCTGTTCACCCGTTTTTACAGGTTTTGACGATCCTCTCATGTTCATTTTCGGACGGCTTTTATAGGCTATCCAAACCGATGGCGACTCTGGTTCTCGCTTGAACCTATTGGTCTGGTCCAGTTTTTAAAACCATATGTACGATCAATTTGCTTGTATATAAATTATTAAACTGAATTACATGTATTTTTCATTTTAGGTGTTTTAAAAGTAACATTTATTTGAATAGTTGAAAAGTTAATATGTAGTTACAGTTATAAACTTTTTTCTTATATTAAATTACGTTGTATCTTTTAATTATTTTTAAAAAAAACATATCTACAAAAAGTGTTTTAAATTGTTGGACCTAATGTTATTATAGCTATACTTATTAAAATTTGCATTTATTTATGATGAGTAAGCTGCAAGCTATTGATCTTATAGCAAAACCAACACAATTCTATTATAAGTAAGTGTGTTGGCTTAATATCTTAAGACTTCATTTTTAAAAATGTCTCAAATGCTTTATAATGTAGTATAGATAGATCCATTAAAGGATCAAGTACAGCTATGAATAAAATTATACCTTAGATTTTTTATTTTTTTTTTCTTTTTGAAAATGTGATATATATTAATCATAAAAGAACATATAAATCCTTACAAGATTCTTTAAAAAAAAAAAAAAAAAAAAAAGAAAAAAGGTAAGGACACGTCCATGATCCAACCACCCTATGTACATATACCACCAGGTCTACACATAACTACTTCAAACAATACCGTCAACACACCAAACATCATTCATTCATAACTTTCACAAAGAAGTATAATCTACATTTCCCACATCTATAACCAATCACATGTAGGTCTCATCCTACTACAAAGTTTATATAAAATAGACTACATTTCCTAACCAACGAAGCAAGCCAATTAGCCAAAGATGCAAACACCTCCTTACCTCACAACCTAGATTATACAATAAAAGTTAGAGTGTGTGTGATAATGTTGTTGAAACAAAAAGTTTCTTAAATGCCTACTAGTCATGTAGGCAAAAAATTAAAAACGGGTTATTCGTACCAATTAAATTGGACCAATAGAAGATCTATATTTTAAAATAGAGCTTCCCTTTTAATTTTTCGTCTGGATAAAAAAATCCATAAATATACATGTGTCAAAACTTTAAAAATAATAAAAAGTTAATAAAAAAGGGGGTTATTTATGAAAATTTAGTAATTAAGTTTAAACCATTAATAAATTCGATTTTGTAATTTAATGGAGAAAAACACTATAAACAATACGAGTGTAAATTAACAATATTTAATTAACTTAAAGAATTGAATTTAAAATAATGATATATTTCGATTGGTAATACAATATACATTTAATCCCCAAACTATATAAAATATCTAATCTCCGCCCAACTATATATTTGTTTAAAAAAAAACAACATTTAATGTTATTGTTGTAATTTATAAATATTTCCCATATTATTATCATTGTTAGATTAAACGAGTGGGGTAGCCGCGCGTTGCTGCGGAATTATTTTGTTTAATCTAAACTCGAAATGAAACGGTTGTCAAAAAAAAAAATTGTTATTAAGTACTAAATATGCAAAAGATCGGTTACCGCAAGTATTATTTTCGTAAAGTATTTCTGAAATTAGTATGATTTTTTACGGAAAAAGTTGCTAAAGTTATCGGCATTTTGCAAAGTTAGTCCTTAGGTACTAACTTTGAAATTTATAGATAATATGAGGGACTATTTGCGTAATTTGCGATGAACAGTAAACACTGTTCTGCACTATTCATGGGTACTGTTCTGCACTGTTTTGCACTGTAGCGCTGATATTTTCATTTTTAGTCCCTGAGAGTGTCGGTATATTGCAAAGTTAGTCCTTAGTGTAACACCCCCAAAATCTGGCTTTGCGGAAGCATTCGGGTCATGAGGTGCTACTAAATTGATAATCACAACACAAGGTAACAAAGAACGGAATACATACTCCGTTTTAAATCATTAAATCATGAAAATATTGTTTACAACATTGTTTTGAATTAATAAAGTGAAGCCCACAAATTCAGTTGTCCCAAACAAAAACAAGTCATAATTAAAAGCCACAATATCCAGACAGAAATCTATGACCCTTGCCCAGCCACCACCTAGTCATATCAGTCAGCTTAAACACCTGAGAAAAATATGCTAAAAGCTGGTGAGTTCATAGGTTTATTAATAAGCAGTAAATCAGCAATTAGACCATGAGTTTAGCATATGAACATTACAACCCATGCAATGACATATAAATACAGTCTATTACGTTAGCACTAAGTTCATGCAACCGAAGCTATAACTTGTGTGCATGCTCTAGAAGCATGTTAAATATCAGTGGCCCGACAAGTGTGTATCCCAGACACTTGTAGTTACGACATGGTATATGTTCGTTTGCCTATCCGGTCAACCCGAACAGGGACGTTACTCCCAATAGATCTATTTATAACACTGGCGCTTCCCAGCAGGAATTGACGGTTCATGAATTGGGCATAGAGGGACATAACATGGCTTAGGTTAAACCACGTAATAGCATAGACAATAGTTTGGTCCTTAAAATAGTTTATGAATGTTTCTCACCCCAATAGTAAAACAAGTTTAAATAGTGTGGGGCTATAAACTCACCTTGATAAATAGCAGTCAGATCAGAAAATAATTCAGACAGAGTTCAGCACCGATACGCGACCTAGATTAGTAAGGTTTATTTTAGTTCACAGTTTAAATTCAAGAATCCCAAATGTTTTAAAGTGTTCATGTTGTTGTTGCTGGTGTGGCAGCATTTAAGTTGGAACAATGTTTTTAACATTTGTAGATATTGGCTCATTGGAGTGTACAAGCGTACAAAAGACTAAGACTAGTGAACCTTCGGATTGACAGAAATCGGAAAGCTATGCACGAAGGACAATTATTATCGTATGTCAATCGTGAACGACATATGGTACGTTGTTGTTAAATGAGTGTATGTGTTTTACATGTGTAAGCGTGTGTACGATGGTGTGTGTGTATATATATGTTCATATATACATATGGTTTTTGTAAAGAATATTACATTTGAAAATGTTCTCATCATTGTCTACATTATTTCATGATGTGTTAATAATTCTTGTCGACAAGAAATCATTGTTTAAACAAAATTGCAATTTATGTTTGAAAAATAATCGTTTCACAATCTAACGATTTTTTAGGAACATAAATATTCATATGAAAGACTCGGTCACCCCGAGTATCTTTTGGCATTAGATAGCTCGTAGGCTTTATAGTTCTAGTTTAGATATCGTTTCACCATGGAGTCGAGTCGGGTCTTTATCCACTGTAGCCCGCTCCATAGCCCACGTGGGGCGTTAAGTAAGTTGTATAAATACCCTCTCCCACTAAGGGAGAGAGTTGGAACTTCATTTGCTTTAAAGCTAATACATTTACTTTCTCTCTCTAAGAAGTCTCTCATTCTATCTCTTTCTCTCTCTACTTAATCGGCTTCTCTTCAAACTCGTGGGTGTGTTAGGTGTTATGATATGTTACAATTGGTATCAGGGCCAGGTTTGATTAGATAGATTGTGTGTACTTAGATTCGAGGCTTGGTTCTTTATTTATTGTTTCTTCTTTGGTTCGAATAGCTAAGAAAGAAAAATCAAGATTTGAGCTTTGTTTGTGGTTTGATTAGTTAAAAGCTTGTACTTTCGTGTTTAGGATTGTTGTAATAGCTTATTATGGTGATTGGTTAGCTTATTTCATAAGCTTGTTGTATATTTTGGGGCTTATTCGAAAGTTTGAAGTTTTTTTTAGGTTGCGATTTGGACTTTTCTTGGTTGCGATTTGGTTATTGGTGGTTGTTCTTGGTTGCAATTTGAGTCAAAAAAAGGGTTGCTCTTCATTGTTATTTGGTACTGCAATTTGGTTGTTTGCTAGAAAGGGTAAAAGGACAAATCTAGGTGAAAGTGACACTTCGAAAGTGACATGCGATTTGATGATTGCGATTTGCTACTTGCGATTTGGTTATTGCGATTTACTGATTGCAATTTGCCTTCTGCGATTTGCCAAAGTTGCGATTTGCCAAAGTTCGTCCAAAGTTGCGATTTGCCAAAGTTGCGATTTGCCACTGCGATTTGGTGTTGAGATTTGGAGTCTGCGATTTGAGGTTGCAATTTGCCTTCTGAAGACCAATTATCAAATCAAACTAAATGTCATGCTGCCCAATTTTATTCAACATTGCGGTTTGTCTCTTGCGGGTTGACTAAAGTTGACTTTTTAAGTCAAAACTTCAAACAGCCATAACTTTTGAACCGTAACTCTGTTTTCAGCGAAATACCTGTCAAAACGACCAGAACAGCCTGAATATTGTGATATATCAAAAACAAAGTCGTGAAACGTATTTTTTGAGGCCAAAATCCCCTCCGGAATGAAGTTATTGAGGTTTTAAGTTTTCAGACCAAAATTTCACCATAACAACTTGCATCAACCAAACCAAATCACAACTAAACAACATATCACCTAGTATATCAAACGATCATCACTTTTAGCACACAATCACTAATCATTGTACCGATCCAACAGTTATCATAACACATATCAATTCTCATTTCACGGTTTCTTCTTGATTTTGTAAAATCCCGCGAAAGATTCTATTTCTCGGTTTAAATCATAGATTTGTAAAATCCCGTGCTCGTTAATATCATGTCAAAAACTTCGGATTCAGTCATAGCTGAGGTACTCAAACTGTACGACATGATCAATGAACATAAGATTCCCAACAAAGTACAACAAACAAACGTTGTTGAGTCAGATACTACTAATATGGGAAATAGCGATGTTATCCCATATGAACAGTGTGTGAAACACAACGAAGTATCTGGTGTACCTAGTAGTGCATCTTCTGTTCCAAATGATGATAATGTGTTGCTTGAGACCACTGAATTTATCCCTGAAGACTCATTAACCACCCAACTTAACATCTATAAAGATCAAGTGGCCATATATGAACAACGTGCTAAGTTTGAGTTAACTAAACGTGAGCAAGAAATGGATGGTCAGATGCGTACACTTATTTCTGAACGTAATCTAAGGGAAGAAAAATTGAAAATGGAGTTACATTCTTTACAAACATAACTTAAACAAACTGTACAGCATAAACAGGTTTTACAAGAAAATGTAAATATGCTCAAACAGAATTTTAAAGAAAAAGAAACAAAACTCTTAAATGATTTTTCCAGACTTAAAATGTTAAAGAATAAACTCAAACACAAGTTGTACGTACAAGACCGTTCCAAACAAGCTGCTCAGATGATGCTCAAGCATCAAAAGTTGTGCGATGAACATAGTGAGAAAGCCATAGGTGACCCTAAATCTGTTTACCTTAGAAGTGCTAAAGTGGCCCAACCTGCGTTATATGATGGTAATGAAATGCTTAAGCCTGGTCATGCCCCTCCTGATGTGCCATCATCTGAAGAGAGTAATGAGATAGAAGTAATAAATAGAGAAAAATTGGCTGAAAAAATGAAGGATCCAAAATGTGTGGCAAAACGGGTCTTAATCAAACCTCACGATTATTCAAAGGAGAACTCTTTAGCCTTAGTCAAATTCACTCCTCAAACTCAGCTGACTCCGGAACAAATTTTCTGGAAAGCAGACTTAGAAAAAAACGAGGCTGAGGAACTCAAAGCCAGAAATCCGCCCCTAAGGAAATTACCTCCTGCTACGGTGTACCCTCCTAATACACCTATGCATTTAGTACCTAGAACTCTTCCCACTAATTGTAAAACCTTAATTGGCATTTATGTACTTGATAAACTATTTGTTGATTTTGATAAAACATGTAAGAAGAGAATTATACCAACGGGTATTACTGAAGGGGAAAGGGGTTTTAAACAAACAAAACGGTGCTATTTAACTGAGGTTATACCATTCTTTAAGCTTCTCAAAGAACATTTTGAGGGTCTTCAAAAAACCCTAGATAATGAAGTAGATGAAATGAAGGAAGTATTTAAAGATATGGAAAACTTGGGGAAACAAAATGCAATTGAACTTAAAACTTGTGAAATTTAAAGAAGGAATATTCTCATCACCAATGAGAATTTGATTGCTAGATGTATTGCTCAGGATGTTTATTATACTGCCACTGATTCTGCATTAACTGCTATTCAATTTCATGATATGTCGATTGCTTTGAATGTTTCCCAGAATCGTGTTGTTGAGCTTGAAGGGGAGAATTTAAAATTGCATGTGAAAATCCAAAACGATGACCATGATAACATGGTCAGACATTTATCAAAACTAGAGGTTGATAATCTTAATTTGCAATTAAAATATCAACATTTAGAAGAAAGTATTAAAACCTCAAATGCCAAGACATCTTTGGATGCTCCTGAATTTGATGCATATTTTGAAATAAGCAAACGGGATGAACGGATTCAAGCTCACACTAACACGATTCGAAAATTGAAGGCCCAAATTGCTCAATTAAAGTCTAACAAGAGTGATGTGAGTGGCATCCATAAACCATCGTCTTTAGATTCTCAGAATTTTCAATTTCAAGAAATCATTAATAAATTGCAACAGGAAAATGATTGTGTTCAAGCTGAAAATTCAAAAGTAAAACAACAATACAAAGAGTTATATGATTTGATTAAGATCACGCGTGATAATAACAATGAAAAGATAACTTCTTTGCTTAATGAGATCAAGAATCTAAAGACTCAGGTGAAAGGGAAAATGCTAATTATCACTAGTGATAATGTTGTTCCAAAGGTTTCTGCTTGTAGTAAGTATGCAATTGATGTTGTGCCTATTCCGCTTCCCCTTAGGAACAATAGGTCTGCTCATCAAGTATATCTCACTCACCTTAAGGATAGCCTTGATACCCTTCGTGTGATCGTAGAAGATGATAGAATAGAAAAACCTCTTGATAGTGCAATTGCTGATGCATGCACCTTCGCTAAACGGTCTCAGGAACTCCTTGAATTTGTCATTGGAACATGTCCTAAAATAGGTACCCAGCGAGATATAATTATTGCATCCTCCACGATGCCTAAGAACAAGCATGTAACCTTTGAGGTACCTTTGGAAACTTCAGATCCCAACACATCAAAACATGTTCAACAACCGGAAGTGAAAAAGACTAAGATTCCCATCAGTCATTCTACAGGAGTTAACAGTGACACTAAAGCTAGCGAGTCAAAACCTAGGAGAAATATAAAGAATTATAGGACTTCACCAGCTAAAAGTGTTCCTAAGAAGAAAGTAGAAGACCACATGAGGAACAATAAGTCAGATTTGAACAAAAGGAATCATAATTCAACTCTTAATTCACTTTGCAAAATATGTAATGATTCTTTAATTTCGGGCAATCATGATAAATGTGTTGAGAAATTTTTGAAGTCGTCCAACAAACCCCCAGTTAAGAAAGTTTGGAGAGCTAGACAAATTAAGCAATCTTGGAAACCTACAGGGAAAATGTTTACCAATGTGGGCTTTCAGTGGAAGCCCACGGGCCGAATATTCACATTAGGCGAACATTGCCCTTTAACGAGGATTACCATGCCTAGAGTAGTGCCTGTTAAGGAATGGAAGCCAACTGGTAGAGTTATCCCTTTAGATACACAATACCCTTTAATTAGGTCCATTGCATCTACTAGTGTTGCCCTTATTGTTAAAACCAAGGCACCTATGGTTTTAGCAGTTCTAGAGATTGTTTGCACTAACAAACTGGAACCCAACTTAAATTGGGGATCCGGCACTCCAAACTCTCTTCTTTCGTCTGTTTTCAAATGCAGGTCGTACAGATCGTCCTTTGACATTTGGACTCAGGCTGCTCACAACATATGAGGGGAAAAGACAATGACGTTTGAACACCGCTGTTCAAGCCTCGGGCCTCAATGTCAACATAATGGCGTCTGCAGACAACACTTCAGGCCCCGTTCCTCTAAGAAAAGAAAGGTGTACACCTCAGTGCGCGTTATCTTCGGAAGAAGAGAAATCTTCTTGTTTATGATCACTCTCATCAACATGCATCATGCTTTTCCCATGCTCATTCAGACATCAAGTGAATCAATGTTCTGTAGTCATCGTTATTTACTTATTCAATCAAAAATGGCAACTTCATATGCAATGTTTGAGGGGGAGAAGGGTGAATATACTACATGTTGATTGTTTTCTTTAAATGGTCATACGGCTCCTGGACACACAAGTTCTGGACCCGCACATAATCTTTTGTCTACTGGACCAATTAGTTCAGGTCTTGTACAGCATCCCACTCCTGCAGTTCCTTATGTACCCCCTACCAGTGAAGAGTTGAAGAATTTGTTTGATCCGTTGCTTGATGATTACTTTGAGCCACCAACTATTGATACTACAACTGAAGATCCACCTTTACCTCCAGTTGCTAATGCTCCAATACCACATAACTCAAATGGTCCGTCGGTATCTGTCTCAAATAGTCAAGATGAACCATCTGCCAGTCACTCATAATCATCATCGATTATTCAATCTCCTTCGGTACAACAAGGCTCTGCAGTTGACCATTCTTTTGAAGTGAATCCTTTTTCTCCAGCTGATGATGCTCCATTCGAGAATATATTTGCTCCTGAATCTTCTACTGAAACATCTTCTTCAGGGGATCCTAACACGGCAACATCAGTTCCATACCCTCAACCACATGAACATCTCAGAAAATGGACCAATGATCATCCGATTGACAACATCATTGGAAATCCTTCTCGTCCGGTATCCACACGAAAGCAACTTGCCACCAATGCATTGTGGTGCTTCTTTAATTCGGTGCTATCCAAAGTCGAACCCAAAGATTTCAAAGTTGCTTTGTCTAAAGACTGCTGGTTTACTGCAATGCAAGAAGAAATTCATGAGTTTGATCGACTTGAAGTATGGGAATTAGTGCCTCCTCCAGATTGTGCAATGATTATCTCTCTTAAGTGGATCTTCAAAGTAAAACTTGATGAGCATGGCGACGTTCTGAAAAATAAGGAACGGCTTGTTGCAAAGTCGATATCCGACATCACTTCATCAGGGAACAGGTTGAGTAAGGTGTGGTGGAACTTTACTTCTTGAGGACAGAGTTTCAGCTGGCAGATATCTTTACTAAGGCACTTCCGAGAGAACGGTTCCAATTTATTCTCCCGCGACTTGGCATGAAGAGTCTGACGCAAGAAAACCTCAAACGTCTTCAGGAAGAACATGAGGAGTAAAGGATCTGCTTCATATATCCTTGTATATATTTTAAACAAAAAAGAAATTAGAAAAATATAAAACCAATAAAAACCATAAAAATCAGAAGAAATAGAAAATACCAAAAATAGTTTTTTCAAGGCATGTCTTCTGGTATCGATAACATTTACGGTCCTAGAAATGTCATTCAGTAATGACACGGGTCTTTAAATTAAGTTCAAACAGAAGTTCAAAAAGTTTTTCAAAACATGCCTATATGGCTTGCTATTATTTCAGATACGCAACCTGTTTTTCAAAATGAGGAAAGCACGTCACCAAAAAGATGGTTGTTCCTGACAATGGGTGATTAAGTTCTCCCGGGCATGGATTACTTTACATCCGTGCACCCTCGATCTGATGTACGTTTCAGTGCATCATTTCTCATATAAGAAGAGAAGTCTTCTTTACATCGCAAATACTTTTCCATCTATGATTCTTCAGGAAAGTATTTGTGCTAAACTTGGTGGTATCATGAATTTTTTTTGGAAATCAATCAGACTTGAAGTTTTTCATAAAATTTGTCACTCAATCAATGACTACTGCACTTTAAATAGAAAACGGGTCATCGATTGAGGGGGAGAGTTATATCATCAAAACAAGTCACTTTGTACATAATAAGCAGTGAATTTAATGAAACTTGTTGTTGTGTGTCAGTGTATGATTTTTTTATTCAAATATCTTTTAAATTTATCATACCTGACACTAACATTCTCCCTCATTGATTGAGGGGAGCATTAGTATGTTCAATTATCAGCACATATTAAACCTGACCAAATTTTCTCCCATATTTTCTAAACTTATTTAAATCAATTGGGATCACAAAATCTCAAAAGGTTTGAAATTCTTGATCGGGGGAGAGAATGTGATTTAAATATACAATCTGATAAAAATGTGATGTTTTGGACTTAAATGTAAGCTCTCCCATATGTGTTAAACTCTTTTGTATATCAATGCACATATTGAGGGGGAGCAAATGGTTTGTGGTGACAAAAAGGATATGGCATCTCACGTGAACGCGACTCAGACTTCACCAATGAATTGAGGAAACAAAAATTATCATTAATCGAAAGGACTTGTCCTGGCCGGGTAATAATTTCAAGCTGGTCTAACCAGTGATGTAAGCGTGTCTCGAAGAGGACTTGTCTAAGTAGAGTGTACCGTTTCGAGAAACTTTATGTGGACTTGACCAGGCTGGGTAATAATTTCAAGCTAGTCTAACTAGTGATGTAAGCGTGTCTCGAATCGGTCATGTTCACTGAAAGTGGATCAATTCAAAAAGTGCAAACTCTACCTAACATGTGCAAATTTATAATAAAAACATCTGAGCACATGTTAAGGGGGAGTATTTAAAAAAAAAATACAAAACTCTCAAAGTGTTAGCAAAATGTGTTTTATAACTATAAACACTTTGAGAAATTTTTCAAAGATTTGGTTGACGGCAACATAAGATAGTCATGAAGTTATAAGGTGGCTAAGGTTAGGAAAACTGTCCTATGATCCGCCAGAGCCGGAGGGATCTACCCAAGGACAATACCAAATAGTTAGTATTAGAAAGTCCTTAGGTATGATTATGAAAAAAGGAGTAATATGAGAAAGGAGAAAGAAGGGGTTGAAGAATTAAAAAAAAATGTAATGAGAAAGGGTGAAAAGAAATAGCCCTCCAAATATTCAACCTTAGGGCAGAAACCGGGTTCAATTCATATGCTACTGGTTGTTACTAAGGTGACGCCGGTATTGAAGACAAGACGTCATGGACCCAGTGACGCAGTGCACTAAACCTTCTAACCACTCAAGTTCTCTTAAAAGGACTTGTTTCATTCTCACGGGGAACCCTGCATAATCTATTGACCGCTCATTACGAGTCATGTTGATATTGAAACAGGAGACACCGCTCCAGTCTTCGACTACCAAAACTGCACTTCTCGAGTCTAGAGCCGCGAGATACATCATAAGATCGCATAGGAACACATGATACTGCTACACTGATGGTTCAACATTAAGGACATCAGGTGTGCAATTAAGAGTCCTATGCAGATCCTAGCAATCTGCCAGAACATTTATGAGAGAAATTACAAATGTAATTCTCAATGATTGAATGGAAATTCCTGCCAGGGTCAACATCAAATAGCCCTGACAGCAGGTCACTTCGGTAATTCCTTTTGGATTATGCTTAGGGCGGTTTCAAACGGTCTACAGTCGTGGAGTGAACTTCAGCGACTCACCTAATCGTTGACGTACTTCGGTAGATCTTGCAAGCTCTCTCGGGGTATCCGATTCAGGAACGGCCTTGGCAAGGATTAGAGAAAGTTTTCACACTATGCTGTTAACAATCTCGAAATCCAAACCTATAAGTGCCGGACGTTTTATTGCTAATTGTTGTATGCAGGAATCCCTGGCAGTTGCAGCTGATTGCCGAAAAGATGCTGATCCATCACCCCATGCTCACACTTCACCATCATAATCAAAGGGATCATGAAAGTTGAGAGACTTACAACAATGCTTCCGCAACTCTGATGCAAAGTCTCCTGATCCAGAAAAGTGTGAGGATGTCGGTCCAATGGTCACTACATCACATGAAGGCGACACTACAAAGGATGAACTTAGAGATTTACGGTGGCTGATGATCTCAAAGAATGCTCAAAGATCACATATGCCAAAGGAACATTAATCACACGATCATTGCTTGAAGTACAAAGTGTGCTGAACTTGAAGAATCAAAAGACTACGAGCTAGGAATTTAAGGTCATGTAATAGAATGCTAGAATTCAAAGTGTATTTTCCGGGGTAACCTCCCTTAGGGGGAGATTGTTAGGAATATAAATATTCATATGAAAGAATCGGTCACCCCGAGTATCTTTTGGCATTAGATAGCTCGTAGGCTTTATAGTTATAGTTTAGATATTGTTTCACCATGGAGTCGGGTTGGGTCTTTACCCACTGTAGCCCGCTCCATAGCCCACGTAGGGCGTTAAGTAAGTTGTATAAATACCCCCTCCCACCAAGGGAGAGGGTTGGAACTTCATTTGCTTTCAAGCTAATACATTTACTTTCTCTCTCTAAGAAGTCTCCCATTCTATCTCTTTCTCTCTCTGCTTAATCGGCTTCTCATCAAACTCGTGGGTGTGTTAGGTGTTATGAAATGTTACACGATTTATACAAGTTTTGGTAAAACAATCTTTCCCATTTTAGTGTTTCAAGTGGGTTATATATATATCGTTAAATATGAAAGGCTATTGTTCAAAAATGATTTGTAAATCAAGTGTTTGTTATAAAACTCACGTCGGGTTTTTAAATTACCCCGTACGACATATATATATATACAAATATATATTATATATATATATATATATATATATATATATATATATATATATATATATATATATATATATCAAGCTATTATATTTTCATGACATGTAATGAAACAATTATTCGTCGAGTTGTTTTAATATGGAGTTGAAATGATTTTTAATGACTACTTGACCGGTAATGATCACGTCTCGTGTGTTTGGAACGATTTATATCAAGTCAACAATAATATTTATACGTGTGACGGAGTGGGCTGTGGCCCACGTTTAATAATTAATCAGATTTAATTGTGCACAATATCTTGGGCCGCAATATACAATGGCCAGCGGCCTGTTTGTTTTACATACCGAATGGGCTTTGGCCCAAAGTGTTCTTTAATATACATAAGGAGTTTTTGGACTGAGGAAATTGTGTCTTAGCCCATCAAGAGCTTAAGGGGGATTTGGCCCACTTGCTGTGAATGAATTTCCAGTATACATGAGTTTTAAGAAGTAGCAAATATGTTTGTGTATATTTCGGTTGAGCAGTCTTTGGAAGGGAAAAAGGTTCGAAATATGAACCCGATAAAGACATGAGTTATAAGGATTTGGTCTCTTGGCATGTTCCCGTTGTAGACCAACGAACCGTGCACCCAAAGGGTGTTGCCAACGACCAAAAGGGTCGACTCAAAACAAGGCAAGAGGTGTGGGTTAATCAAGTTTTGAGATGAGTTTTGTGACCATAGCACAAAGTCCTTCGGTTTGACATAATAACCTACGAATGGAACCTCTTTTTACATACGAGTTCGAGGTTGCTTAGGCTAATGACTCAAGAAAACAACTAAAAAGGGGTGTAATTTTGAATAAATTTCGAAGACTACATGGCTTGACTAGACCATGAGCATTCGGTTTACCCTTGAGTCGAGTACAACTCAACTCGAATGCCGAGTACTAGTGTAAGCTAATACGGCAAAAGGCAAGGATTTGAGTACTTCATTCTACTCAACCCAACTCATATTTTGAGTGTCACACATTTTCTTTCAAACCAAAACACAAACACTTGGTGAGCACATTTTTAAGCTACAACTCGACTTATCAAAACTCTTAACGCAACACCATCATTCGAAAACCGTTTACAGGAACATGTATGTGAACAAATGCAAGATAAACCAAGTGTGAACTCGACTCAACCACTTTGATTTAACACAATCCTAGCCACAATGACTCAAACTCGACTTAGCCTAAACGTTTCTAATATAACATTCAGTTCAAGGCTTGATTGACAAGATGAACATGGACATTCGACATAGCCATATTAACGACAACATCTCATGTTTCTGAGCCAATATCAGTTTCTAAATAGTATTCCATCATTACTAGTTTCAAAACTTCCTTAACTACACCAAGACCAACATATTAATCGACAAAATATTTAGTAAAGAAAATCATATTGACAACAAAATAAAGGTATACAATTCGAGAGTACCATGAATGAAACAACAAGAGTGAGGTTTAAACCTTACAAAGGATGATAGTGAATAGATTACAGGCAAGAATGACAAGAGTCCAACCCGATTCCAAGCAAGCCACACACCTTTTTCTTTTCCTTAATTCCTTCGAATGAGATATATGATTGAGGTGAGATAGGTTTTGGTGTGGTTGCTTCTCCTGGAATAGGTACTCCTAAGGAACGATTCATGGCAGTTTCTTGACTTACTTTTGATCTTTCAAGGATAAGGCTTCACCATTCTTGGCTAATATCCTTCTCCTTCTTCGATCTCTAGGATGTTTGACCACTTTAGGATTGGATTTAAGATCCGACAAAACAATGGGGAAGTGCAAAAAGTACTTATAGATCGGCTATGGATGGCGATGGAAGAAGAGGGTGGGATATCCTGGGTTACTTCACCATGTATAAGTCAAAAGAGGTGATCTTGATTGTGTGTTGTGGGGATCGAAAAGGAGAAAAGAAGAACAGGGAAAAGGAGAAAATAGATATAGGATGATACTGTTCTACGTGGGTGAGGGATGTTTATTAGTTTGTTTTAATTAGATAATGTATTGTGTATACCCCGTGTCCTGTTTAGCTGAGGTAAAATTGTGGTACCTTGGTTTCACGTAAACGTGAAAAATATAAATCTGTAGCCGTTTTTACAATTCTGATGTAAAATAAATTTGCTGACTCCTAAAAATGAATTTTAAAGTTTAACCTTTACTTATGTGGTGTCGGTTTTTAGGAAAAACAAGATAACCTCTCGTTTTTGTTACGTTAGAGTCTGAAATTGTCAGAAAGTGACAAATTCACTTTTACTGATAAATTTAAATAGTTTTGGTGAGTTATTGTACGCTATTGCGTGCGGTTTTGCTTCCCGTAATAAATATGTAAACACATAAGTGTTCAGTTTGACAGTTGTGTAATAATAATTTGACATTTATTATTAAAATATTAGTGTGAAAATTACCATTTGTCACATTTTCCCCGCCTTAGAAGGAAAACCGTCCTCGGTTTTCACTTAGAGTTACCTGATGAATTTGAGAAAAGGTATGGGTATTTACGCTTGATCTCGTTCTCACGTTCCCATGTGTATTCGGGACCTCTTCGAGAGTTCCAACGAACTTTAACAATAGGAATGCGGCTTTGCTTAAGCCGTTTGATTTCCCGATCCATTATTTCAACTGGTTCTTCGATGAAATTTAGTCTCTCGTCCACTTGGATTTCCTCTAGAGGAATGGCAAGCGTTTTGTTTGAGAGACGCTTCTTCAGATTGCTCACATGAAACACGTTGTGTACAGAGCCGAGTTCTGACGGTAGCTCGATTCGGTAAGCTACCGGCCCGATTCTGATGATGATTTTGAAAGGTCCAATGTAGTGGGGATTTAATTTCCCACGTTTTCCAAAATGAATCACGCCTTTCCATGGCGAGACCTTTAACATGACGCGGTCACCAACTTGGAACTCAAGTGGTTTCTGTCTCTAGTCTGCATAGCTTTTCTGACGGTCCGAGCCGCTTGCATTTGGCTCTTGATTTGCACAATGTTTTCAGTGGTCTCCTGTACTAGTTCGGGACCAGTGAGCTGGCTCTCTCTGACTTCAGTCCAGCATATAGGTGATCTGCACTTTCGACCATAAAATGCCTCATAAGGTGCAGCTTTGATGCTTGTGTGATAGCTATTATTGTAGGACAACTTGGCTAACGGCAGATGCCTATCCCATCCATTTCCAAAGTCTATCACACACGCTCGTAGCATGTCCTCTAGGGTTTGGATGGTTCTTTCTCTTTAACCATCTGTTTGAGGATGATATGCGGTGCTCATATCGAGATCAGTACCCAATGCATCTTGCAATGATCTCCAGAAGTTTGACGTGAATCGACTGTCTTTGTCGGAGATGATAGAAATTGGGACTCCATGTCGAGCAACTATTTCTTTCACGTATAACCGTGCAAGTTTATCCATGATATCATTTTCCTTGATCGGTAGGAAGTGGGCGGATTTTGTAAAACGATCAACGATTACCCAAATGGTGTCGTAGCCGCTAGATGTCCTCGGCAGTTTAGTAATGAAATCCATTGTTATGCGTTCCCATTTCCATTCGGGAATTTCGGGTTGTACAAGTAAACCCGATGGTCGCTGATGTTCAGCTTTGACCTTTGAGCATGTTAAACACTGACTGTCATATATTGCAATGTCAGCTTTCATATTGAAACATAACATTCCGTCAGCTCTCTTTACGAATCCGTTTTCGTTTTCGGGCATCCCATAGATTTTCTCGTTAGGTCTGTTTTCTTCCCTGAGCGCCTCGGCCTGAGCCTCAAGGATCTTTGCTGGGAGTGGTGAGACTATCTTCATACCCAATGATCGTACTCTAAGGGGTTTTGGTCATTCTTTTCGACTAAGAGCATCTGCTACCACGTTTGCTTGCCGGGATGGTATCGAATTTCGCAATCATAATCGCTGAGCAATTCTAACCAATGGCGTTGTCTCATGTTGAGCTCCTTTTGGTCGAGGATATGTTGTAGACTCTTGTGGTCAGTGTAAAATACACATTTAGTACCGTAAAGGTAATGTCGCCAGATCCTGAGTGCAAACACTACTGATCCCAATTCCAAGTAATGTGTAGTATAGTTTTTCTCGTGCTTTTTTAATTGTCGAGAAGCATAGGCTATCACCTTCTCTCGTTGCATCAAGACAGCTCTTAGCCCTTTGTGTGAGGCATCACAGTAGACTACAAAGTCTTCACTGCCTTCCGGTAGGGCTAAGATTGGTGCGCTGCACAACTTATTCTTAAGGAGTTGAAAAGCTTCTTCCGCTTTATCTCCCTATTCGAACCTCACGTTCTTTTAAGTTAACTTAGTCAAGGGCTTAGCAATCTTCGAGAATCCCTTGATAAACCTCCTGTAGTACCCTGCAAGTCCTAAGAATTGACGTATTTCGGTGGGTGTTGTGGGTGTCGCAAAATCCTTTATCGACTCGATCTTTGCAGGATCTACATGTATGCCTTGACTGTCAATCACGTGTCCTAGAAATTGAACAGTTGGAATCCAAAATTTGCACTTCGAGAATTTTGTGTACAATTCTTCTTTCTTTAATAGCTCTAGGATTAGTCTGAGGTGTTCCTCATGCTCCTTCTTGCTCTTTGAGTATATCAGAATATCATCGATAAAGATGATCACAAATTTGTCCAGATACGGCTTGGACACCCTATTCATTAGATCCATGAATACCGCTGGTGCGTTGGTTAGGCCGAATGGCATAACCTAGAACTCGTAGTGACCGTAGCGAGTCCTGAAAGCCGTTTTCGGGATATCTTCTTCCCGAACCCTAAGTTGGTGGTATCTAGATCTCAGATCGATTTTGGAGTAAACACATGAACCCTAGAGTTGATCGAACAGATAGTTTATTCTCGAAAGTGGATAACGGTTCTTGATGGTTATTTTGTTTAGTTTGCGGTAATCGATGCACATCCTGAAAGTTCCATCTTTCTTTTTGACAAAAAGAACTGGAGCTCCTCAAGGAGAAGAACTCGGCCTGATGAATCCTTTCTCCGAGAGTTCTGATAATTGGTTTGACAGTTCTTGTAGTTCAGTCGGAGCTAAACGATAAGGTGCCCGTGCCACGGGTGTGGCACCAGGTATCAAGTCGATTCGAAATTCGACTTGTCAATTTGGCGGGAGTCAAGGTAAGTCTTCAGGAAAGACTTCTGGAAAATCTCTTACGATTGGAACGTCCTCCAAACGTTTTTCCTCCTGTTCCTTTTCTTCCCGTTCAGAGACTTGTGCTAGGAAGAGAAGGCATCCTTTCTCAAGGTATTTCTGTGCCTTCATGCAAGAGATAACGTTTAGTATTGAGGCATTTCTCCGACCTCTTTTGTCACCTTCAATGTTTAGAACCTCATTTCCATAAGGCAGTCGGACAATTTTCTCGTCGCAGAGAATGTTGGCATGATATTTTGATAGTCAGTCCATGCCGATAATGACGTCAAAACTACCCAATTCTACCGGCATAAGATCGATGTTGAATGGGTGGTTTAACAGATTTAGAGTATAACCTCTTACGATAGTTTCTACTCTTTCTACGTTCCCGTTAGCTAGTTCCACATTGTATACGTTATCTAAGGTGGTCGGGGCGATATCAAGTAGTGTACTAAATGTAGTTGAAACAAAACTCCTATCTGCCCCCGTATCAAACAATATGGATGCGTAGCGGTTATTTAAAAGGAACGTACCTGTCATGACATTCGGGTCATCTTGTGCTTCTGCTTTGCACACTGCATAGACCCTTCCACGGGCTCCTCCATTGTTACCATGACTTCCCTGCTGACCAGCAGCTATCTGATTTCCTCCAGCAACTTGATTTCGTGGCTCACGGCACTCATTTTTGTAGTGGCCTTTCTTCCCGCACCCAAAACAAGTCACATTGGCTTTTGGTTTCTGTTCTGGTGATGTCTGTGCAGTGGCAAGAGTTCTTGATCTACAATCTCTGGCCATATGCCCAACCTTCTGACAGTTATGGCATTTCACTGTGCATAGTCCGTTGTGGTGTAGTTTACAGCGATTGTATAGCGGGTGCTTTCCGACATACCCCTTTCTCTCAGCTGGGTACCCTTTCTTCTTTGTTGGTCCAGCAGCGTAGACCTTAGCAACATCTTGCTTCTTGTTTGGGTGATGGTTGCTGTTGTTGCGGGAATGGTCATCCCACTAACGCTTGTTGGTCGCAACCGTTTCAGCTGAGTCCTCGATCACCTGATCCATCAACTTATTGGCCACTTCCATGGTTTCATGAAGGTCAGCAGCCTTGTAAGTTGTAACATTACCCTTGATAGACGAGGGTAATCCGCAAATGTATCTCTCCAGTAGGTGGGTCTCAGTTTGGACCATGTCAGGACAGAGTAAGGCAAACTCTTGAAAACGTTGGTTATACACAGCCATATTGGTACCCTGTACCTTGAGATTCGAGAATTCAACTTCCAACTTTTTCACCTCATTGAGAGGGCAATATTTCTTAAGAACCATCTGTTTGAAGCTTTCCCACGACATTGCATATGCCGTGTCGTAACCAGCTGATTTCGAGTAATTGTTCCACCAGGTTAAAGCTGCATCTTGGAAAGTAAACGATGCATACTTAACCTTGTCCACTTCCGAACAACCACTAATTCAGAACACCGTCTCCAATTTATCAATCCATCGAACCAGAACAACTGCCCCTTCAGTACCTCCAAAACCTCCAGTCATTATCTTCCAGAAGTCTTGATAAGTACAACGACGGGTGTTGTTGTTTGTGGGTCTCGAATTCCCACCATCAGTTGTCGAGTTGTTAGCTGCTACCACCCATTCTTCTACCAATTGATCGAGCATGGCTCGATTTACAGGTGGAGCCGCTGTAGTAGCCCTAGCTGGGCCTGGATTTGTTGGCTGTGCACGAGCGGTTCTGGTTGTTCTTTTTGGAGGCATTTTGCTGTATCAGAAAGATAGAGATAATTGAGATTTTGAGAGTTTATTATCGCACAAGTGTATAATCATAGGTAGAGTATATGAGTAAGATCAATCATAAAAAAGTTGGCACAATGGAATAATTAATCAAGCTTGTCATAGATTTAGATCAATTCGGGTTCACAAAAGTTACAAGCTCGAATACATAGAGAAATAGCATAAGTTTTGAATACAGATAAAGAAAACTACAAATGCCACTAACTGACGGCTACTCAGTTTAGTGGGAACACATCATGACTGCTAGAACTAGAATTGATCGCGTCCTAAGCGTAACTGCTCCAGCTCCTGTGCCATCCGTGCTACGATAGTCTCCAGATGACCTGTTCTAGTCTCCAGCTGCGCAATGCGTCTCCTTGACGCCAACACCTCTTTACAGTCCTCATGCTCGGACCTCGTGACCTTAGCCATTACCGACTCTAACTCATGCATCTGATGCCAGTTAGTCCACTCAGCATCCCATGCCCTAGCATGATCTCTCTCTATATCACCCAGTCTCTGACGAACTCCTGTAAGTTCTTTGTTAACTTGCTCATCTTGGCACCCAAGCCTCTCTAACTGATTAGAGTGAACATCCAATATGTTCCCATATGCCCCAAGCTCGATCAAAAACCTGGTAGTATCATCCTCTTCCTCCTCCACTATAGGTGAGACAACAGGTGGAGGGGAAATTGGCACTAAAGGAGATGACGGCAAAAATGATGGTGAAGATGGCTCATATGTGGGACTATCAACATGAAGTGGAGTACTATGAACACACTCAATATCCTTCCATATCTCCCAATTGATTTCACAGGTAGCGTGGATATTCAGACCCTCCTATCTGACTCGCAACATAGTATCCCTCTGACCTAATCCCAGAGGTGTATCACTGTCTCCCATTTTCATCTGAGCAGCTCTAGAACTCTGCCCTATCTCAAATGTACCCAGCACCTCCTCCATAACTGCCTTCATATGACGCAGTTCTGCTGGTATAGTCTGTTCGGGTGTAGGGTCTGCTATCAGTTTCTCCTCCAGATCCTCCTCTGATTCTTCCTCGGGATCCTCAGCTGTATAAGAGTCATCAGCTCTCCTGATCCTCTGGTGTGGTGGAGACTGATCTGGGGATGATGTGGGTGAAAGAGATACTGGGGTAGTAGAGGTACCCATATAGACAGCTCGGGCCCTCCTTTGGGGTAAGGATGGTAAGTCTGAGTACCGCATTCGATATCCTGGGACTCTCATGCGGGTAGTACGGCGAACAGGATGAGTGTGGACATATGGAGTGGTAGTATCAGTAGCAGGGATAAGCTGGATAGGAGTCTGATCTATAGTTGGTGTAGGTAATGCTGAGGTGAGTACATGCTCAGTGTGATCAGGGTCTAGTACATTAAAAGCATGTAACACCTGCATGTATGGATTATCGGAGTCTGGCGAGATCGGAGGAATGTGATGTTGATGAACTCAAATAAGTACATTTTATTACTATCATTTATCCTATTAATTTGACTTGTTTTACTATATTATGTATGAGGATTGATACTTAATCGTTTACTTTTGTAATTCTCAGGTAAAAACAAGCATTTGGTGAAACTTAGCGATTTTGGACTAATAACGGAGCAAAACGTGCATTTTGGCGCCGCTGCCGGGGAGTGAATTGTTATTTTCTGTTAATTTGATTAGTATTTTAATTAGGTTTTTTCTTTTTATTAGATTAATTGCATCATTGTACTATTTTGCATATTTGTTGTATTGTGTGTTAATTGTTTTCTTTTATTTTTTGTGTTTTTATTTTTGTTTCGTGTGTTTAATTTTTTGTTTTTATTTTTCGTACTTTTCTGTTCTGCTATCGTTGTACTGTGCTAAATCAAACGATACGGCGCATCTGATCTCTCAGATACGGCGTATTGCGTTTAATTTTTTTTTAAATACAACGCGTTTAATTAATTCGATACGACGCATCTTTTCCCCAAGATACGGCGTATCTGTTTTTAATAAGAAAATTTTTTCTAAGCGATAAAGTAATACGACGCATCTGCTTTTGCAGATACGGCGTATCTGTTTTTGATAAAAAAAATTTTTTTCTAAACATTCACGCCATACGACGCATCTTCTTTCGAAGATACGGCGTATCTATTATTTTAATTAAAAACAGTTTGCGAATTATTAAACAGATACGGCGTATCGATCTCTGTCGATACGGCGCATCTTACTGAATCAAAAATCTTTTATTTTTAAACGTAACGAAAATACGGCGCATTAACTTTCGTTAATACGACGCATTTAATTTTAATTAGATAAGCTGATTTTTGATTAATTAATTCGATACGGCGCATTCTTAAATTCTAAGCGGCGTATCTATTTTCTGAATAAAGTCTGATTAATTTTTAACGATTATAAGATACGGCGTATCCAACTCTTTGGATACGGCGCATCATCTGCAGATATCAGCAACTCTTATTCTTTTCTAATTTCCGAACGGAAAATATTCTGACTTACCCTTATACTTGGAAGCTTTTACTTTGAAATCTTCTTGTTCTTAATTTTCAGGATCAATGTTCGATATTTTCCCAAACTGGTTCGGAAGACCCCAAAGAAACCTTACTATGGAAGAGTTTGCATTACTAATCGCTCAAGCCAATGAACAAGAATATCATGAGGCAAGGAACTTTATCACCGAATTCAAAGGCAGTCATGAGCTATTACTAAAGGAACAAAACAATTTGATCAATGGTTTGGCAATTGAAGTGCACCAATTGTCAACAGTACTTAACAAGGTTCTTTTGGTAAGGCACGATCTGAAAGGAATTACAACTAGAGGCGGAAAGTCAACCTTTCAAATCGGAGAAACACCCGAGGATGACAGTATAAACAAAATTTCCCCTGAATCTTTACCACCTGAGCAAGAGCAACCAAATGAGACTGATCCAGAACCTGTAGTTAGAAGAGAACCTTCTGTTGAACCTAAACGATCAACACCACCCTTCCCACATAGGGTAAAGAAAGAGAAAGAAGATGCCTATCAAAAGAAGTTCCTGGAGAATCTCAAGCAGCTGCAGCTAAGCATACCATTTATGGAAGCCCTAGTGCAAATGCCGAAATATGCTAAATATCTGAAAAGCTTGCTTACAAACAAGTCTAAACTCGAAGAGGCTTGCACCATAACAATGGGGAAAACAAGCTCAGCGGCATTGCTCAACAAACTTCCATCTAAAGAAAAAGATCCAGGGAGTTTCACTATTCCTTGTCAAATTAAAAATTTGCATATTGAAAATGCCTTAGCCGACCTAGGAGCTAGTATAAGTCTTATGCCCTCTTCTATGTATGATAAATTAGGTCTTGGTGAACCAAAACCTACTAGGATGTGCTTAGAACTAGCTGATAGGTCCATACAATACCCATTAGGAATAGCGGAAAATATATTAATAAAAGTTGATAAATTTGAATTACCTATCGACTTCGTTATCCTTGATATGCCTGAAAATTCTAGAACTCCTATAATATTAGGAAGACCATTTTTAGCCACTGCTAGGGCCATGATTGATGTTTTTAATAAAAAATAACTCTTACCATAGGAAAAGATGAGGTTGAGTTTAACATGGAACAATCTATGAGTAAAGATAATTCCGATGATGATGAATGCTATAACGTCGATGTTTCTGATAACACGATTAATCAATTTACTCAGAGATTGTTAAAAAATAATTTGCTTGATTCTTTTCTGCTTAAAAATTTAGAAAACACTATTGCTATAGAAGATCAAGTTGATGAGAATGCTATTGATTATAATTTTGCTGCTGATTCTGCTGTATGTAACGCGATGCGGCGCATCGAAAACCTCGATGCGGCGCATCTATCTGATGACAGCAGCGATATAATTAAAGAACAGGTTTATTCCGCTAGTGCTACTGAGATTGATAATGTTAAACCTGTGCTTAAGGATCTTCCTTCTACTTTAGAATATGCTTATTTAAACGGAAATACTAATTCACCCGTTATTATTGCATCTGACTTAACGCCAAAAGAAAAAGAGTCTCTTTTGCAGGTACTATATAAACGAAGAGGAGCATTAGCATGGAGTATGTCTGATATTAAGGGAATTAGCCCGTCATTTTGTACACATAAAATCCTTATGGAGGATGAATTCAAACCAACTATCCAACCTCAAAGGCGTTTGAATCCAAAAGTCCAAGATGTGGTAAAAAATGAAATCGTAAAGCTACTTGACTCCGGACTTATCTACCCAATTTCCGACAGCTCGTGGGTCAGTCCTATCCACGTTGTGCCGAAAAAAGGAGGAATGACGGTAGTACTCAATGACGACAATGAGCTAATCCCTTCAAGAACCGTTATCGGATGGAGAGTTTGCATCGACTACCGCAAACTCAATGATGCTACGCGAAAAGATCACTTCCCTCTTCCATTTATTGATCAAATGTTAGAAAGACTATCAGGATATGATTATTATTGTTTTTTGGATGGTTTTTCAGGTTTCTTCCAAATACCCATTGCCCCCGAGGATCAAGAGAAAACGACTTTCACCTGCCCTTATGGAACCTTCGCCTATAGGAGAATGCCGTTCGGACTATGCAACGCCCCTGCTACTTTCCAACGTTGTATGACGGCTATCTTCCATGATATGGTAGAAGACTTTATGGAAGTCTTCATGGACGACTTCTCGGTGTTCGGTAACTCATTTAGTGATTGTCTCTTTAAACTTGATAAAATGCTTGCTAGGTGTGAAGAAACTAACCTTGTTCTTAATTGGGAAAAATGTCACTTTATGGTTAGAGAGGGAATTGTGTTAGGACATAAGATTTCTGGGAAAGGTATAGAAGTCGATAAAGCTAAAATTGATGTAATTGCTAAACTACCTTACCCCACTAACGTAAAAGGCGTTAGAAGTTTTTTAGGGCACGCTGGATTTTATCGTAGATTCATAAAGGATTTTTCAAAAATATCTAGGCCTATGACCCAATTATTGCTAAAGGATGCAAAGTTTGATTTTTCTGAAGATTGCAAAAAGGCATTTAATATACTTAAAGAAAAACTAACTTCTGCACCCATTATAATTTCGCCGGATTTGAATCTGCCTTTTGAACTAATGTGTGATGCTAGTGATTATGCTGTTGGAGCCGTACTTGGCCAAAAGATAGATAAGAAATTTAAGCCAATTTATTATGCTAGCAAAACATTGAATAATGCCCAAGAACACTACACCACCACGGAAAAGGAACTTTTAGCAGTAGTTTTTGCATTCGATAAATTTAGATCGTACCTTATATTGTCAAAAACTATGGTTTACACTGACCATTCTGCTTTGAAGTATTTGTTCAACAAACAGGATGCCAAGCCAAGGCTTATTAGGTGGGTTTTATTGCTCCAAGGATTCGATATTGAAATTAAAGATAAAAAGGGTGCCGAAAATCTTGCTGCTGACCACTTATCTAGACTTGAAAACCCTGATATGGAGGTGCTTGACGAAAAGGAAATAGCTGATGACTTCCCTGATGAACATCTTATGATGGTAGGAATTAAGAGCAATAATAATGAACCATGGTACGCCGATTTTATAAACTTTATTGTTGCAAATGAAATTCCAAAAGGGCTAACATCCGACGAGAAAAGGAGGTTTATAACTCGCTCTAGCGAGTATATTTGGGATGAACCTTATGCCTTTAAATTATGTCCTGACAATATTATACGAAGATGCGTAGATGGTGATGACATTCCTGCAATATTGGCACATTGCCATTCAGGGCCAACAGGGGGACATCACGGTCCAGTTATCACAAGAAGAAAGATCCTGGATGCGGGATTTTATTGGCCCACTATGTTGGAGGATGCGAAAGATTATATAAAAGGATGTGATGCGTGTCAACGATCTGGAAATATTACATCAAGGAACGAAATGCCGCAAAACTATATCCATGTATGTGAAGTTTTCGACATATGGGGATTAGACTTCATGGGACCGTTTCCTGAATCTAAAGGTAATAAATATATTTTAGTTGTTGTTGATTACGTATCAAAATGGGTCGAAGCGCAAGCATCTCCAACAAACGACAGCAAGGTAGTACTTAAATTTTTGCAAAATTTGTTCTCTAGATTTGGAATTCCTAAAGCATTAATTAGTGATAGGGGAACGCACTTTTGTAATCACCATCTGGGAAAAGCCTTGCAAAAATATGGAGTATATCATAGGGTTTCCACCGCATACCATCCTCAATCAAATGGTCAAACTGAAGTAACCAATAGAGCTATAAAACGAATTCTTGAAAAAACGACTGGGTATAATCCTAAAGGGTGGTCTGACAAGTTAAATGATGCTTTATGGGCATTCCGTACAGCCTATAAGACACCAACGGGATGCACTCCATTTCGTCTTGTATACGGAAAAGCATGCCACCTACCGGTCGAAATTGAACAAAGTGCATATTGGGCTTTGACAAATTGTAATATGGATATGGAAGCTGCAACGAAGGACCGTTTCATGGAACTTAATGAACTCTATGAACTAAGAGATGAGGCCTACAAAAATACTAAGATCTACAAAGAAAGAACTAAAAGATGGCATGACTCGAGGTTACGTGGGGATAAAACGTTTGCTATTGGAGAGAAAGTGCTACTATTTAATTCCAGATTAAAGATGTATCCTGGTAAACTTAAATCAAAATGGACGGGACCATTCGTTGTCAAGAAAGTGTATCCATACGGAACTATTGAAATATGCGATAAAAATGGTTATATATTCAAAGTGAACGGGCAACGTGTGAAGAAATACTTTGATAATAGAATCGAGGATAATGAGAATGAGGTGGTGGAGTTTGAACCCGACGTATTGGAATAAAGTGCTGAACGTGAGTCTAACTTGAAGACTCTGGAATAAAGACAAGTGCTTACCGGGAGACAACCCGGATTTATCTTTTATTATTCTGTTTTCTGTGTCGAGTCAGTCCAGGCCGCACGAAGATACGGCGCATCTCAATCCTGAGATGCGACGCATCTCCTGCACAGGTCATATCTTTATTTTTCTGCATTTTTTATTTTCGACTTTAAAACTTTTTATCAGTTTATTTTAATGCGGCGCATCCCTGGTTAAGGATGCGGCGCATCTTTATTCTGATCCGTATTTATTCCAGGCTCGATACGGCGTATCTTCTTCAATAAGATACGGCGCATCGACTGACCTGATGATTTTCAGTTTTAATTTTTTAAGTTTTATTTTTCCTAACTACTAATGTGTTATGCAAGTTGAACCTTTCTTATCTTAGGTGTGTTTTAAAGTGTTGGTGGTATTATAGTTTCCTGGATTTCCTGTGGATACATAAAGTATGAAGTTTTAACGTTCTAATCCACAAGAAGATGATTTTTGCTCATATACAAATGGAGGATCATACCGAGCAAATCTCAGGGGAGTTTTTCTGTTCTAATTCTTTTATTTTCCAGTTTTTAAACTTTTATACAAACAACGAGGACGTTGTTTAACTTAAGTGGGGGGATTGGAGAATTAGAACACTTAACAATTACTTGTCCTACTTTTTCAAAAATTATGCTTAAAATGTGCTTAATATATCAAACTTAAAATTTTTTTAGCATGTTTTTGTTTAAGATCTAAGTTACATAACTGCACACATGACGTTATTTTCAAAAATTGTGATTTTTCAAAATTCACAAATCTATGAGTGTGCCGGTGACTTGTAAACTTTAGAACTTGGCTTGTATACTATTCGAGACCACCATAATGAGTATTATTTATATAATTGGAATGACTTGTCTAAATTGGTAAAATTCTAGGATTACACCAAATAGCCTTTATATGTTATGTGTTATTGACTAACTACACTGGTTAGTTAACCCCCGTATAAAACCTTTTGTTACTCTCATTTTTAGAGTAAGATACCCCTAGAAAAACACTCAGAGCCATTCCTTTCGTTTCTTACACCTATGTTTAAAATGTTTCGTTACACCTTAAACCTTAGCCTACCCTGTAGATTAGAATCCATGGTTGGTTAATTGCTATAGGCAGAGTGTGTTTCCTTACATTACCTGTGTTCGCGTGCGTAATTCATTATCTATGGTTAGGTCGGGAAATTGCACAATGCAAATTGGAGTGAAAGTAAATATTGTATATTTTTGAGTTTATTTTTCGTGTGTTTACTACTTTCACTATTACCGTTATTTCTGAAAGTATGAAAAGTATGAAAAAAAAATTATCCGGAAAGAAAGTTGTAGTGATGTGGTGAAATTTTACACATCTATGTTTATGTTTCAAAAAAAAAAAAAAAAAAAAAAAAAAAAAAAAAAAAAAAAAAAAAAAAAAAAATCGAAAAAAAAAATGAAAAGAAAAAGAAAGAAAAAAAGAGTTGGATGTTTATTTTAAGCCAACGATGTAGAGTTATGTAAGTGGTCGATATCACCACTATTTGTTGTATTATATCTATGGATTGAATGGGAATTGGCAGTTATGGGAGCGCCAATTAAGGTTTATTCTTTGATTAAGATTTTGTTGAGTATAATTCGTGTCTACCTAAAGCGTGTGTTTCAAGTGTTAAAGCGTGAGTTATTCAATGATATGAGTCTTATTCATGGGATGGTTGGGATAGTGATTAACCACACTTAGGATTTTAATTTATTTGTTTTGTTTTGTTTATTTTTATTTTTACACCAATTTATAACCCAAATGTTATCCATACCCTGTATTGTTCTTTATCCAACCGAACCTTTGATTTATTGAGATTAGGGATTTGAGCAATCTTAAGTATCGTAGTCGTGGATTCGGCTATGTATTTACGATTTTGTCGCCCTTTTTGATATATTATTATTGGTGAAGTTTGGACCTATCTTTAGCCTATTCGAGTTAAGGATTTGAGCAATTGCAAGTATCGTGTTCGTGGATTCGATCATGTATTTGTGATTTTGTCGCCTTTTCTGGAATTTGAGATCGGTAGTGATTAAGAATAATTAACCCTTTAGCCTAAAAACCCTTTTTACCGCTTTAGACTTGTTATTCCTTAGCTTTAGTGGTGGAGATGTGTATACTTGCCAAGCTTATGATAGAATATTCGTCGCGACTGGACAGTTAAACGATTAGATTTGCTTTTATCGACTTATTTTATTTTACTCCTAATTCGTTAAGTGTTTAGTTGTGTGATTATGAAATAAACGAATACATGCTTAAATATAAAAATAAATCCTAACATCTTTTAGGATACATTTTCATAAATGAAATTCTAAGGTTTACTTGGGGACAAGTAAAGTTCAAGTGGGGGGATATTTGATGAACTCAAATAAGTACATTTTATTACTATCATTTATCCTATTAATTTGACTTGTTTTACTATATTATGTATGAGGATTGATACTTAATCGTTTACTTTTGTAATTCTCAGGTAAAAACAAGCATTTGGTGAAACTTAGCGATTTTGGACTAATAACGGAGCAAAACGTGCATAAAGTGAAAGTCTACTGACATGGACAAGATCAAGTCAATTCTGCTCCAGATGCGCCGCATCTCACTATCAACATGCGCCGCATCTCTATCAAGATATCACCAGATACGATCCAAGATACAAGAGGACATGCGCCGCATCCTAATCAAGAGTTACGCCGCATCTTCTGGCGGTGTACGAATATTCCTGAATATTATAATCTTGGACCCCACGCGAAGTTAAGTACATACGCCGCATCTACTTAGTAGATGCGCCGCATCTTCCCTCAGACAGAAACTATAAATACCCCGTGGACCAGACGAATTTAAGAGTGGGAGTTCGAAACCCTAAAACCGAAGTTCGGACAGCAGAGCAAAAGGACGAATTCAGTCAAGGAGGCAGCACAAGACACACCCAAATCGAAGATACAAGAGCTGTAAGAAGGTGCTGCATGTATTTAATTCATTAAGTAGTTTTGTTTTATTGTGTTAGCAAACTTTAATTCATCAGGATTGGTGGCTTGTGTAATGTGACAACGAAAGATTGCACTCCCTTTAATACTTGCTTTCCCATCAATTAAAGTTTATATGTTGATGTCTTTGGTTACTACTTATTAGTGCATTGATAACCTCTGTGTTTATTAGTGGCTTGCGGGCATTTGACTGCGGGACAAGATGTGGCTCCCACGGTTGTTTCTAAATTGATCACTTAGGAATAACTTTTAGACATAAGTAATCATTAAGGGTTTACTCGCCGATAAGAATAGGACCAACGAGAAAGGGTTAACTACATACACTTCATATAAAGCTATCAATAAAACAAGTGACAATCTACTTAATTATAAGGACAGCCCTCTTATTGTCTCTAGTATCTATCTGTGTACGTGTGTGCTACTTGCTGATTCGTGCCTATTGGTTTATTTTATTATTTAAATTGCAACAAATCGTGCCAGTCTCTCAGGCTGAAACCCCCTTGCGTTAGGATATTAAAATACTGATTAGAATAACTAGATAATACGTTCCACTCTTAGTGATCGACACTCTACTTACCATTATCTTCATACTGACCGGGTACACTGCTCGTTAAGTGTGTGTGTTATTGATAAGTCGGCTAAATATAAATTTAAAACTTGAGTAGGCATTAAAACTGCTAAACCGCAACGACACATCATGCGCATCAGATGTGAAGACATAGTCTGTGACAAAATGGTATATATGTGTAAGTATATCGAAAATACCCATAATAAATAGTATAAGTTATGTATGTATAAATATAAATATAATACATGTAGCTGAGCAAAAATCAACAGATAGTAATAAGCAACAAAAACAAGTAATCATCAAATAAATAGTGAGCAAGGCATGCAGGCAAGTGGCGGTCATAGGAAATTTTTTTTTTTTTTTTTTTTTTTTTTTTTTTTTTTTTTTTTTTTTTTTTTTTTTAAAAAGCGGTTATGGTTTAGGATTTATATGTACCTAGTTCTCTATAACCTAGGCTCTTATGCCAATCTGTAACACCCCCAAAATCTGGCTTTGCGGAAGCATTCGGGTCACGGGGTACTACTAAATTGATAATCACAACACAAGGTAACCAAGAACGGAATACATACTCCGTTTTAACTCATTATATAATGAAAATATTGTTTGCAACATTGTTTTGAATTAATAAAGTAAAGCGCACAAATTCAGTTGTCCCAGACAAAAACAAGTCATAATTAAAATCCATAATATCCAGACAGAAATCTATGACCCTTGCCCTGCCACCACCTTGTCATATCAGTCAGCTTAAACACCTGAGAAAAATATGCTAAAAAGTTAGCAAAAAGCTGGTGAGTTCATAGGTTTATTAATAAGCAGTAAATCAGCAGTTGGACCATGAGTTTAGCATATGAACATTACAACCCATGCAATGACATATAAATACAGTCTATTACGTTAGCACTAAGTTTATGCAACCGAAGCTATAACTTGTGTGCATGCTCTAGAAGCATGTTAAATATCAGTGGCCCGACAAGTGTGTATCCCAGACACTTGTAGTTTCGACATGGTATACGTTCGTTTTCCTATCTGGTCAACCCGAACGGGGATGTTACTCACAATAGATCTATTTATAACACTCGCACTTCCCAGCAGGAATTGACAGTTCATGAGTTGGGCATATAGGGACATAACAGGGCTTAGGCTAAACCACGTAATAGCATAGACAATAGTTTGGTCCTTAAAATAGTTTATGCATGTTTCTCACCCCAATAGTAAAACAAGTTTAAATAGTGTGGGGCTATAAACTCACCTTGATAAATAGCAGTCATATCACAAAATAATTCAGACAGAGTTCAGCACCGACACGCGACCTAGATTAGTAAGGTTTATTTTAGTTCACAGTTCAAATTCAAGAATCCAAAATGTTTTAAAGAGTTCATGTTGTTGTTGCTGGTGTGGCAGCATTTAAGTTGGAACAATGTTTTTAACATTTGTAGATATTGGCTCATTGGAGTGTACAAGCATACAAAATACCAAGACTAGTGAACCTTCGGATTGACAGAAATCGGAAAGCTACGCACGAAGGAAAATTATTATCGTATGTCAATCGTTAACGACATATGGTACGTTGTTGTTAAATGAGTGTATGTGTTTTACATGAGTAAGCGTGTGTACGATGGTGTGTGTATATATATATATATGTTCATATATACATATGGTTTTTGTAAAGAATATTACATTTAAAAATGTTCTCATCATTGTCTACATTATTTCATGATGTGTTAATAATTCTTCTCGACAAGAAATCATTGTTTTAACAAAATTGAAATTTTTGTTTGAAAAATAATCGTTTCACAATCTAACGATTTATATAAGTTTTGGTAAAAAAATCCCGAGTAATATGCCATGAAAACAATAAATTTGTTTATATTTCCCATTTTAGTGTTTCAAGTGGGTTATATATATATCGTTAAATATGAAAGGCTATGTGTTAAAAAATGATTTGTAAATCAAGTGTTTGTTATAAAACTCACGTCGGGTTTTTAAATTACCCCGTACGACATATGTATATATATCAAGTTATTATATTTTCATGACATGTAATGAAACAATTATTCATCGAGTTGTTTTAATATGGAGTTGAAATGATTTTTAATGACTACTTGAACGGTAATGATCACGTCTTGTGTGTTTGGATCGATTTATATCAAGTCGAAAATAATATTTATGCGTGTGACGAAGTGGGCTGTGGCCCACGTTTAATAATTAATCAGATTTAATTGTGCATAATATCATGGGCCGCAATATACAAAGGCCAGCGGCCTGTTTGTTTTACATACCGAATGGGCTTCAGCCCAAAGTGTTCTTTAATATACATAAGGAGTTTTTGGTCTGAGGAAATTGTGCCTTAGCCCATCAAGAGCTTAAGGGGGATTTGGCCCACTTGCTGTGAATGAATTTCCAGTATACATGAGTTTTAAGAAGTAGCAAATATGTTTGTGTATATTTCGGTTGAGCAGTCTTTGGAAGGGAAAAAGGTTCGAAATATGAACCCGATAAAGACATGAGTTATAAGGATTCGGTCTCTTGGCATGTTCCCGTTGTAGACCAATGAACCGAGCACCCAAAGGGTGTTGCCAACGACCAAAAGGATCGACTCAAAACAAGGCAAGAGGTGTGGGTTAATCAAGTTTTGAGATGAGTTTTGTGACCATAGCACAAAGTCCTTCGGTTTGACATAATAACCTACGACTGGAACCTCTTTTTACACACGAGTTCGAGGTTGTTTAGGCTAATGACTCAAGAAAATAACTAAAAGGGGGTGTAATTTTGAATAAATTTCGAAGACTACATGGCTTGACTAGACCATGAGCATTCGGTTTACCCTTGAGTCGAGTACAACTCAACTCAAATGCCGAGTACTAATGTAAGCTAATACGGCAAAAAGGCAAGGATTTGAGTACTTCATTCTACTCGACCCAACTCATATTTTGAGTGTCACGCATTTTCTTTCAAACTAAAACACAAATACTTGGTGAGCACATTTTTAAGCTACAACTCGACTTATCAAAACTCTCAACGCAACACCATCATTCGAAAGCAGTTTACAGGAACATTTATGTGGACAAATGCAAGATAAACCAAGTGTGAACTCGACTCAACCACTTTGATTTAACACAATCCTAGCCACAATGACTCAAACTCGACTTAGCCTAAACGTTTCTAATATAACATTCGGTTCAAGGCTCGATTGACAAGATGAACATGGACATTCGACACAGCCAAATTAACGACAACATCTCATGTTTCTGAGCCAATATCAGTTTCTAAATAGTGTTCCATCATTACCAGTTTCAAAACTTCCTTAACCACACCAAGACGAACATATTAATCGACATAATATTGACTAAAGAAAATCATATTGACAACAAAATAAAGCTATACAATTCGAGAGTACCCTGAATGAAACAACAAGAGTGAGGTTTAAACCATACAAAGGATGATAGTGAATCGATTACAGGCAAGAATGACAAGAGTCCAACCCGATTCCAAGCAAGCCACACACCTTTTCGTCTCCTTAATTCCTTCGACTGAGATATATGATTGAGGTGAGATAGGTTTTGGAGTGGTTGCTTCTCCTGGAATCGGTGCTCTTAAGGAACGATTCATGGCAGTTTCTTGACTTACTTTTGATCTTTCAAGGATAAGGCTTCACCATTCTTGGCTAACATCCTTCTCCTTCTTCGATCTCTATGATGTTTGACTACTTTAGGATCGGATTTAAGATCCAAAAAAACAATGGGGAAGTGCAAAAAGCACTTATAGATCGGCTATGGATGGCGATGGAAGAAGAAGGTGGGATATCCTGGGTTTCTTCACCATGTATAAGTCAAAAGAGGTGATCTTGATTATGTGTTATAGGGATCGAAATGGAGAAAAGAAGAACAGGGATAAGGAGAAAATAGATATAGGATGATACTGTTCCACGTGGGTGAGGGATGTTTATTAGTTTGTTTTAATTAGATAATGTATTGTGTATACCCCGTGTCCTGTTTAGCTGAGGTAAAATTGTGGTACCTCGGTTTCACGTAAACGTGAAAAATATAAATCTAGAGCTGTTTTTACAATACTAATGTAAAATAAATTTGCTGACTCCTAAAAATGAATTTTAAAGTTTAACATTTACTAATGTGGTGTCGGTACGCGTGTGGTGTCGGTTTTCAGAAAAAACAAGATAACCTCTCGCTTTTGTTACATTAGTGTCTGAAATTGTCAGAAAGTGATAAATTCACTTTTACTGATAAATTTAAATAGTTTTGGTGAGTTATTCTACGCTACTGCGTGCGTGTTTGCTTCCCGTAATAAATATATAAACACATAAGTGTTCAGTTTGACAGTTGTGTAATAATAAATTGACATTTATTATTGAAATATTAGTGTGAAAATTACCATTTTTCACACTTATGGACTAACTTTTAAATTAAAAGTTAACCTGAGGGGCTTTTTTTGTACAACATTTGCACAGAAACAGCCCCTGAAGTTGTTGGTCCGTTGCAAATTTAAGTCACGACTGTTAAGTAACGACCGTTAAGGACTAACTTTGCAATGGGTCAATAACCTCAAGGTCTAAATTGAAATTTACGGGACTACTGTTTACTACAGTGTTTTGGGGGCACTGTTCCTTGCTTTTTAGTATATATATATAATGAGGATTTTAACCTGCGCATTACGGCAAAGCGTTTATATAAGATAGTATTGTATGTGTTGGATGTCCAATTTTTTTACGAGAATAAGAGAGCTTAGTGGGGATACCTTTGGCTTGCCTTATGAATTGGCGGCTTCGAAACAGTACCCGATCCATCTTTTTTTTAATTAATAATGCAAAGCAACTTGGTCTAAATGGGCCCGTATTATTGCGAAGCCGCCATTTAAAATGGAGTCGACTTTTAATTTTTGAAGATTTGATGAGAAGTGGAGGAAGGTTATGAAGAGGAAAAAGCGTATTAGGAGAGAAAAGTTAGCAACTCTCTTTAGCTCAGCGTGTGAACAGTAATTGCTTAAACCATGACTCCTTGTCTAATTTTTTTTATTGATTTCTCTCTCTCCAAAAATAAAAAACCAGCTCCATTTAAGTTGCGGCTTAGGAACAGTACCTAACCCAAATAACTCACTTCAACAAATGTCCATCTGGGTTATCCTCTACAGAAGCTTCTACCACTTCCCACCAAATCTTTACATATCTCCACTAAAATTTTAAAGTATAATCGTTATGATTTATGTCTTGTTAAAGCGACGACAATAACTTTTCAGCACTATTTAATAACCAATCACTTCCAACAAAAACTCAGCAGCTATATATTTCTATTCATAAAATCCACTATATACTACTGCTTTCGAGGCTACAAAGTTACGACAGATTTTCTATTTCATTTAAATACTCATCCAACACAATGAAACAAATTCTTTATTTCTATCAATCGCTATATCATTCTATTTCGTGTTACTCTACACATGTTTAAGGGATTTTGTATGTCACCTTTAAATTTCATACATATTTAAATAATATTGTTATAAAATAAGCATTTATAACTCATATCAGACTTTAAAGGATATCAGGAAACACTTATATTGCACTAGCAAAAAATAACTTGATCATTTACGAAAGCAACAATTATTTCCACAACTTATATACAACTTATAAAAACAATAACTATGACCAAATATTAGACTTTAAAAAATATCACAAAGCACATATGACTACAGAATATGCACAATGTATAAATTAAGCACTCATTACCACATATCAGAATCTAAAAGATACCAAAAACCTTAAACAAACAAAAACACCCATATATTACCTAGTTAGTACATTTCCAAAACGATATATGACACCTATAATGGGAAAAAAAAAATTTAAAATGATGTGTCTCATAGCCCAATTACTTAACAACATCTACTGGCAAACATATTACCTCGGATAATGTAAAGTATCAACGTTAAGAATAAAAATTGTACGTGTCCTGCATCTAACCCGTGTGGTGAAAAATTTTGGTCGTGACATGCACAGAATTCCCACGATAACAGCACCAGTAGCAAGCTCAAAACATGAAACAAGATATAAGAACAAATTCTTAATGAGCTTTGGAACTCTAAAGATGATCGAGAAAGTACATTTAAGGACATTAAGCACAAAAGATAATAAGATTTGTGTGTTGATACAAATAATGTCTAAAAACTTTATTTGTATCTTTCGATATCCTTACATTTTGATGATAACAAAATGTAAAAACACTTTACGTCAAAATTAACGTAAACAAGTTTTTAGTCGAAATATCCCGTTTCTACGTAAATCACTATAGGTAAGAATAAACAAATTTACAACTTGACAAATGATCAAAGAAGCGAATTTGTGTTTCAAACTTCACATTTTTAATGTGACAAAACATTTTTTCAAAAATACATTTTACAAATTATTTTTGAATTATAAAGAAATGTTTTAATTGGAAAAATAAGTTTCAAATTCCCAACAGCTATTTTTCCCCCCAAACCAGCTCCAAACTTCCCCAAATAAACTTTCACCACTAAAAACAAAATTTGGAGCGTCTTTGTCTGGGACGGTACTACGGTACCACTAAATTTAGTGGTACCGTCGGGTATTTAGTGGTACCATCCACCTGTAACGATCATATTTTCTCTGCCTATAAATACCTGTCCATTTCACAGTTTTTGGGCATCATTTTTCACACAAAACTTTTTGAGTTTAATTCCCTATTCACACTTACATTTCCTTGATCATTTAGATAGTTTTCTTTTATTTAAGAGTGATTCTTTCATCCAACCAAAGATCACCTTCATTCCTCTATTAGTCCAAGAGAAGAACACAAAGTATCAAGAAGATAAAAGGTGTTAGAGTCATTGTGTAGTGCACTTGCATTACTTGTAGTTTACTTGTTGTATCTTGACATACATCAAGTTGTCATTGCCTTGTTTAGTCATCTTGTGTGGATCATTGTGATCGTGTAGAGATCATGTGGATCTTGTGTTGATTGTGTAAAGAGTGTATAGATCAAGTGGATCTAAAGTAGAGTGTGTGGATCGTGTGATTAGTAAGGATCGTGTGGATCGTGAGTGTTCTCAGTCGTACACATAAGTACTTTCGTTACCCAGATCCAACAAAAATTCGTTTGGAAGTGGTTCATCATGAATTGCTCCCTTTGGGCAGTTATCTTGCGAGAAAATGTTCTCAGTCTAAAAGGAAATTGTGAGCAACTTCCGGCGTGTTGTGCTCATATGATTTACTGTCTTCACACTCAATAACCATATAATCTCGCCTACTTCTTCGCTAATCGAATTGTACATCTCAAGGGTAACAAAAATAAATTGATACCCTACGGGATGTTCCTGACTCGTCTCTATCATCACATCATGCACTTTAATCCATACCTTAGAGGTCCTCAATACTCCCTCTTCAATTCTGTCATGGAACCCCTAAATGAGTCATACATCTCTTCCATTCTCATTTCTGAATCCTCCACCAACTATGCACCCTTTGATGATCCGAGTCACGAGAAAGATGTGCAAGCTCAAGTCGAGAGTGTGATGCAACGGGAGCAAGTTCAAATCATCCTTAGGGAACAACGTCATGAGTAGTTAGGATGGGATTAGTGGGTCTATCTTATATTACGACTTAACTATGGATATCTAACTTAACTCTTATTCTCTTAACACTATCTTGCATGCTTGACTATTGCTCTATCACCTTGTATGATTTTGAATTATGTGATTTCTAGATAATAGCTTATCTTGCATGCCAAACACCCCTTTAACTTTTAGCATAAACACTTATAACGCACTTTGACGTATCAAGTGACCACCAATTCATTATACCAATCTTGACACATGTTTTGACACTTGTTTACCCTTTACAAAACATTAAATGACTCGCGGGGGTACAACATTGATCTTGAGCTCGGTATCTATCTAAGCTCTTACTTTCTTACCAATCTTCTAGCCTTTCGCATAACCAAACATTTATCCTTATTCAAAGTCTTTAAATTAACACCATAGCCTATAAAACATTGAAACATTAAACCGTAAGCTTTCGCTTAGTAAGTAAAACGATTACAACATGATATCATAATTCATTCACACATCATACATTATATCTATCAAACCATTACAACATTAACATTACCACATACCTTGGCTACTTAAGCCTCATGTTCCACATCAATAACATCTAAACATACTTTCACTATCACATCCTTTGCAAGCTAGGCCATACTAACCTTATATCCATTTTCACATAAGCACATACTGTAACACCCCCAAATTTGATAATCGCGGAAGCATTTGGGTCATGGGGTGCTACTAAAATTGGTAATCACAACACAAGGTAATAAAGAACGGAATACATACTCCGTTTAAATATATTCATTCAAGTTAAATAGAGTTTAGAATAGAGTTTCAAGTTCAAAAAATAAGGCCCATGAGTTTAGTTGTCCCATACAAACAAGTCATAGTTATGCGTAAAAACACTTCGGGAAATTGTCTATGAACCTTGCCATGCCAATACCTTGCAACAATCAAGCAGACTAAACACCTGAGAAAAACATGCTAAAATTCGGCACAAGCAGGTGAGTTCATAGGTTTAGAATGAAGCAGTAAAGTAATAAGTTTGGACCAATAGTTTTCTGTACGAACATTACAACACATATAATGCCATACAAAATAGTCTATCACGCTAGCACTAAGTTCATGAAACCGAAGTTCGACAGTTTAGTGCGCTATATTATAGCACATAAGTAATAATCAGGGGCCCATAGCGAGTGTTTAACCCAATACACTCGTAGTCCGACTTGGTATATGCTAGCATTGACCCGTCTGGCCAACCGAACGGGGGAGTCACCCCAATAGATCTATTTATATCAATCGCGCTTCCCAGCGAGAATTGACGGTTCATGAAGGTGGGCATAACAGTGGGTTCAGGGGCTTAGGCTATCTACGCAATAGTTTTGAGAAAATAAAACATTATTGTGGTCCAGAAAACATTTTGCATGTTTCTCACCCCATAGTTGTAAAACAAGTATAAGTAAAGTGGCGCTATAAACTCACCTTAGTAGAGTAAGCAGTGAATGAAGTAATCAGAGATAGTATGGCACCAACACACGACCTAGATTAGTAAGGCATGTCTTAGTTCACAATTTTAATTTAAGACTCAACGAAATTTAATTCAAAAGTCTTAAAGTGTTTATGTTATTGTTGCTTGTGTGGCAACGTTTAAGTTTGAAACAATTTTCTAATTATTTGTAGGTATTGGCTCTTGGAAGTGCATAAGTGTATAATAATAAAAGTATCGAGGATGAATAAGATTCCGGTTCGACAATAACCGAAAGACGATGCATGAAAAGTAATTACGAATAATACTAGACGTTGCCGGAATATGGGAACATTATTGTTAAAGGTATATAAAAAATTAGCTATAAAAGTATATAAATTGTTATTTTTGAAATATTTGCTAAGAATATATTTAGAAGTGTATGAATAATTATTTGTAGGTAATGGCTTTATTTAAAAGATTTGTAATTTGAGAAACTAGTTTATAGAAGTTGTATGTAAAATATTTCGTTTGTCAATCTTGATAAAAACATGATAAGTATATTTATTTTGACAGAAGTCAGGCATGACCCGTGCATGTGTGTTGGTTTCTCGTGGTAACTATGTGTTACAAAAATATATGTTTAAGTAATAGCCGTTTATAACTTTTATAAAACTTACGTAGGATTTTGTATAATCATCTCGATTGTATATAAGTTAAATAGGCGATATAAATAATTAAGCATATTTAAGATTTACAAGTTTAGTTTTGACTAGTGTTTATAGGTTGTAAATGTATAAAAGAGTTTATAGTTGTATGTGTATATAATTTCTCGTGTTATAACGTACGTTTTTATAAACTTGTTGCGATCTATTGCGAAACTCGTGGCAGAGTGAAAAGAAAAGAGTCGAGAATGAGTTGCGGAATAAGTCGAGTACGAGGTTACGTCGGTACACACATACTTACAATATTAAGTTTTCATTTAGTCGTGTACATTCTACTATCTTAAAACATACGCACCCCTTTAACCCCATGTTGGGCTGTGGCCCAGTATGAAACCAATGTGGGTTGAGGCCTAGACTGTTACACCAACAACCAACACACCCAATTGGGCCTGTTGGGCTTCGACCATCAAAGAATACTATACTTTTAACTAGTCCTTTCGGGTTATAACTCAACACACACACACAAGCCCAACTTAGGACTTGTTGATAAATCTGTGACATAACAAATAGCATTTTGACACGGGACGATTTATAGCACAAGGCTTATGTCGAGCTCGAGTGACGAGCTCGACACAACTCAACGATGTAACCTCGTGGACTCGCGTTATGGCTGTTGGCTGGGTTCGACACCGCGGCCACACTACACACACCAATACTTTTATCCAGGTCTTGATTTAAAACCTTTGATATTGTGGCGACTCAAGATACTGACTCAACACCCTTTGGTGTTGAGTTTAAACCTTTACAACAACACACCCTTTTTGATGTCCTTGTGGGATTCGAACCAAGGAAATCCTATGTGGGTTGTCCTTGAACCAAGAGTGACTCAAACACCTCATACAACGCAACAAAGTTGTAATCTTTTGCCTAAGCTGCTAAGTGAGCAAGACTTGTGGTTGTCCTGTTAAACCCAACGAAACCCGAACCAAGACATTCACACCCTATATGGGTTGTTGTCTAGTGGAGAACGAACTAAAACAAAGCCAACCATAGTACACCCTTTGTGGGTGTGGTTTCTCTTGAACCGAAAACAACACAACGAAACAAATAAGTAGAACAGTGATCAATCCAAGACCGAGACAACTAAAGGAGACAAGTGTATACCTCAAAATCCTTAACCAGAACATAAAAACGGAAATCAAATCTAAAATGAGCCATACGAATTAACACTTCCAAATCTAAAGCCAATATTGTTTTCAATCCTAATTTTAGTGGCGAGATTTATTATCTTTAACTTGCCAGACAAATCAACAACAGAAAGTATATCACTCGCAAAAACATGGATTTAAAGAAATCGATGCCCATAAATCAAATCAACGTCACAGAGAAATATAACTCAAATCACGAGTTTTATAACAAAAATCCCAGATTTATCAATCAACAAAACCCCATAAAATAAAGAAACATAAAAATATACGAAAACATCAAAACGAGGTTTTGATATTCTTACAACAAGTGAGTCGATTGACAACGATGAACAACAAGACCCAAATCCGATCTTCCAAGCAAGTCCACACACACCACCGATCATTTCTTGAGCACTCCGACTCTTGTGAAAGTTATTGTTGTGAGATGCGATTGTGTAGATCTTGCTGGAATTCGGTTGGTATAAAAAGATAAAGATGAGGAAAATTTTCTACTTTCTTTTGATTCTGGAAAATGAGGAACCCCCATAAGCAGCTACACTCCCCATCTTCCTTCAATATCTATAATCTTTTCATATCCGTTGACCCTGGGGAGATGCAAGTGATGACGACGGTTTCATTGGTAAGAGATAAAGTCGAGGCACAGGCTACAGGTCTTGATCTGGATTTTGTAGTCTTGCATTTGGAGGTGGGAGGAGTATTTGAGGAGAAGGAAAACGATAAATAAAGACACGTTTATATCTTTATGTGTGTGTGGGATCAGGTGTAGATAAGAAAAGAAATTATAAGAATTTATTTTGTTTTTATTACTGTGAGAGTATATGAGCAGTGTTATCCAAGGGAGTGGGTATCCAATATAAGTGTTATTATTGTTATTAGTATTTATTAAGTGTATTTTGAATACCCCGTGTCCTGGTATACTCAAGTGTAAACGTGGTACTCCGGTTCGGCGTGAATGCAAAAATATAATTTTTTTTGTGAATGTTTTTATAAAAGTAATATAAAAACACCATTATCGACGCTGGATATAAATTATTGGATTTATGCTGTTACTATAGTAGTGTTGGTACGCGTGTGGTATCGTTTTTCAAGAAAAGTGAGATAACCTCTCGCTTTTATTACGTTGAAGTCTGTAAATGTCAGAAAGTGGAAAAATTCGCTTTTTCTGATAAGGTTAAATAGTTTTGCGAGTTACTGTATGCTGTAGCGTGCGGGTTTGCTTCCCGAATAGTTATGCAAGCTCATGAATGCTTAATTTAACAGTTAAGTAATAATTATAAATTAACATTTATTATTAAAATATTAGTGGGAAAATTACCGTTTGTCACATCCTTCCCGCCTTAGAAGGAAAACCGTCCTCAGTTTTCACTTAGAGTTACCCGATGGATTTGAGAAAAGGTGTGGGTATTTACGCTTGATCTCGTCCTCATGCTCCCACTTGTATTTGGGACCTCTTCGAGAGTTCCAACAAACTTTAACAATAGGAATGCGGCTTTACTTAAGTCGTTTGATTTCTCGATCCATTATCTCGACAGGTTCTTCAATGAAGTTTAGTCTCTCGTTGATTTGGATTTCCTCCAGAGGAATAGCAAGTGTTTCGTCTGAGAGACATTTCTTCAGGTTGCACACGTGAAACACATTGTGCACAGAACTGAGTTCTTGTGGTAATTCGAGTCGGTAGGCTACCGGCCTGATCCTGGTGAGAATTTTGAAAGGTCAAATGTATCGGGGGTTTAGTTTCCCACGCTTTCCAAATTGAATCATGCCTTTCCATGGTGAAACTTTTAACATAACCCGATCTCTAACTTGGAACTCAAGTGGTTTTCGTCTCTTATCTGCGAAGCTTTTCTGAAGGTCTCGAGCCGCTTGCATCCGGCTCTTGATTTGCACAATCTTTTCAATAGTCTCTTGTACTAGTTCGGGACCAGTTAGCTGACTTTCACTGACTTCAGCCCAGCATATAGGTGATCTGCACTTTCGACCATAAAGTGCCTCATAGGGTGCAGCTTTGATGCTTGTGTGATAGCAGTTATTATAGGAGAACTCGGCTAATGGTGGGTGCCTATCTCAATCGTTTCTAAATTCTATCACATACGCTCGCAGCATATCTTCTAAGGTTTGAATGATCCTCTCACTTTGACCATATGTTTGAGGATGATATGCGGTGCTCATATCAAGATCGGTACCCAAAGCATCTTGTAGTGATCTCCAAAAGTTTGACGTGAAACAACTATCTCTGTCGGAGATGATAGAAATAGGAACTCCATGTCGTGCAACTATCTCCTTTACGTATAATCGTGCCAGTTTATCCATGCTTTCGTTCTCTTTGATTGGCAAGAAGTGGGCAGACTTGGTGAGACGATCAACGATTACCCAAATGGTGTCATAAGCCTTTGATGTCCTTGCCAGTTTGGTAATGAAGTCCATCGTTATGCGTTCCCACTTCTACTCGAGAATCTCGGGTTGTACGAGTAAACCTGATGGCTGCTGATGTTCAGCTTTGACTTTCGAACACGTTAAGCATTGACTGACATATATTGCAATGTCAGCCTTCATGTTGGGCCACTAGTATAGTTTCTTCAGATCGAGGTACATTTTGTCGGCTCCTGGGTGGATAGAGTATTTAGACTTGTGGGATTCGTTCATGATGAGGTCACGTATCCCTCCATAGAGTGGGACCCAACTTTTATCCTTGAAACACATCGTCCCATCGGTTCTTTTCACGAATCCGTTCCCACTCTCGGGCATACCATAGATCTTTTCGTTGGGTCTTTTTTCTTCCTTGAGTGCCTCGGCCTGAGCCTCAAGAATTTTCGATGGAAGGGGTGAAACGATTGTCATACCCAACGATCGTACCCTTAGGGGTTTTGGTCATTCTTTCTGGCTAAGAGCATCTGCTACTACATTTGCTTTGCCTGGGTGGTATCGAATCTCGCAGTCATAGTCGCTGAGCAATTCTAACCAACGGCATTGTCTCATGTTAAGCTCCTTTTGGTCAAGGATATGTTGCAAGCTTTTGTGGTCGGTGTAAACTACACACTTGGTACCATAGAGGTAATGTCTCCAGATTCTAAGTGCAAACACTATTGACCCCAATTCCAAGTCGTGTGTAGTATAATTCTTTTCGTGGGTTTTCAGTTGTCGAGAGGCATAGGCTATCACCTTCTCTCGTTGCATCAAGACGGCTCCTAAACCTTTGTGTGAAGTGTCGCAGTAAACTACAAAGTCCTCACTACCTTCCAGTAGGGCTAAGATAGGTGCGCTGCACAACTTATCCTTAAGGAGTTGGAAGGCTTCCTCCGCTTTATCTCCCCAGTCAAACCTTTCATTCTTCTGAGTTAGTTTAGTTAAAGGCTTTGCTATCTTTGAGAACCCCTCAATAAACCTTCTGTAGTACCCAACAAGTCCTAAGAATTGGCGTATTTCAGTGGGTGTTGTGGGTGTCGCCCAATCCTTTATTGACTCGATCTTTGCAGGATCCACATGAATGCCTTGACTATCAATCACGTGACCCAGAAATTGAACAGTTGGTATCCAAAACTCGCACTTTGAAAACTTCTCATACAACTCCTCTTTCTTTAGCAGTTCTAGGATTAGTCTAAGGTGTTCCTCGTGCTCCTTCTCGCTCTTAGAGTAAATCAAGATGTCGTCGATGAAGACGATCACAAATTTGTCCAAGTATGGCTTGCACACCCGATTCATGAGGTCCATGAAAACTACAGGTGTGTTGGTTAAGCCAAAAGGCATAACCTGGAAGTCGTAGTGACCATAACGAGTTCTGAATTCCGTTTTTGGGATATCTTCTTCCCGAACTCTAAGTTGATGGTATCTGGATCTCAAGTCGATTTTTGAGTAAACAGACTGTAACTTCTAAACATCTTGATTGTGTGGATCGGGTGGCCGTGGATTGTGGAAGATTATCACCATTGTTGAGTTAGAGAGAGAGACTAGAGAGAGAGTTAAGGGAAAACTTGTGTAAGATTAGATTAGTGTGTGTGAAATGATACAAGAGTTCCAACCCTTTCCAAGTGTGGGAAGGGGTATATATAGTACCTAATATTGGTGCCCCTAGTGGGCTGTGGAGTGAGCTAACAGTGGGTAAAGACCCGACCCACTCCACAAATATAAATATGACTAAGCTAATAATACTAATACTACTAGTAATAATAATAAGCCTATGAGCTATATAAATGCTAAATAGATACTCGGGGTGACCGAACCTTCATCTGAATATTTAGATTCCTAACAATCTCCCCCTAAGGGAGGTCACCTCGGAAATAATATTTTGAATTCTAGCATTCTATCATTTGATCTTGACTTCATAGCTCGTAGTCTTCGATTCTTCAACATCTTGTATCTTTGTGCCTTTAGCAGTGATCTTTTGATGATTGTTCTTCTATCTTGGATGATCTTTGAGTATTCTTCGAATTTATCATCCAACATTTGTCTCCAAGTCATCTTTCAGCAGTATGTCTCCATGTGATGAAATATTCTTTGAGCCGACATGCTCACACTTTTCTGGATCATGATTTTCAACATCAGAGTTAGCGGAAGCAGTGTTGAAGGTCTTTTAGGTTATCATGACCTCTTTGAATATGATTATGATGTAGTGTGAACATGTGGTGATGGATTGGCATCTTGATCAGCAACCAGCTACAACCGCAATCAGCTGCCACATCAATCAGCTACAACCGCAAGCAGCTGCAACAGCAATCAGCTACATTCGCCAGATGTTCCTGCATACGACAGTTAGCAATAAAACGTCTGATACTTACAGGCTCAGACTTCGAGATTGTTAACAGCATAGTGGGAAAACTCTCTCTAATCCTTACCAAGACCGTTCCTAAATTGGAAACCCACAGAGGGTTTTAAAGATTTACCGTAGCAAATCAACGATTAGGTGAGTCGCTGGAGATCACTCCACGACTGTAGACCATTTGAAATTGCCTCGATCACTAAGTGTAATCCACAAGGAATTACTGAAGTGACCTGCATTCAGGGCTGTTTGATGTTGACCCTGGCAGGAATTTCCATTCAATCATTAAGAATTACATTTGTAGATTCTCTCATAAATGTTCTGGCAGATTGCTAAGATCTGCGTAGGACTCATAAGTTTACAACTGGTGTCCTTAATGTTGAACAACCAGTGTAGAAATAATACGTGTTCCTATGAGATCTTATTAAGCATCTCGTGGCTCTAGACTCAATTGTGCGTTTTGATTTGGTGATCGAAGGCTGGAGAGGACTGCCGCCTTTTCAATATCATCTAACTCGGAGTGAGAGAGACGATAGAAATGCATTGAACCCCGTGACAATTGAAACAAGAGTCCTTTGAGGGACCTTGAGTGGCTAGGGAGGGTTGTGTAGCGTATCACTGGGTCCATGATACTTTGTCTTCAATGTCAGCAATCAACCAAGTGATTCTGACAGCATATGAATTGACCCAGTTTCTGCCTAAAGTGTAAGGAGGGTTTTTTTCTTTTCATCCTTTATCTTTACATTTCTTTTTCATTCTTCAACCCCTTCAGTGCTTACCGAGACTTCATTACTAGTACCTTGTTGGGTTTGTTCCAGTACTAGCTCCATCTCAGTCGGTACTCTTCAATTATTCATATTTTTCTCCTTTTTAATCATACCTAAGGACTTCTACACTAACTAGTGGATTGTCCCTGGGTAGATCCCTCCGGCTCTGGCGGGATCGTGGGAACTTGTACCTAACCTTACCATACTTATAACTCCAATACATGAATTAAAATGGTCGGTCTTTGGTGTTCTTTCACAATTGCCAAACCAAATCCTTTAAAAATCTCTCAAAGTGTTCATGATTTAAGAAACACATTTTACTAACACCTTGAGTGTTTTGAATTTTTCAAACGCTCCCCCTCAACATGTGCTCGAGTGATTGTTTTATAAATTTGCACATGTTAGGTAGAGCTCGCACTTTTTGAATTGATCCACTTTAAGTGAACATGACTGATTCGAGACACGCTTACATCACTGGTTAGACCAGCTTGAAATTATTACCCGGCCTGGTCAAGTCCAAAGAAAGTTTCTCGAAATGGTACACTCTACTCAGATACATCCTTTTCGAGACACGCTTACATCACTGGTTAGACCAGCTTGAAATTATTACCCGGCCAGGATATGTCCTTTCGATCAATGACAGTATATGTTTCGTCAATTCATTGGTGAAGTCTGAGTCACACTCACGAGAGATGCCAAAATCCTTTTTCATCCATTCGCTCCCCCTTAATATGTGCATCGATATAAGAAAGAGTTTAGCACATATGGGAGAGCCTACACTTAAATCCAAAACATCACATTTTCATCAGGTTTCATATTTAAATCACATTCTCTCCCCCGATCAAAAATTTCAAACCTTTTGAGATTTGTGATCCCAATTGATTTAAATAAGTTAGAAAATGTGGGAGAAAATGTGTCCGATTTAATGTAGTCTGATGATGGAACATACTATGCTCCCCCTTAATCTAAGAAGGAGATTCACTGCTTATTTTGCACAAATTGATTATTATGACACAAATGATATTGACCTTTTTGCACAGATGATGTGATCAACCGCTTTTCTAAGGGAGACAGTGGTCAGCATCAATTATCTGACAGGATTCGACACACGGTTAAGGTGGTTAAACCTTGTGACTTTATTTGTATGATATATTGAGTTAATATGATTAAGTACGCGGAATTTACTTAACCACAGTTAGAAGGTTATTTGTGTTGTGGAAATCGAATGGTTATGATTAGTTATATGACAATAAACAATGAAAGCTTTTCACCAAAATGATTCAATATTATTCAAAATAATACGAGTGATCTTTTTATCACTAGGGTTACAAAGACCTTGAATCTTATGTTCTTACAACTTGTGATATTCTTGTGTTTGTTTTATGTCTTAACAGTTATGAGTTCTAATAATAACACACTTGGACACACATATCACTTGACTAAGATCTTCTTTTATAGTCCAAGAAGATCTTTACAATATTGCTTAAAGTCTAGCCGACTTACTTGTTAACTTATCTTGAGTGTGTCAGTACATAAGATACAACATGTATCTGTGTACACAACTTGTTAACTAAGCACATGGGGTAAGATATTATCTACCGTATATTGTTGACCAAAATACAAATAATATCTTTTCATACTTATCCACTTAGCAGCAGAATGTACATTAGCAGCAGCAATGAGTTATCGCTAGCAGCAGGATCAACAGCAGCAGAATGCTAAGCCTAGCAGCAGAATCATTTATCGCTAGCAGCAGAATCAAATGTTCTAGCAGCAGGAACCAACATTAGCAGCAGGAACCAAATGCACTAGCAGCAGAATCACACTTAACGTTTTTCTTTGAATAGAATCCGATATTAAACTTCTTGAATATTTAATTCCCAACAATCCTCCCCTAAACATGTGAATCCATTTCAACATGTTTCTGAATTAAATTATGGATTGTGAAGATCTTTCAAACACTTCTGTTCTTCAAGATTGAATACCTTCTCAGTAATTCATCTGCTTTGTTCTTTGACTTTAACAATATCAACACATTGCTCCAATCTTGGACTAAAAGATGGTGCAATTTTCTTGGATGGAGGAATTATAAGAGGCAATGATGCTGTGTATCTTGGATGCTTGTTTCAACAAGTGAAATCATCTATCAGCATGTCTTTGCAAGTGATGAACAAACGTGGTAAACTGAAATTGAAACTTTTCTTCGTTTGACCTAGATAGAACTTTCTCCTTTGGAATGTTCTTGTCATTTTCAACCTCCATGTCATCATCTTGTATGCTCTTGTCTTCTCCTTCCTTTTATTGGATTATCTTCCTTTTCTGGGCTATTATTTCATCCCCTGAGATTGTTACCTCCCCTGAGATACAAATAACTTTTTTTTCCTCCCCTTGTTTGGAAGATCTCACTATGTACCAAAATATATCTTTCCTTATCATTTGATCCATCATTTAGAACTTGTTGTCAGACAATGTTGTACATGAAGCCATCAATTCCTTAAGATTTTAAGTTACTGCCCTCATCACTTCTAGGTGTGTTAACTCCTATGAGAGGTGAATCAGTGGACATTTGATTCATGGTCCATCAATGGATGGTTTTTGTGAATCCTTGAAAATCCTTGTTTAAGAAATTATTTGACTTAGCAGTATGTTCATGATTTTAGAATTGAAAAATCATACTGCTTTCAACCATTTTGAAGGGATCAAGTGTATAACAGACACTTAATCAAAATTTCGGTTTAATGTAACCTCTGATTGTGTGAGAACCAATGTTTTTCAGTTATAAATAACTGCCTGTGTAAAGATAAACCTATTCAAAAGGCTTTCTTGACAGGGTTTCCAGCTCATAGTAATTGTTACCTCTAACACAAGTGTTAGATTTACTTTTACTAGCTGTTCTTTCTATCCGATGTCCTTAGACTTGCACATTATACTTAAAGTATAAAATGATAGAAAGTGAGTTGCATCAGTTACTATCTGATCAACTAAGTCATCAATTCAATGTGAAATATCATAACTAGGTTTCAAGAAAGTAGTTTTAAGGAGTTTTAAATTCCCAAACTCAGTCCATCATAAACCTATTATGGCAGCAGCCAATATCAGCATTGTGTTGCTTCCATTTCACTTGAAATTTCCTTTGTGTTCACATATTCATACCTGAAATTGTTAGTCTAAAACCAAAAGAACAAACTACAAAGTACTTGTCTTGCATTAGAAAAATCATAAGACCAACTATATGAATAACACATTTTAAATTTGTACTAGCAGCACAAACTTTTTGTAATAGCAGCAGTATCTTGTAAAGCCAGCAGCAGAAACAAAAATTTATTTACATAAACACATTAGATTGAAAATTCAAAGATTAAGCATTCCAATACTTGCTACCAAGTACTGAAACCTTTAAACATCAAAAGCTTTTGTTAGCAGATCTGCAAAGTTGTATTCTGAAGCAACTTTAAGAACTTGAATTAACTTTTTCTCATTGCAGTCTCTTATAAAGTGATGTCTAATTTCAATGTGTTTTGTTTTAGAATGTTGCACTGGATTTTTAATAATACAAATTGTACTACTATTATCAATATGAATAACAGTGTTTAAGAAATTGTACCCATAATCAAGAAGTTGGTTTTGAAGCCATAGAACTTAACTAGAGCAACTTGCAGCAGCTATATATTCAGCTTCAGTTGTTGAATTTGCCACACTTGTTTGCTTCTTACACTGCCATGAGACAAGTCTACACCCAAGGAATTGACATCCTCCAGTTGTTGACTTTCTGTCCAAGCTAGCACCAGCATAATCACTATCCGAATATGCTACCAAGTCAAAAGGAGATTCCCTAGAATACCATATACCCAACCTTGGTTGACCTTTAAGATATCTAAAAATTCTCTTGACTGCAGTTAAATGAGAAACCTTTAGAGTAACTTGAAATCTTGCACAAACACAAACAGGGAACATGATATCAGGTCTAGATGATGTAAGATACATCAAAGAGCCTATCATAGATCTGTAAGTGTGTACATCCACACTTTCTCCATCTTCATCTTTCAGAAGGTGCTTCTCAGAGTCCATTGGTGTGCTTGCTATTTTTGAATCAGCAAATTGAAATGTTCTAAGTATCTCTGCAACATATTTGTCTTGACTAATAAATATGCCTTCAGATGATTGCTTAACTTGCAAACCCAAAAAGAATGTAAGTTCCCCCATGGAACTCATCTGAAACTTATCTTTCATAAGCTTCTCAAATTCTAAACACGTCTCTTTCCTAGTAGATCTAAAGATAATGTCATCCACATACACCTGCACTAATAGAAGATCCTTCTTGTGCTGTTTGATGAAAAGTGTCTGATCAATCTTTCCTCTTTGAAATCCATTTTCTAATAAGTAGGAAGCTAGTGTTGCATACCAAGCTCTTGGTGCCTGATGAAGGCCATATAGAGCTTTCACTACTCTGTACACTTTGTTTAGATGTAATGGGTCAATGAATCCTGGAGGTTGTGAAACATACACCTCTTCTTCAATTTTACCATATAAAAATGCACTTTTGACATCCATTTGGTAAACTGTGAAGCCTAAAAATGAAGCATAAGCTAAGAAAAGCCTAATTGCCTCAATCCTTGCTACAGGAGCATAAACCTCATCATAGTCTATTCCTTCTTCTTGTGTGTACCCTTGGGCTACTAATCTATCCTTATTCTTAATCACTATTCCCCTTTCATCCCTTTTGTTCTTAAAAACCCATCTAGTGCCAATTACCTTCACACCTGTAGGTAAATCAACTAACACCCAAACCTTTTGAATCTTGAACTGAAGAAGCTCTTCTTGCATAGCCTCTAACCAGCTTGAATCATCTAGGGCCTTAAGAATGTTCTTTGGTTCATCCTGTGAGAGAAAACATACAAACAAGCAAGAGTTTGAAAGCTCATGTTGTTTTGAAGCATAAAGGGCATCAAGAAGCCCTTGTTGGTCTGAAGTCATCAATTGATGTCTTGTCTTCACACCAGATTGTACATCTCCAATCACATGTTCCAGGGAGTGGACTTTGTGAATTCTTGTTTGTGGAGTAGAAGGAACTTGATAATTTGATGGAAGATTGTTGAAATCCACCTCATTATCTGAGAATTCTGCTTCTTTTGTTTCTGAAGGGCCAGCAGCAGAATCAGTTGGCCGAACAGCAGAATCAGTAAGCTTAGCAGCAGAATCACCAGCAGAAACAGAGACACTACCAGCAGCAACAGAAATGCTACCAGCAGAAACATTTTGTTGTTCCTGAGTTCCACCTTCTTTTCTTTCATCTTCAACACCTTCTTTAGCTTTGCCAGAAGAAGATTCATCAGTTGTTGAAGTTGATTCCACAATTGTACTTGACCATATTGGCATCCAAACATGATCTTGGTTTGTCTCCTTTTCTAACCTTGCCTCATCTGTTGCTTGTGAACCTGAAAATTCATTAGTTTCAACAACAACAGGCACATAATTCATTGATTTGGTTAGAGATTCAAGATCAAATAGCCTTTTTGGTCCTTGACCTTCTACATTAGATTTATCTTCTAAAAATTCCACATGTAGGTTTTCTTCTACAATCAAAGTTCTTGTGTTGTATACTCTAAATGCTTTGCTATTAAGAGAATATCCAACAAAGAATCCTTCATCTGCTTTACCATCGAATTTTCCTAAATGGTCTAAGGTATTGAGAATGGTCACATGACATCCAAAAGGTCTAAGAAATCCTATTGCAGGAGTTCTACCTCTAAAAAGTTCATATGATGTCTTATTATGAGGCTGCACAACTAAAACTCTATTTTGGACATAGCAAGCAGTGTTGACTGCTTTAGCCCAAAAGGTTATTGGTAGCTTTGAATCAGCTAACATTGTTCTAGCAGATTCAATTAGTATTCTATTCTTTCTCTCAACAACACCATTCTGTTGTGGTGTTCTAGAAACACTAAATTCTCCCTTAATACCTTTTTGTTTGCAGAAATCATCCATAACTCTATTCTTAAACTCTGTCCCATTATCACATCTAATGACCTTCACTTTCTTGTCTACTTGGTTTTCTATCTGTGTAATGAATGTCTTAAGGATGCTTGTAGTCTCATCCTTAGTAGATAGAAAGAAAACCCATGTAAATCTAGTATAGTCATCAATTATAACAAGACAATATCTCTTATGCATTATACTGCTTACTGAAACAGGTCCAAATAAGTCCATATGCAGCATAAACAATGATTGATTGATATAGTTAAAAATTTTGGGCTTACAAGTGGCTTTGTGTTGTTTGCCTTTTAGACAAGCAATGCATGTTTGATCATTTTCAAATCTTTTGTTAGGTAAACCTCTTACCAAACCATTCTTAACAATTTTATTTATGGTTTTGAAATTAATATGACCAAGCCTTCTATGCCATCTCATTGATTCATCCAATGTGGTCTTTGCAACAAGACAAGTTAAATTCTTTTTAGGAACAATGTTCTTCATGTCTACACTGTACATATTGCCCTTTCTAGGAATTCTAAGAAGTACTTGACTTTCATCAGGCATCTTAAAATCAGAAGAAAGTACAAGACATTCAGTCTCACAGAAAAGAACATTGTTCTTTTTGTCACACATTTGTGAGACACTAAAAAGATTATAATTTAGCTCTTTTACATAGAACACATCTTCAAAATCTAAATTTCCGGTTTTGATTGTACCTTTACCAGAAATTTTGCCACGAACACCCCCGAAATTTATATAATCCGAAAAGACTAAAATACCCTCAAGTTAAAATTTTGAGAACCTATGAAATAATTATGTAAGAAACATGTTATGAATTTAAGCTAAGGTTATAAAAACCTTACACTACCAAATAAATTAAGATATTAAAACATTGTCTTATAATGTTGTACAAAAAAAAAAGAAAAAAGAAAGGAGCTATGCTAATGCCGCCCCCCTTGACCAATATGAGGTCCACATTCATCTTATTAATGAGATTATCAAGCCATTAAGAAAATTGATCCTTTCCTTCATTACACCAATCACACAACACGGTTTTCTTTTTTTTTTATAACCGATCTTCACAAAAACCCTAACTCCAAAAAAATAAAAAATAAAAAACTTCGGCTATCCATTCTTGCTGCTGCTGTGTCGATCCAAACTCAACCCAAAGGAAGGTGTAATCTTGTTCTTGATTCGTGTTCCATTCATTCTAAGGTATACGTGTAACACATATAATAATCCTACGAATTTAGAAATCACAAAATAATAAAAAACATGTGTTTTCTCTTGATTCTTGCTGCTGTACGATCTGAAGAAGAAGGAGGAAAAGGAATACATTCGTGTTGTGTTTTGATCTTGTGTTATCCGTATTCTTCGTGGGATCTACGAGGGTATTGTATCACATGCCTTTTTTAATCCTTACTCATGTTCTTTTAATTTTAATCGAATTATAAACCACATAAAATGTCACATGAAATCATAAATGAGAAAACCCTAAAATCTTATGTATGAATCGGACCAGGAGTATATGTGTTGAAATTATTCGATTTGATTATGTTAAGACCTATGATTATCGACCTAAATATTTTTTGGATTAACCTATAATCATTATGTGTTAAGAATTAAAGAGATAAAATGATAAAACCCTAAGTCATACATGAATCTGTGATGAACTGCTACTGATCTGGAATTTTGTTCGACTTTAACGGCTGTAACTAAATGATGTGAACGTATATTTTGGTGTTTTAAGAGTCTAAAACTAAGCTCAATAAAATGGATACCTGGGAAAATTTAGTTTGTAATTTTTGGAGGCCTGGAAGGTTACCTATTGATTTTTGGAAAATTATGTGTCTGATCGGATTTGTGAGTCTGGAAAATCAGTCTGGATTTTTGAATTTTAATTTCCAAACCGTGTCGAATTAGGAGGTTCCACTTTGAACTGGGTAATCTTTAGGATGTCTATTACTTCCTGGAATTTTTGTAGATTTTTTTGAATTTTCCTTAAAAGGTTTCTAATTAATAACTTTTCGTATAGTAAAATTAATCAGAAATCTGGACGAGTTGGTTTAAGTGAATTTTAATCCGTAGTTATGCTACTTAATAAAATCTGGAAAAAATTTGATAAAACACTTAAGACATTTGAGCATCTCTGGAAATTTTGGGAATTTTATTACTGAGCTCTTATACGGTTTACAATTTATAGAAAACCTAACAATTTCGTATATAAAACTGTGAGAAATTATAAAAAGGTTAAAAGGGAAATTAAAAGGTGTTTTGTGTTTATTTTATAAACTAAAGGGTTTAAATCGTCATTCTTTTAAAACTAAAGGACCTAACTTGTGAACACCTGTAACTTTATAGTAATTACATTTTACACCCTAAATTTATGAGAATTGCATATTAACCCCTAAACTTATGATAATTACCTAATAAACCCAAAAATCATGGAAACTACTTTATGAACCCTAAATTTTTGTAAAAGACATTATGAACCTTAAACAACGAATATGATCATCTTTAATACTTAAAAATTGACATACAAGAATGTTAATAACCAAAGTTACTAAATACGGAAACTTGCTATTTTTGGAAAGCTACCTAAAATGGAATGAGAACTAAAATGAAACCTTACGATCATATGAAAATTATAAGAGAATTTATGATTATTTGTAGATCGGGTGAAGAAGAAGTGACCTTCTGCTTCTTTTGATTTCGTTTGCTTTCGTTGTGTGCTGTGTTAAGGTACATATATTCTTTCCCTTTTCAGTAGGGATATTTCTATTCGATCCGATGCCTGATATGTTTCCCCTTATTTGATTCATGACTTTCATTGTATGATCGTCATTCTATTTGATCCATTCTGACATTTGTTTAAATGTCTCTGCTATGCTATGATATGATTATGTTTGCCATGCTTATTGGAGATACTGTCGGTTTCTCTTGCCATGCTTATTAGATTTTGATTATGTATGCTTTGATAAATCTGTGCCTGAGCTTACCTAGTTCTAGAGGTACTAGGACCATGTTTAGGATGGCACCCTAGGCATGACACTCCCGTAGAGGTGTGATAGATCTACGGCGTTCCCCCTTATGAATATGAACTATAACGCGTTTACTATTGGCCAACCCCTTATGTGTGCTTAGTCTAGAGCTGACACACATACTTTTGATGGGAGCGTATGGATGCATCCTAGGACTTTTGTATGTGTATGATTTGGTGACCAGGTGGTGTGTGCCTTGCACTCCTTCTCACACTTTTGATTATTACTTAGAGGTCTCCCCTCTTCGTATACTTATGATATGATATGATATGTGTATGATTTGACGGATTTTGATTTGGAGTTCTTATGGCACATCCTTATATGACCCTTCTCATTATTTGATTCCATTCTTGTTTCATTTTCGATTCAGTTCTCATGCACTCTTGACTCTTAGTTCTCTTTAAAATTCGTATGACTTTCATGATTATACCTTTCGTTTGTATTCTGATTTTCTTCGTTGCTTATGCTTATTACATTATGTTATGCTTTGTATATATCTGTTCACTGGGCTTTTTAAGCTCAGCCGCATTTCTTTTCCTGCGGCAGGTTTTAGTAGGAAGCTGGGTATGATTGAAGATTATCTTTGACTTAGAAGCTATGCCGGATTAGAGATGACTAGAAGAGACGATATTTAGAATTAGTAATTATTGTAATTCATTTGTAACCTTGTAGTGTCAGATTTTCTCTTTGTAACATTTGAAATTCATTTTGTATTATTTAGTCATATGCTTTTGTTTGCTTTGATATGTCACCATAACGTAATACTTCTACCCTTATCGGGTTGGGGTGTTACAATTATGGTATCAGAGAGACAGGCTGCGACTTGTAATGCATTTACCCTTGACCTGTGAAGTTTGGACCACTAAGTTTCCACTGTAGGCGCTCGTAAGACAACCTTTGAGAAACTGCTTTAGGATCTCCCCATAGGAACATAAGTTATTACCGGTGAGGAATGGGTAGACTAGGACATCTATGTAAATAGCATTGCTTCCGCATCACTCTGATTCATGCCTTTGCCTTAGCTATGCCTTATAAGAACATTTTTTTCAGAAGCTAGAAAGTTTTGTAACATAAGCTTAGTAACCAAGTAAGATTGGAATGCCTTAAGAACCGCATGGATACCTTACACCATTTAGGTTTCACTTCCTGATTTTGACCTTCATATCCGATATGTTTGATAAACAGTTTGATACCTTTCCGACCATCCCGAAGGTCATTCAACCGTCATGTGTTTGACACATTCTGTGAATTCATTACGTATGCTGGATATAGAAGGTATCATCCGATACTACTTGAACCTGCATAATCAATTGCTAATTGATGCGTGGTTTTGCAACCTTACAACAGGTTTTACCTCTCGAGGGATCTCAAGAGGCTTACAACCCCACCAGGCAGTGTACCTGACCGATGTAGTATAGTGTAGTGGTAAGTACGGGGGATTGATCGTTCTCCACAGGGAATAGTGTTCGTTAGGTGTGAAAGGTTACTCTAATTAGGTCTAAGGGTTGAGGAAGATTCTTTTTTTATGTTTTTATATTTTATGAAAGCAAGTAAAATCTCGGGTTTTGAAGGAGTGGGCGGAATTAGTTGCTAGTCAACTAACCCAAATTACTACAAATGCAAATAAAATAAAATAACAAAAATGAAAAGTGGTGAGAAACTTATGTGTGGAGAAATGTGTTTACTTAGATTTCCTTACTCCCTAACTATCTTTTACCGGTTAATTAGTGTGTATTAGTCGCGTGGATGACGGGTGTATTCCTTAATACCATTCGTGGGGTGGCGTACTTACTTCCCCAAACTCTACAAGCTCCTACTTCACTCCTATGTCGAGCCGGCTAGGAAGCTCCTAACATGGGATCACTAGAATTCGCTTGTGCATTAAATACAACCATAAAAACCTTTAGTACGCGTTTGGTTCATGTTTCTTAAGACGTTCAAGCAAGTTACCGAATAGGAAGTTAGCCAGTTTTCTTAAGCCTAACATAGATAAACAATCATCCAATACAACTAACAACACACTAACAACCAATAATCAATAGCTAGGTTTCATTAGATCTAAGCAAACACAAGATAAAATTAGCCTAACATGTTAAACAAAAGACAAGCATAAGATAGAATCAAACAACACATAGACATATTGAATGATTAATTGATAACTTATCTTTCAATGAAACATGGAAGATCTCAAGGCAAGAAGCCCTGAAAAAGTAGCTAAAATCGTCTTAGGGTTTTATCCCAAAATTCCACACACTAAGCTCTCCTCTAATGACAAAAAATTAGAAAACTATATATAGACTTTGACATCTGACGGCGTCACCTTATGCATTGTGACGCCGTCACCTCGCCGCTTTTAGGGTTCCCGGATGACCTTCTTGACGCCGTCCCTCTTTAGCTCTTCAAAAATCCATTCTGGCTTATCAAGGCTTGACGCCGTCGGACCTATAACGTGACGCCGTCCCTCTTTGATTTAAGCCGTGACGCCCTTGATTTAGTTAAAGCGTGACGCCGTCAGAATTCTCATGCAAACTCACTGGCCCGTCATGAGTAAATTTCACATCCAACTTTTCTTGCCAAAGCATGACGCCGTCTGGAGTTAATGTTGACGCCGTCAAAGGTGACTTTCAGCACAATTTTGAGACTTTGCCGTTTTCTTCACTTTTATGCTCCAAAAACGTCCAAAATGCCTCCTTTTCCAGATTTCTCCTCAAAAGTACCTAAAATGACAAAAGGAACGATTTAGGGCAATATTTGATCAAATAAATACGATTTCGGGCTTAAATGACCCCTTAAAAGCGGTACACTTTTCGCCTCATCAAATACCCTTACACTTGAGATTTGCTTGTCCTCAAGCAAATGCGCTTTTATTCTAATCAAAATACAAGTTAGGGGTCATTTAATGCAAACATAAAAGTAATTACAACAAATAATCGTTCCACTTCAATCATAATAAGCACGGAGATTACATACTAGCACCTCACAAGTAGTGTTTAGATACTCACATCTCTCAAGTGTCATCAAAATAAATCTCATAAATGAAAACGGAAAATATCTCTCACTACCTGTCATAGCAAATAGATTACCATAGGCTTGGGAAAGGATCGAAAACCTCCTCCACTAGGCGTAAGCACCTAAGATAAACTATCAAAGAGGGCTTTTACATGGGTTATAATGTTAGGTGTAGGGAAAAGGAAAACACGGTTTTGTTGGATAAGGGATATTTTACTGGTGGCGAGTTAAAGATCTTGATCAATTACATGTACTATACAATGTTGCTAAGCCAAGACTAGACTCGATCTTAAGCTAATGAAAGAAAATAACAAAACATAAACATAAAATAAACATAAAATAAAACGGGATGGTAGTCCGTATGTTTTTTTCTATTTTTCTTTTTCTCATTTTTTTTGTATTTTTCTTGATTTTTTTTTTTTTTTTTTTTTTTTTTTTTTTTTTTTTTTTGCATACACTTTTACCCTACCATCCAAAATAATACATCATAGGGGCATTGCATCCCCTTACACTTGAACTTTTATATAACTTTACAAATAACTATTCTAATGACTCGAATTAAGATAATTGAAAAACTTGGAGTACTTTTAAAACATTTAGCACATATGGGGGTAATAAATGATGTTCTTCCCCATTACTCCATTACACTAGTACTTTACCCATGAGTCCCAATCGTCCCAAAACAATATGTACAAGGATATGACTCGACTTAGCAACCATGTAATCAACTAGATAATTAACTTGGGTTTAAACAAATGTTGTCACAATAATGCACTAAAGATGAGTGCATACAAGGTAGGCTAAGGCGATTTGGGTGTACATTTAAGTGGGGTGTAACAAATTCTTCCTTTAAGTAAAATGCTTAAAGGTCGAAACGAAAAGATAGGCTCTGAGGGGTGTACTAGGGGTATCGTGTACTAAAAATGAGTACAACGCAAAGGGTGTGGGAGAATTACTTGACCAATGTAGCCAAAGTAATTATAACAAAAACACAGGTGTAAAACATGGGTTAATCCTAATGCCTCTTATCATGTAGTAAATCTAACTACACGAATGTAGTCTCACTTGTGGCCTTGGAATGGTCCTAACGCAAGTTCTAGAATCTAAGTGCTACCGGTACACACATCATAGCATAAATGCTTTTCCTACCAATTCTAGGGGCGAACCTCACATATTTGGGGGGTGGAAAATTTTTTAGTGGTACGGTTTTTGTGCTAGTCATATAACTCCTATCCGTGAGACGCTCATTAAGATCAAAGTTTCACTCTTATATGTTGTAAAAAATTTTAAATTTGGCACTAAAATTACCTTAACAAGTATTTCTCTCAGTTTTTTTTACACATCTACTATTAAACAAACAAAAATCAAGCGCAATTGTATTCTCTAAAATCGTACTTTTACCCTCCCCTTACACTTAAGATGAACATTGTCCCTAATGTTCAAATAACAAGATGTAAAAGAAAAAGTAAAAGAATGAAATCAAATACTCCCCTGATTCGCTCGTTGGATAATGAAATTACACGGTTAAATCTTCCTCCAAAGAGAATGTTGAAGCTCCATGACTAATGCATCGCCATAAGCTTGATTCAAAACATTTCCTTGTCCAAAATAACCTGTTGAACCTGAGAAAACAAACACGAAAACCTGCATAACATCGGCGGGATAAAATCTATATATAAGGATATAATGCTTGTGGAATGATAACTTTGCAGATTCCTGGAGATTATAAGTTGGAGATTTTAATAAAAACTTTTTATGAAAACAAAATTTTCAAAAATTTCTGGAAATTAAATCTGACGCCGTCAGGTTATAACCCCTGACGCCGTCAGAAATGGCCTGACAAAAATTTTCGTTTTAAGTTTCCGGAAAATTTCTGGAAAAACCTTTACCTTACTTCCTGGAAATTCTGCAAAACATCATTATGACTCGATACAAGCATTTGACTCAAACAAATACGGATATGTATGTTAATTTATTATTATTACGATTCATGTTCATATGTGTTCTAATAAACCGATTTAGATTTCCCTTACACTTATCTTTTGCAAAATACCTTTATATGTAGTTAAGACGAAGTTAAAAACAAAATAAAGCATTTTCACAAATTAGTTTTTGAACATGAATCAATAAGAATAAAAATTAAACACACATATGGAAACAAATAAAACAAACACACAAACAAATGAACACACAAAGCAAATAAAACAAATAAAGATTGGGTTGCCTCCCAAGAAGCGCTTTTCTTTATTAACGAGTCTTGTAGCTAGACTCAAAGTCACGTACATTACGTGACTCCATCCTCGGTCACGGTTCCTAGGCCATTCTCCTTCCCGGTTTTATATTCCGGTCCTAATTTCAAACAATCCTTGTAGAAACCGAATATCCTTTCCATAACATAGTCTACTCCTTTACTTCTATCCTTATCATTCCTATAGTAGACTGCTTGTTTAAGCTCCTTCTCAACATTTGACAAGTGTTGGAATTGTTCTATCTTATATGGCATTTGGTAGCTTACTTCATCGGTCTCATCCTTAAATCTAACTATCCCCAAGGAAGGTTCATAAGTCATTCTAGAGACCTCAACAAATGGTTTTCCAAAAACCACTTGAGTCAAGGATGCATCGACTATTGGACGGATATCTTCTACAATTACAAAGTCGGTGACATAGGTGAAGTTTCCTACAATAACCGGTAATCCCTTAACTCTTCCCGTGAAGTTACTCATCCAACCCTTGTCAGGGAACATCCTATACCCAAGTTGATTTTTCATTATCAAGTTGTAGTGGGCTCTAGTCATGACGTTTATGGGTGATCTAAGGTCGATATAAGCTTTCCACACATGTAGATGCCCTATGTTGCATGGTATGTTGAGATTAGAAGGGTCGCCTATTTCTATGATTGGTCTACCTAGGAAGTATGGTGTCTCGGGGTCATCGAATAAGTTTGTATGATATGCACGCTCTTCCTTAGTGGGTAGCCTATTGAAGTAGTCCTCATCATCATCTACTTCTTCAATCTCACTTGTCCTAACTTCCTTATCAACCTCGACTTTCCTATCCTCATCCTTTGGTTCACTTTCTTCCATGCTCCTATCGATTGGTTTAATAGTGACAATGTTGACGAAGTGGACATGTTTGGATGAAGAAGGGTCTTTGACTTGGGGTCCGCTATTTGTGTTCCTAGCGTCCTTATGTGGAGGTGATAACACTTGGTTATGGAGGGCTTTCAACAAGTTGTCAATTTTATTGGTCATCTCAGTTTGTTGTTGATTGAATTCAGTCTCGAATCTAGCTATCCGAGCTTCTTGAGATGCCATAAATTGAGACATCAATCCTTCAAAGTTATTGGTACTACCATTGCCGGAAGGATTGTTGTTGAAAGTACGGTTCGAGTTGGAACCGCTTGATTGGAAACGATTAGGTGGGTTGGAAGAATTGGGTTGTTGTGTGTTTTGGTTTTGTTTCCACCTAAGGTTCGGGTGATTTTTCCATGAGGGGTTGTATGAATCACCATAATGGTTTGGCTCGGGCTTGAAAGTGTACCACTTGTCTCCCGCTCCGTCGGTACGCGAGGATGCGTAGTCCGCAAAAGCTTGTTCGGGGAGTTCCATGCAATCACGAGTGTCGTGGGGACCACTACATAATTCACATGAAGAAGTGATTTTGTTCACTTGGCTTGAAGGTTTAGGAGCCTCGTAGGATTTCATGAGAAACTTGACTTGGTCTTCAAGTTCTATGATCCTACGGTCGGAAGTGCTTGAATTGTTAGAAGGCAAAGATATTGCCTTGACCGTTTTATTCAAATCACGGGGATCACTCCAACTTTCGTTGTCATAAAGAGCAAGATCCTCTAGGAGAGCCCATGATTGTTCCGCACTTAGATCACGTAGCTTGCCACCGGCCGATTGGTCAATGGTTTGCCTTGTGGAGAGATTGATATGGTCATAGAAGATTTGGACTTGGAGCCAAAGTTCTATGCCATGGTGAGGGACTTTTTGGAGTAAGTCCTTGAATCGAGTCCATGCCTCGTAGAGAGTTTCGCCTTGACGTTGTTGGAACATCAAGATATCATTCCTTAGCTTGGTAGTTCTTCCCGGTGGGAAAAACTGAGCAAGGAAACGAGTGGTGAGATCATCCCAAGAGGTGATGGATCCTGCGGGTTGACGTTCTAGCCACTGACTAGCTTGGTCCCGCAGAGAGAATTGGAAGAGACGCAATCGGGTCGTCTCTCGAGTGGCAACATCAAGGTCTATAGAATCAACGATTTTAAGAAAGTCCTTGAGATGTTGATTAGGATCTTCAGAACGAAGTCCATGGAATGCGCATCCGCTTTGCACCAACCGGATGGTGTCGGATCGCAAGGGTGTGATATTGGCTCCTTGAGTGAGCTCAATGGTGTTTCGATAGCCGTGGTGGCTAGGACAGGAATACTCTCCTAAAGTACGGGCTCTAGGAGGTGGTGGTGGTTGTTGTGGTGGTGGGTTGTGGGGGTTAAGGATATTACCATCTTCCATGATGTCGGACGGTAATGGTTACGAACAAAGACACGAAGAAAATAGATAGACTAAAGAAAACCTAGAAAAATAAAATAAAAATCTCACTAGAAAGGAATCTAGTGAGTAGACCTAATAGAAATAAAAATTCAACCTAAACAATAACTATTCCCCGGCAGCGGCGCCAAAAACTTGATGCGTGGGTTTTGCAACCTTACAACAGGTTTTACCTCTCAAGGGATCTCAAGAGGCTTACAACCCCACCAGGCAGTGTACCTGACCGATGTAGTATAGTGTAGTGGTAAGTACGGGGGATTGATCGTTCTCCACAGGGAATAGTGTTCGTTAGGTGTGAAAGGCTACTCTAATTAGGTCTAAGGGTTGAGGAAGATTCTTTTTTTATGTTTTTATATTTTATGAAAGCAAGTAAAATCTCGGGTTTTGAAGGAGTGGGCGGAATTAGTTGCTAGTCAACTAACCCAAATTACTACAAATGCAAATAAAATAAAATAACAAAAATGAAAAGTGGTGAGAAACTTATGTGTGGAGAAATGTGTTTACTTAGATTTCCTTACTCCCTAACTATCTTTTACCGGTTAATTAGTGTGTATTAGTCGCGTGGATGACGGGTGTATTCCTTAATACCATTCGTGGGGTGGCGTACTTACTTCCCCAAACTCTACAAGCTCCTACTTCACTCCTATGTCGAGCCGGCTAGGAAGCTCCTAACATGGGATCACTAGAATTCGCTTGTGCATTAAATACAACCATAAAAACCTTTAGTACGCGTTTGGTTCATGTTTCTTAAGACGTTCAAGCAAGTTACCGAATAGGAAGTTAGCCAGTTTTCTTAAGCCTAACATAGATAAACAATCATCCAATACAACTAACAACACACTAACAACCAATAATCAATAGCTAGGTTTCATTAGATCTAAGCAAACACAAGATAAAATTAGCCTAACATGTTAAACAAAAGACAAGCATAAGATAGAATCAAACAACACATAGACATATTGAATGATTAATTGATAACTTATCTTTCAATGAAATATGGAAGATCTCAAGGCAAGAAGCCCTGAAAAAGTAGCTAAAATCGTCTTAGGGTTTTATCCCAAAATTCCACACACTAAGCTCTCCTCTAATGACAAAAAATTAGAAAACTATATATAGACTTTGACATCTGACGGCGTCACCTTATGCATTGTGACGCCGTCACCTCGCCGCTTTTAGGGTTCCCGGATGACCTTCTTGACGCCGTCCCTCTTTAGCTCTTCAAAAATCCATTCTGGCTTATCAAGGCTTGACGCCGTCGGACCTATAACGTGACGCCGTCCCTCTTTGATTTAAGCCGTGACGCCCTTGATTTAGTTAAAGCGTGACGCCGTCAGAATTCTCATGCAAACTCACTGGCCCGTCATGAGTAAATTTCACATCCAACTTTTCTTGCCAAAGCATGACGCCGTCTGGAGTTAATGTTGACGCCGTCAAAGGTGACTTTCAGCCGATTTTTGAGACTTTGCCGTTTTCTTCACTTTTATGCTCCAAAAACATCCAAAATGCTTCCTTTTCCAGATTTCTTCTCAAAAGTACCTAAAATGACAAAAGGAACGATTTAGGGCAATATTTGATCAAATAAATACGATTTAGGGCTTAAATGACCCCTTAAAAGCGTTACACTTTTCGCTTCATCACTAATCCTATGAGAACTATGATAATTATTAACCACGGATATAGGAAGATTGTTTCCTCCCTTAGTATGACCTGTGAAGATATTGGGTGGACATTAGGCTTCTCGTTGACGTGATCTTCTCCTTCGTATTTTGGTCCTGACGTTTGATTTGCCTTCATTTTTGTTTTGATCCCTATGTTCGGTTTCGTCTGAGCAGAAGAAGTTGTGGGACCAGGTTCCATCTCCTCTATGTGTTGACGGTGAGAAGTTTCATCTGTGTGATCGTGTTATAAGACGTTGGATGCCGATTTCAGTTGCAGTATAATTGGACGTCGGACGAAAGAGTGTCCGAAGTGAATGGTAACAACCATAAGAATGAGAATGATTGATAGGAAACTGCCGAGGGTCGAGTGTTCGCTCTGACCACGGACCAGGCTGCTGACACATCAAGTACCGTTTCGATTATTCCTTACTTATGCGATCGTGTTGCGTGGTTTTACTTGATACGAGAATGACATACCATGTGGTGTCTTTTGCTTTTCCTAAGCACATTAAGTCCCCTCTGCATTATTAAATTGTTACTCCTAATTCTATTTCTATGAGAATCTTGTGACTATCCATCACGAGTGTAGATTTTCGTGTTCGGTTGAGGATGTTTGAAGATCAATTTCATTCTGCTAATCTGATTTCTTTAGGAATGTTCGATTCGATTATGGTCATGTAATTGTTGACTGAGCATTGAGATGCTAACAATAGTTATGATTTTGTCACCTCTGACGACTTATGAAACTCAAATTCCGTGCCCAGGTTTCTGACCTGGCATACTATGATGATCACCTTGCTTTGAAATTCCGTATTTTAATCCCTCGCATTTGTGAAGATATTCCGTTTGATGTAACTCGCTCGAAAGTTTTCGATGATGAATTTCGCGATGTATTCTTTGATGGACTACCAAGATTTCCCCTCGAATGTAATTGTTTTGATCCGTTTATTAGAATGTGTTTTGTCTCGACTTGAGGTAGACTGTGATTGCAATAAAGGCATGTGTATATGATGCAAGTATTATGACGACTAGCCAGCGTAATAATAGTTACATCATATACCTTGAACTTATTGGAGTCATAGAATGTCTTGAGGAGTGCCTGAGGTCAGTGTGTTATTGGAATCAGAAAGCCATTCATGTGTAAGCGACGTTTTGCCTATTTTCGAAATCCCTTACGAACGACATACGTTGAATGAAGAGTATTGAAGGACCTACTTCTAGGAAGTGATTTATCCGTCTGTGTGTGTCTATGTGTTGTGTTTCAGTTTGGTTATGAAGAAGAATGATGGTGGTATGAGGTTTTTCGTGGAATTCTGGAATCTCAGTAGTATGGTGATTAGGACTGATATCGCTATCGACGATTTATCTAATCAACTTCAGGGTGAAGTTTTCTCTATGATCGATTTGTAATCTGATTATGTCCATTTTCATGTGAAGGATCAAGATGTTCCTAGCATTGATTTGTATCCGTTATAATCTCTATGAGCATTGTGATGCCAATTGTATTGGCTACTGCTCCGACTATTCTTGTGAACTTGATGAATCGTGTATTTCATGAATGCTTGGACAATTGTCATAGTATGACGATTTAGTATATTCAGGGACGAAAGAGAAACACGAGAATCATCCTTGTATTTTGGTGTTGAAAATTCCTACGTCAGAAGAGCTTGATGTAAGTTTCTCGAAGAGTATAATTTTGGTTAGGGTGAAGAATATGTTGGATGTTCATGTGAAGTGGGATTAGATTTGTCAGCAACTTTGTAACGGGATTTACGCGCATGTTGGGAAGGACAAAACGATGTGGGTTGTAGTGAATCGTTCAACTTGGCGGCTTACTTGGAAGGTCAGCAGAGATTATTTCAACAGAAGACTATTCAAGCTCCGTGGCGCACCTGCAGTGATCGTGTCAGAAAAAATCAAGTTTTGTTTCACACTTCCAGGAGAAATGCAGAAGACCTTCAAGACCGGCTCGAGAGTTTATGGCGACTACTGACCTTCAGATGGATGGACGGACAGAGTAACTATGTTGGAATTGAAGATGTATGGAGCGGAGAGTTGACAAGTGTATTTGCATGATTGAGTTACCTAAGGAGATGTAGAACACCTTTTGGATTGGATTAAGTTGGAGATTTAAGGTTCGGGGTTGATTATTGTGATTGGTGGATTAGTTATCCTTGTAGAAGAAAACCTTGAATGGTGGACTATGAAAACTGGTATGTTTCGTACGATGTTTCCGTTGTGGAGAGTTAAACGTTTTGGGCTTATGAAGAAGATCTGGTTCACGATGCGTTAATCCTTTGAATTTTGTTTTCCATATGATTATCCGACCTATTCCGTTATGCTTCCCGATACGTTCCGATCCTCCGTTATGTGCTTAGTTTATCGTCTGTACGACTACGTTAGCTCTTTGATGTGTTTTATTCGTATGATTGTTCGACCTATTTTGTTTTGTTTTCTGATGCGTTTTGATACTCCGATTTATACTCTATTGATCGTCGGTACAAATATGCTACCCATCTCATTAGGCGTTCCGATACAAGTTGATATCTCGAGTTGTACCCGATTGATCATCAGTTCAATTATACTACCTATCTCTTATAAAACTCTTGATACATTTGATGATTCGTCACGTGCTTCATTGACCGGTGGTACGTTCCTTAGTTCGATCAGTATCTGTCTGAAATTGATGAGTTCTTCTATGATGACGCGCTAGATCCCTTTTCGTTAAGAATCTGGACCGAGTTGATGAGGTTCACTCTTTAGTAATACCTTCGTATTGCTTCCAAGCATGAATGTTTTATGTATCTCTGTGTGAGATTCAATTGTTATCCGCTACGTTGTTGTTTCGTATTCCTTGGAGCGAATTCGTTGTGAATTATGTAAGCCTAGGGCTTTTCGATGATTTTGATCGTGTTGGTGAGGTATCTCATCGCTTGGCGTTACCTTCCCAGTTATTCTACGTATACGATAGATTCCATGTATCACTTCTTCGTGAGTATGATTATTATCCGCTTCATGTTGTGTTTTGCCCATTCGATTAGATTCGGGAAAATCTTTCGTATAGTGAAGAACCTGAGGCTGTGTTTGAGCGTCAGGAAAGAGTCATGAGAACTAAAACAATTCCGTTCGTAAAGATTCTTTGGAAGAACCATCCTGAGAGCAAGACTACTTGGGAGACCAAAGAATCAATACGATCCAGTTATCCGCATTTCTCTTTTCGACTTGGTACGTATTCATTTCGATATTGCTTTTGATTTCGCATTTTCATTTCGACTTCGCATTTCAATTTTCGAGGACGAATATTTTTTTTAGAGGGGAAGAGTTGTAAAACCCCGAAATTTATATAATCCGAAAAGACTAAAATACCCTCAAGTTAAAATTTTGAGAACCTATGAAATAATTATGTAAGTAACATGTTATGAATTTAAGCTAAGGTTATAAAAACCTTACACTACCAAATAAATTAAGATATTAAAACATTGTCTTATAATGTTGTACAAAAAAAAAAAGGAAAAAAAAGAAAGGAGCTATGCTAATGCCGCCCCCCTTGACCAATATGAGGTCCACATTCATCTTATTAATGAGATTATCAAGCCATTAAGAAAATTGATCCTTTCCTTCATTACACCAATCACACAACACGGTTTTCTTTTTTTTTATAACCGATCTTCACAAAAACCCTAACTCCAAAAAAATAAAAATAAAAACTTCGGCTATCCATTCTTGCTGCTGCTGTGTCGATCCAAACTCAACCCAAAGGAAGGTGTAATCTTGTTCTTGATTCGTGTTCCATTCATTCTAAGGTAACCGTGTAACACATATATTAATCCTACGAATTTCGAAATCACAAACTAATCAAAAACATGTGTTTTCTCTTGATTCTTGCTGCTGTACGATCTGAAGAAGAAGGAGGAAAAGGAATACATTCGTGTGGTGTTTTGATCTTGTGTTATCCGTGTTCTTCGTGGGATCTACGAGGGTATTGTATCACATGCCTTGTTTAATCCTTACTCATGTTCTTTTAATTTTAATCGAATTATAAACCACATAAAATGTCACATGAAATCGTAAATGAGAAAACCTTAAAATCTTATGTATGAATCGGACCAGGAGTATATGTGTTGAAATTATTCGATTTGATTATGTTAAGACCTATGATTATCGACCTAAATATGTTCTGGATTAACCTATAATCATTATGTGTTAAGAATTAAAGAGATAAAATGATAAAACCCTAAGTCATACATGAATCTGTGATGAACTGCTACTGATCTGGAATTTTGTTCGACTTTAACTGGCCGTAACTAAATGATGTGAACGTATATTTTGGTTTTTTAAGAGTCTAAAACTAAGTTCAATGAAATGGCTACCTGGGAAAATTTAGTTTGTAATTTTTGGAGGCCTGGAAGGTTACCTTTTGATTTTTGGAAAATTATGTGTCTGATCGGATTTGTGAGTCTGGAAAATCAGTCCGGGTTTTTGAATTTTAATTTCCAAACCGTGTCGAATTAGGAGGTTTCCTTTGAACTGGGTAATTTTTAGGATTTCTATTACTTCCTGGAATTTTTTTAGATTTTTTTTTAATTTTTCTTAAAAGGTTTCTAATTAATAACTTTTCGTATAGTAAAATTAATCAGAAATCCGGACGAGTTGGTTTAAGTGAAATATAATCCATAGTTATGCTCCTTAATAAAATCTGAAAAAAATTTGATAAAACACTTAAGACATTTGAGCATCTCTGGAAAATTTTGGGAATTTTATTACTGAGTTCTTATACGGTTTACAATTTATAGAAAACCTAACAATTTCGTATATAAAACTGTGAGAAATTATAAAAAGGTTAAAAGGGAAATTAAAAGGTGTTTTGTGTTTATTTTATAAACTAAAGGGTTTAAATCATCATTCTTTTAAAACTAAAGGACCTAACTTGTGAACACCTGTAACTTTATAGTAATTACATTTTACACCATAAATTTATGAGAATTGCATATTAACCCCTAAACTTATGATAATTACCTAATAAACCCTAAAATCATGGAAACTACTTTATGAACCCTAAATTTTTGTAAAAGACATTATGAACCTTAAACAACGAATATGATCATCTTTAATACTTAAAAATTGACATACGAGAATGTTAATAACCAAAGTTACTAAATACGGAAACTTGCTATTTTTGGAAAGTTACCTGAAATGGAATGAGAACTAAAATGAAACCTTACGATCATATGAAACTTATAAGAGAATTTATGATTATTTGTAGATCGGGTGAAGAAGGAGTGACCTTCTGCTTCTTTTGATTTCGTTTTCTTTCGTTGTGTGCTGTGTTAAGGTACAGATATTCTTTCCCTTTTCAGTAGGGATATTTCTATTCGATCCGATGCCTGATATGTTTCCCCTTATTTGATTCATGACTTTCATTGTATGATCGTCATTCTATTTGATCCATTCTGACATTTGTTTCAATGTCTCTGCTATGCTATGATATGATTATGTTTGCCATGCTTATTGGAGATACTGTCGGTTTCTCTTGCCATGCTTATTAGATTTTGATTATGTATGCTTTGATAAATCCGTGCCTGAGCTTACCTAGTTCTAGAGGTACTAGGACCATGTTTAGGATGGCACCCTAGGCATGACACTCCCGTAGAGGTGTGATAGATCTACGGCGTTCCCCCTTATGAATATGAACTATAACGCGTTTACCATTGGCCAACCCCTTATGTGTGCTTAGTCTAGAGCTGACACACATACTTTTGATGGGAGCGTATGGATGCATCCTAGGACTTTTGTATGTGTATGATTTGGTGACCAGGTGGTGTGTGCCTTGCACTCCTTCTCACACTTTTGATTATTACTTAGAGGTCTCCCCTCTTCGTATACTTATGATATGATATGATATGTGTATGATTAGACGGATTTTGATTTGGAGTTCTTATGGCACATCCTTATATGACCCTTCTCATTATTTGATTCCATTCTTGTTTCATTTTCGATTCAGTTCTCATGCACTCTTGACTCTTAGTTCTCTTTAAAATTCGTATGACTTTCATGATTATACCTTTCGTTTGTATTCTGATTTTCTTCGTTGCTTATGCTTATTACATTATGTTATGCTTTGTATATATCTGTTCACTGGGCTTTTTAAGCTCAGCCGCATTTCTTTTCCTGCGGCAGGTTTTAGTAGGAAGCTGGGTATGAGTGAAGATTATCTTTGACTTAGAAGCTATGCCGGATTAGAGATGACTAGAAGAGACGATATTTAGACTTAATAATTATTGTAATTCATTTGTAACCTTGTAGTGTCAGATTTTCTCTTTGTAACATTTGAAATTCATTTTGTATTATTTAGTCATATGCTTTTGTTTGCTTTGATATGTCACCATAACGTAATACTTCTACCCTTATCGGGTTGGGGTGTTACATTAACAGCATTTTCCCTGTTTTCCTTAGCAGCAGGAACTGATTGCTTAGCAGCAGGAACTGCTAACTTTTCAGTTCTACCCTTTGGTTTCCAAACTTGTTTTTGGACCACTTCTTTTGTTTGAATGGGCCTTAGAATAGTTATTGGTGCATGTTTGAAAGTTGTTTTTGCACCCTTAACTGTTGATTTTAGGTTAATAGTCATAAATGGTCTAGCAGCAGGAACAATTTGTCTAGCAGCAGGAACCATTAGTCTAACAGCAGGATCTGAGTTTGAGCCAGACTTGTTTTTGACTCTTCTGGGGTTTGTTCTCTTAGAACTAGAGTGAGAGTGAGATTTAGGAGTTTGCCTTTTGTAGTTCACTCTATTGTTTTCATACACAGATACCCAATGGTTGCAGAAAGCTGCAAGATGGTCAAAACTACCACATGTGTAACAAGGTTTATTATAAAAAGCAAAGTCATCACCTAATTGGTTAGACTTGAGGTTGTTCCAATTCCTTTGGTTACCTCTGGGCTTGTTGGTGGTTCTATATTGCTCACAATATCTAACTAGTTGCCTAACATGCTTAATGTTTGATTTAGGCCTATCAGTATTGTGTTTGACTATCTTAGGAACACTTGTTCCTACTTTCTTAACCACTTCAGGTTTAGACATAACATGTTCTTCATCATCATCACTATCAGTTGTACAATCTTCAACAACTATAGCATCTCCTTTATTAACAAAGGACACCTTGTCCTGATAAAGTAAAGTTTTATCTAAACTTTTACTTATCTTTTCTACCTTAAGACTCTTACTAGCCTTAGAACCATATTCCATGATTGGTTCTTGAAACTCAGCTAAACCTGTGTGTGCTAGGTCAATACCTGGAGGTGAATGAATACCTCTATATGGTGGAGGAACAGTGTTATAACCTACACCAGAATTAGCTTTATTGGTTACTTGAGCTTCAAAAAGCTTATTAACTCCCTCTGAGGCATGAGCTAAAGCATCTACAGTTATGTTAACATTTTCTTTTTCCTTTTTGTGTCTAGCTAATGAATCATTCAGCTCAACAATACACTCATCTTTGATCCTTATGTCATTTTTAAGTATATTAATTTCATTAACAAAACTAGATTCATTATTCTTAAAATGTAAGACTTGTTTTTCTAAAACACCTAGACCTCTTTTGTGATTAGCTAAATTAAAAAGAGCATTAAGTAGCTCTTCTCGATGAGCATCAAATCTCTTACTAAGGTCTTCATAAGCTTTAAGATTAGAGCATGATTCAGTACAATTTATGATAGAATTTACCTCTGAATCTGAAAAGGCCATTAAAGCAATCTCATCGGCAACAAGAGCAGCATTTGGTGGTGCATCCTCTTCATTAGCTATAGAGCTCCAATCATATCCAACACCATCAATAGCCAACATAGCCTTTGGCTCTTCAACTATTACTTCCTTTCTCTTATCTTGCTTATACCATGTGTTCCTATTATCCTGCTTCTTTGGGCTTCTACATTCTTTAGCAAAGTGTCCTAACCTATGACAGTTGAAACACTCCACTTTCTTCTTATCAAACCCAGCAGTTTCATTACCATTTATGGTAATTTGCTTCCCAGTTTTTTGCCAAAACTTCTTAGCCCTCATGCTAAGTAAAGCAACCTGCCACTTAATATCCATCTCTTCCAAATCATCACCATCTACCTGCTCAAGGTCTTCATGATTTAGAGGAGAACCACTAGATTGACTGGTTATAAAGGCATAAAATGTTGGATCTCCAAGTCCAGCAACATCCTTTTGTGAACTAGTAGTAGGACCACCATAAGTAGCATTAGAAACACTTTCAACTTCATCTACCTCTTCAGACTTACTAGTACTAGGAAATGATAAGAGTGCAGCATTCCCATAACTAGTACCATAGTTTCCAGACTTCTTTAGACTTTGTTCAACAATTTTGAAGTTGTTGTGCAAATCATTAAGTTTCATGGTTTCAATGTCTGGCTTGTTCATCCAGACAATAACATGAGTATGGAACTCATCAGTTAGACTTCTCAAAAACTTCATGTTGAGATCTTCCTTCTCTATCTCAACACCCAACACAGCTAACTGACTGACAAGCTTGTGCAACCTTGAGAACAGCTTATCAAGAGTTTCATTGCTAAAAGCAGTAAAGTTTTCAAATTGTTGTTTCAGCAATGTCTTCTGTGTCTTTTTGGTAGTTTCATTACCACCAAACCATGCACAAATCTCTTCAAAAAGAGTTTTTGCATCAAGATACTTGTTGAAAGATAGCATCTGCTCACCAAGAATGGTCATAAGCAACAAATTTCTTGCTTTTTGATCATTTCTCTTCTGTATCTTTTCATCATTGGAAACTGGTCCAATATTTCTTTTCCTAAGTGTTTTGCCTTCAAGGACAACATCTGAATAGCTTGGTGAAAAAGAATCACCATACATAATTATATCCCAAAGAGTATAATCTTGAACCATAAAATATTGCTCAATTCTCATCCTCCATAACTCAAACTCATTTTGTTTGATCATGGGCAATTTTGCAGCAACATTTGAAACCTGAGCATCTTGTACATCCATTTCTATTTTAGCTTCTAAATCAACTATATCAGCCTTGCTCTGATACCACTTGACAGGAGTCGATACACGGTTAAGGTGGTTAAACCTTGTGACTTTGTGTGTATGATATATTGAGTTAATATGATTAAGTACGCGGAATTTACTTAACCACACTTAGAAGGTTATTTGTGTTGTGGAAATGGAATGGTTATGATTAGTTATATGACAATAAACAATGAAAGCTTTTCACCAAAACGATTCAATATTATTCAAAATAATACGAGTGATCTTTTTATCACTAGGGTTACAAAGACCTTGAATCTTATGTTCTTACAACTTGTGATATTCTTGTGTTTGTTTTATGTCTTAACAGTTATGAGTTCTAATAATAACACACTTGGACACACATATCACTTGACTAAGATCTTCTTTTATAGTCCAAGAAGATCTTTACAATATTGCTTAAAGTCTAGCCGACTTACTTGTTAACTTATCTTGAGTGTGTCAGTACATAAGATACAACATGTATCTGTGTACACAACTTGTTAACTAAGCACATGGGGTAAGATATTATCTACCGTATATTGTTGACCAAAATACAAATAATATCTTTTCATACTTATCCACTTAGCAGCAGAATGTACATTAGCAGCAGCAATGAGTTATCGCTAGCAGCAGGATCAACAGCAGCAGAATGCTAAGCCTAGCAGCAGAATCATTTATCGCTAGCAGCAGAATCAAATGTTCTAGCAGCAGGAACCAACATCAGCAGCAGGAACCAAATGCACTAGCAGCAGAATCACACTTAAAATTTTTCTTTGAATAGAATCCGATATTAAACTTCTTGAATATTTAATTCCCAACATTATCCATCCACCAACAAAACTTTCCCACATGTTGACGATCTCCACTTGGCGAGATCAAAATAAGAACTACTTTGTTGAAGTGAAGGTGGTGGTGGTCATGACAGTGTTGTTGTTGTTGTTGCTGCCGATGTTGTTGTCGAGGTGAATTCTGAGCCAATCAATAGAGTTTGAACGTCTGATCAAATGGTTAGAGTGGGAACTGGCACATTCATTTTGGCTATGGAATCTGCATAAGAATATCCACTAAGATATGCTTGCATACAGATACACTATTCATTAATGGCTACCCCATAGCAGCTTGCCACATTATAATACCAAGTTCATCTTATAATCAAACCACAATCAGAAAATACGTCAAACCACTATCTAGCATGAAGAGCAAATAGCAATCATGAACATGGCAATTCACACAGATTTCAATATTCAATTCAGGAACTTAGGAACATGATGATTCAAACATGATAGCTATATACCTAAGCGAATCCTGAGAACATATGCACAATATCAACAACAATTAAGCAGTAATTGACTAACAAAAGTCAAACAACATTTGAAATTCATTCATTCAGATCATACACGTGCCAGTGGAGTACTCATGAACATCAAACACATCAGGTTTTCTAACTTCTTTCAGATTTTGAGTTTTAAAGTATTTAGGGGATTAAACGAGGATACTCAAGTAACACAAATGAACCTTCTAGATACGTAAAGCTAGGAAACTATAAGCAAATTGCACATAATGTCCTAAACTTTCTAGCAACTAACACATTTGGCCATTTGATATAAAGTTTTAGTAATTTCCTCTTCAACTAATACCCCATTAACTACAAAACCTTTTCTAAGAATTATGAATTAATCAAGAAACCCGTTTGATGATATAAAATTTGAATTCACTCTCCCCCTCAGTCAATGACCCGTATTCTAGTTAAAGATTTGTAGTCATTGATTGAGTGACAAATTTTATGCACAATCCAAGTCTAAAAGAATTTCAAGCAACACAAAATCACCAAGTGTCTTACAAATAATTTTCAGAAGAATCACAGAATGAAAACTATTTGTATACAAAGAAGATTTCTCTTCTTTTTCAAGAAATGATGCACTGAAACGTACATCAGATCGAAGAAACATGGATATAAAGTAATCCATGCCCAGGTGAACGTCACCCAGTTGGAGGAACAGCCATCTTTTTGGCGACGTGCTTTCCCCATTTTGTAGCGCGGGTTGCTATCTAAAGTAATAGCAAGCCATGAGGCATGTTTTACCAATTCATTTTAACTTCTGCTCGAGCTTCATTTAAAGTCCCGTGTCATTATTGAATGACATTTCTAAGACCGTAAATGTTATCGATAAACAGAAGACATGCCTAGATGAAACTATTTTTGATATTTTCTAATTTTCTGATTTTTATGGTTTTTCTTGGTTTTAAGTTTCTCTATTTACAATTTGTTGGTTTTATATTTTTCTATTTAAAATATTCTGGTTCTATAATTTTCTATTTACAGATTGGTATAATATATGTACAAAAATGTATGAAGCAAATATATACAAGGATACTAAGAAAAACCATTACTCCTCAGCTTCCTGAATCTTCTCCGCTGCCATCACTTTACATGCTGAAGAGCAATGTGAGCACATTTAATTAGGGATTAATTCTGGCTTTTCACTCTCCCCTAATTAGTGCTCTCCCCCAATCTGACAACCTTTCTGATGAACACCCATAATAGAAAGAAGACTTTGGATGAACGCCCATAATATGAAGAAGTCTTTTGATAACCAAATGCATGCCGTCTTTAGTCTTCTAACACATAGCGGAGAATGTAGAATAGACTGTAGACTCGACCTTCTTCAAGTTTGCCCAATTTGGAGAAACTGAATACCAATCATTTTCATCTCACCAAATGCATTCCAGTAACCTTACATATAACCCATCAACCCGCAACGTACACATGAGATGCTAACACCAAAGTAACAAGTTGAACCGTTGAACCACTGATCATCTATAATATATATCATGAGATATTAAGCCCGATCACGTGAACCTATTGTGCGTCCTTGATGTACACATTCTCTCTCCCCTGATGGTTACGATTAATCAGCCCATGACGTAAAGGTGAAACGATAATAACAAGGTAACAAGTTGAACCACAGATCATCTATGATATGTATCCTTAGATATTAAGCCCAATCACGTGAACCTGTTGTGCGTCCTTGGTGTACACATTTCTCTCCCCTGATGGTTACGATTAATCGGAATCATCATAATGATGTGTACATGAAGCATAATGACGTGTACATCAAGGGAAGAGAGAATGTGTACATCAAGGACTCACAACAGGTTCACGTGATCGGGCTTAATATCTCATGATATATATTATAGATGATCAGTGGTTCAACGGTTCAACTTGTTACTTTGGTGTTGGCATCTCATGTGTACGTTGCGGGTTGATGGGTTATATGTAAGGTTACTGGAATGCATTTGGTGAGATGAAAATGATTGGTATTCAGTTTCTCCAAATTGGGCAATCTTGAAGAAGGTCGAGTCTACAGTCTATTCTACATTCTCCGCTATGTGTTAGAATACTAAAGACGGCATGCATTTGGTTATCAAAAGACTTCTTCATATTATGGGCGTTCATCCAAAGTCTTCTTTCTATTATGGGTGTTCATCAGAAAGGTTGTCAGATTGGGGGAGAGCACTAATTAGGGGAGAGTGAAAAGCCAGAATTAATCCCTAATTAAATGTGCTCACATTGCTCTTCAGCATGTAAAGTGATGGCAGCGGAGAAGATTCAGGAAGCTGAGGAGTAATGGTTTTTCTTAGTATCCTTGTATATATTTAATTCATACATTTTTGTACATATATTATACCAATCTGTAAATAGAAAATTATAGAACCAGAATATTTTAAATAGAAACCCTTTGACACTGATTAATCAGAATCATCATAATGATGTGTACATGAAGCATAATGACGTGTACATGAAGCATTGACTAGAAACCCTTTGACACTGATTGTACTAGCCCGTGAGAGGATGTCGATTAGCATCCCATGACCATGTTCTTCAACACCTTGATAGACGGAGGAAGATGCAATTGTTGGAGAATCATGGTTTGCACGACTCCTGAACTGATGTATTCAGAAGTCGTATGACCATTTCTCAATCATCAATCAACATGTATGTGGAAAACTAGAAGGGGGGTTGAATAGTTTTACGTCTTTTTAATTTTATTATGAAAACTTTGTTTTATACTTTTAAAAACTTTAGATTCTAGTTTATTATGAAAAATAAAACTTAAATCTTATTATTAGTTATATATGTATTCTTTTAAATTGATTGTAAAAGTTTTGGTTTCTTGAATGGATTTTCAATTTGATCTTTATGTGAAGTCGACCTCTAATTAATACTAGCAATTATATAAGCCTATGTGTATGAAAGTAATGACGATGCAAGTAAAGAAATAAATAAGGTATGGAAAGATCTAACCGAGACACGAGAGATTTATAGTGGTTCGGCTACAAGGACACCTTCCTTGCCCTACTCCACTCCCCGAGCACACCTTGCTCGAGAGTTTTCTTCACAACTTCAATAAGCTCCCTTATGGCGGAGAAAACCGTACACAACTTTGGCTTACACGGGTTTAACGACACAAAGCTAAATGTCGAGTTCTAATCGTAGCTAGAACCAATCTCACAACTTCACAACACAACTTCATCATAACTTATTCACTACTACTTCACAACGGCTTCACACTGCTCACACTTCTTCACGACTTCTTCACGACTTCAACACGACCGCTACACAACCTCTATGATGCGGCTTCACGACTTCAACACTATGTCTTCATGACTAGACTTCACGACTTCAACATGACCGCTACACAACTTCTATGCTACGACTTCACGACTTCAACACTAGGACTTCACGACTAGGACGTCACGGCTTCAACACGACCGCTACACAACTTCTATGCTACGGCTTCACGACTTCAACACAAGGACTTCACGTCTAGGACTTCACGGCTTCAACACGACCGCTACACAACTTCTATGCTACGGCTTCACGACTTCAACACAAGGACTTCACGTCTTCTAAGCTACGGCTTCACAACTTCTACACCAAGGGTTCACGACATCTACACAACGGCTTTTCGACTTCTACACAACGACTTCACGACTTCTACACTTTGACCTCACAACTTCTATACCACAACTACTTATACAACATCTTCACTACTTACACACAACACTAATCTACAACACACACCTTACATACAAATGAATGAATGATTTACAAACTTTGTTAAACACACAACTTAAGTAACAAAATGATACTAAGTTGTAATACTTCTAATCTTGATTGATAGAAGTATTCTTCTTTTGCACTTGGATGGTGGAAGCTTGGATCACTTGGAAACCAATGCTTAAGATTACATGATCAAAGGTTTATTTAAGATATGAAATGAGATCTACAACAGAAAGTTTTAGTGCAAAAGGGTGAGTAAAAATCCAGGGGAAGGCTGGTATTTATAGGGAAAAATCTGGACAGCTGGAGCCTACTGGAGCGGGGGGCGGTCCCCTTAATTATTAAGGGGGCCGCCTAGTAAAATTAAGGGGGCCGCCCCTACTGAACGTTGGCCAATTTTGTCCTTTTGTGGGAAGGTTTTTCTGGAACATTTTAACTGATTTTGGTTAAAAATTTGAATTCATATTTTTATAAAAGATTAAACATTTTTATTTAATACCAAAAATGTTTTTCAAAAATATATAAAATGATTTTGATATTTTATAAAAAATCTAGTTATTAAGAAAATGTTCCTTTGATCATATAATGCATTAAGCACTTGTTTATTCATACCTTAAGTGATTAAGTTGTAGAAATGAATATTTACAACTAAATACTTGTTTATTTGATAAGTTTATGTTTTAATGAGTTTACATTTTGTGTTCATCAAAACATAGAGATATGAATAAATATTGATAATGTTTTTAGGCATTATTTATGTCAACAATCTCCCCCTTTTTGATGATTACAAAACCTAAACTCATTAAATCCAAAAAGTTATTTTTGGACAAGTATTTAGTGAGTTTATATTCACTTCTCCCCCTTTTTGTAGCATCAAAAAGGTTGAGCCGACAAGTTTTAGAGACAAAATTTGTCGGAACGAGAACTCCCCCTTGATGTGTGCTCCCCCTCGTTTGAGGGCACCAAGGAATCGATATATGGAATACTTGCAAGAAAAATATTAGAAGCACAAGCATATATATAGCAAAAATAAGCATGCATATAAAGACATTCATTAAATGTTGTGTATCAATACACAACCATCCAAGATTATATTCAATCCTACATTAGCTAGTAAGTAATGCAATCTACATAATCGTTCTAGGAGTACATGATCTTCCATGGGGCTTGCACACAAAATGGTTTGAAAATTTATTTTTGATTAAGCATTGCATATGCTCAATTTGGTGAGAATGAAGGTGCTGGTGGTGTAGTTGGTGAAAATGGTGGAGGTTGTGGTGGAGGTTGATTGTTAAGCATGTGTTCAAGGGATGAAAATATGTAATGTATCTCATCTCTAAGACCAAAGATGATGGTTTGGTTGTGGATGTGGTGGTATTGGTGATGATGAGAAATGAGCATCAAGAGGTGTTATTGGTGATATGGAAATGACAAGTTGGGTGAATGGAGGTTCTTGAGTAGGAGGTGGAGTTGATGCTCTTGATGGTGGTGATGAAAGGTGTGAGTTGATGTGGTTATTGATGGATAAAAGGGTGTTTTTGATGGTGCATTTGGTGCACTTGGGGATTAACATTGAGGTGGTGGTGATGGAGTTTTGGTGTCTTAGAGATGATTTTGGTGATAGCATGGTGAATGAAAATGGGTGTTTGATGGAGGTGATGGTTGATTTAGGTAAGGTTTGGGCTAGATAAAAGGGGTCGCAAGATGCAAAAGAAAACAGTAAATTTTACTGCCCAGATGGCCGGTCCCCTTAATTGTAGGCCGGCCCCCTTAAAATTAAGGGGACCGCCTAGGGAATTAAGGGGGCCGCCCATCTGGTGTTTTCCCAGGCGACCAAATTTGAAAAATTTCCAGAAAAGGGTCATTTTTAGGGTGTTTTTGCAGCAAGCTCCATTTGAATCATGTATATCAAGAATGATTAAATAGTGACATAAGCATGTTATTAATCATCAAGCATGTATATATATCATGATATCAAGTATACAAGCAATAAGCATAACAATCATATATTAAAGACAAGAAATAAAGCATTCATTAGTTGAAAATAATTATGTTAAAAACATAATTATTGATACAACACATATTTTGCTTATAGCATGCAATAAGTAGAAAATTTTAAATTGCCTAAGAGATCCATTGGACTTGCTTGAGACATGAAAACTTGAATTATTTTGGATGGATGATGGTAAAGAGGGGGTAAAAAATGTTGGATTAATGGGGTTGTAAGTTTGGGTGTATGGATGTTGGAGAGAGTGTTGATAGAGGAATTGGAGGTGGAGAGCTTGGACTTGACCATGTTGAATGAGGGTTTTGATGTTGTTCAAGTGGTGGTGTTGGATTAGATCTAGTGAGAAGATACTAAATCCAAGTGAGACGCTCATTTAAGGTGATGGTTTGATTTTGGAGAAAGATGCAACAAGGACTATTGTTGACATGTTTCTCAATTTGACTCAAGTGATGTGGTGATGATGGTAATGATGGTGAGATGGATGGTGATGATGGTAATGATGGTTTGATTTTGGAGAAAGATGCAACAAGGACAATTGTTGACATGTTTCTCAATTTGACTCAAGTGATGTGGTGATGATGGTAATGATGGTGATATGGGTGGTGATGGGTTTAAGTTGCTTTGAGCAAGGTGCAAAGCAAGGAGAGCATTAAGCTCATGGGCTTCCTTGAGTTCTTCAATGAACTTCAAGTGTTGAGTGGAAGGTGATGATGAAGGAGAGTGGTTGTTATGTGGTGGAAGTGGTGGTGACACTTTTGGTGATGGAGACATTTGTGAACTTGGGTAGTTATGAGTGAATGAAGGTGGACATATGGATGATTGGTTATGTGTGTGAAAGGGTTCTTTAGGATGAGGTTTAGGTGTTGGTTGAGTTTGAACAACATCATTTGTTGGGTTATGGCAAATGTCAAGCTTTCTCCTCCTAGATGAGGTGATTGTGGAAGGTAAATTTTGGAGGGTGGTTTGTGACAAAATGTGTTTCTGAATTTTGGGAAGTATAGGATAAAATGGGTTGGAAATTGAAAATGAAATCAGTAATCTGTCACTCCAGATGGCCGGTCCCCTTAAATAGGGGCCGGTCGCCATAATGATTAAGGGGGCCGCATAGGTATTTAAGGGGGCCGCCCATCTGCTAACTTCCAGATTACTGGAAATGGGTTTTTGGCATAAATTTGTAGAAAAGGTTATGTTTTTGGGTTTAGTTTCAAGCAAGTCCAACTTCTTTCAAGGCAATTTAGGATTTAATTACTCATATATGCTAAGCATATTTATTTAAGCAACTTTATCTAACATGCAAACAACTCATTAAGCATATAACATGTATATACATATATTAGACAAGAAGATAATACATAGCACCATGTAATTCATAGTATCATACTTAGGAAGATTAAAAGGCTAGTTAATTAATCATAATGATTATCTATGTACAAGGGAATGGGGAGTTGTGATAGCATGGACTTCTAGACTTGTACCAAGTGAGATCTTTAATAAGTTAACCATGATTTTTCATTTTAGATTTAGTTCACTTATAAGTGTCATATATACAAGTATATATGACATATATGAGATCACCAAGCATGATTTAAAGAAATGTTTTTGCCATTATTCAACAATGCTTGAAAGTAGGTTTTATGTGGATGTGAAAAATATATTAATGAAATAGTTTTGGCTTTATTTCAAAATGTTTTTATGAGGAAAGAAAACATATTTTTCCAATCTTTGGTTTTTGATAAACACGTAATTATGGACACAAGTTTGGAAGAAAGGTATGATGGTGAAACATGTTTAATAGAAATGTGTCATAATCTTTTGAAAAATCATTTTTCCAAAATGTGAAGTTTTTGCAAATTTAAAAATAAGTCCCATTAATTATCGGTTTAAAAATACTGGTTTATAAAAGATCTACATGCTCAAGGGCATTGGTTAAGTCTATTGTCACATGCTACCTCTTTCTACATATCCTATGGCATTTAAGCATGTATTTGACTAAATACAAAAATACATCATGTCAGAGTAGTTAGAGAAAAACAAAAGCTATTATAATGACAATGCATTCAACAACTAAACAAATAATTACGAAGGCATGCAGTCAAATCACATAGGAGCAAGTAAACATCTAGAAATTTTATATAAGCAAGATGACATAAATCTAGGAATGAAAAGCTCTAGTGAAAAGCAAAGTTCATAACAGTAAACTATCGTTAGGTATATTTAGGAAGAATAATGTATTCAAGTTGGAGAATGAGTATGAGACTATTACTAGTGGTGCTCAATTCAGGCTAAACACGACCGTTTTTACGGGTTACACACACCCAAATTCTCACATAGAAGCAATTCAACCGTTAGGTCAAATTGAGTTTCTAGTCAATAGATTCTCCAGTAGTCATTCTCTTTTTAGAAGAAATTAAGTTCCTAAATTTACCTATCGAAGAGTACCAAATATGAAGATTGCTTGGTTCACTAACACTTAGGGGGGCTAACTAAAGGGTTTCTGGTTTATTAAGCCACAGAACGAGTATAACTAAAGTGTAAAGGCAAAGCAACCTATCAGACTAAGCATATCCTAAGGCATTAATAAGATTATATGCATGAAGTAATTACTTATGAAATTTTAAATAGAGAACTTACCTCATGTCCTAGCTTTTCTTCGTAATGTCTCAGATGATGATCTTATTTAAACCGAAGTGGCTTGACCCGAACATGTCTTGTACGGATCATGATCTTCTCCTTCGTCTGTGTCACTCCATGATTTTGGATTGAGTTCACTTTGGAGTTGATTCATGTAGTCTTCGTCGTTAATACCTACATTAACAACATTTGAACTAGTAGCACATGTATCTATTTTATCTAAATGTTTATCTATTAAATTTTCTAAGATAACTAATTCATGTACAAGATCAAAATCCTCATCTTTGGCTTGACATTTTTCTTGATGAAAGTTTAAGAGATTTTTCCAAATATCGTTTGCCGTTTTACAGAAAGATATTCTTTCATATTCAACTTTCGGCAAGGTTTTGTAAATAATTATTTTAGCTTCATTATTTTTGTTATTCATAGTTTTTAAATAATCAATTTGACTTTCAAAATCCGTTTTTGTTTGATTTTCAAAATCAGTTTTTGTTTAACTTACAAAATATGTTTTTGTTTAACTTTCAAAATATGTTTTTGTTTGACTTTCAAAATCACCAATCGAAATGACATGCCAAAGATCTAGATCAATTGATTTCACATAAGTTTCAAATTTATATTTCCATTCAAGAAAAGTATAGTTTTCAAATAGTGGTGGTTTTAGCAAAGATTCCCCTTCTAGATATTTTTCGAATTCCATAGATCGATTCAAGTTTTAAAATACATTATATTTTAAATATCTTGATTGACGTGGCTCTTGATACCAATTGTGAAAAACTAGAAGGGGGGTTGAATAGTTTTACGTCATTTTAATTTTATTATGAAAACTTTGTTTTATACTTTTAAAAACTTTAGATTCTAGTTTATTATGAAAAATAAAACTTAAATCTTATTATTAGTTATATATGTATTCTTTTAAATTGATTGTAAAAGTTTTGGTTTTTTGAATGGATTTTCAATTTGATCTTTATGTGAAGTCGACCTCTAATTAATACTAGCAATTATATAAGCCTATGTGTATGAAAGTAATGACGATGCAAGTAAAGAAATAAATAAGGTATGGAAAGATCTAACCGAGACACGAGAGATTTATAGTGGTTCGGCTACAAGGACACCTTCCTTGCCCTACTCCACTCCCCGAGCACACCTTGCTCGAGAGTTTTCTTCACAACTTCAATAAGCTCCCTTATGGCGGAGAAAACCGTACACAACTTTGGCTTACACGGGTTTAACGACACAAAGCTAAATGTCGAGTTCTAATCGTAGCTAGAACCAATCTCACAACTTCACAACACAACTTCATCACAACTTATTCACGACTACTTCACAACGGCTTCACGACTGCTTCACGACTTCTTCACGACTTCTTCACGACTTCAACACGGACCGCTACACAACCTCTATGATGCGGCTTCACGACTTCAACACTATGTCTTCATGACTAAGACTTCACGACTTCAACATGACCGCTACACAACTTCTATGCTTACGACTTCACGACTTCAACACTAGGACTTCACGACTAGGACGTCACGGCTTCAACACGACCGCTACACAACTTCTATGCTACGGCTTCACGACTTCAACACAAGACTTCACGTCTAGGACTTCACGGCTTCAACACGACCGCTACACAACTTCTATGCTACGGCTTCACGACTTCAACACAAGGACTTCACGTCTTCTAAGCTACGGCTTCACAACTTCTACACCAAGGGTTCACGACATCTACACAACGGCTTTTCGACTTCTACACAACGACTTCACGACTTCTACACTTTGACCTCACAACTTCTATACCACAACTACTTATACAACATCTTCACTACTTACACACAACACTAATCTACAACACACACCTTACATACAAATGAATGAATGATTTACAAACTTTGTTAAACACACAACTTAAGTAACAAAATGATACTAAGTTGTAATACTTCTAATCTTGATTGATAGAAGTATTCTTCTTTTGCACTTGGATGGTGGAAGCTTGGATCACTTGGAAACCAATGATTAAGATTACATGATCAAAGGTTTATTTAAGATATGAAATGAGATCTACAACAGAAAGTTTTAGTGCAAAAGGGTGAGTAAAAATCCAGGGGAAGGCTAGTATTTATAGGGAAAAATCTGGACAGCTGGAGCCTACTGGAGCGGGGGCGGTCCCCTTAAATAGGGGGCGGTCCCCTTAATTATTAAGGGGGCCGCCTAGTAAAATTAAGGGGGCCGCCCCTACTGAACGTTGGCCAATTTTGTCCTTTTGTGGGGAAGGTTTTTCTGGAACATTTTAACTGATTTTGGTTAAAAATTTGAATTCATATTTTTATAAAAGATTAAACATTTTTATTTATTACCAAAAATGTTTTTCAAAAATATATAAAATGATTTTGATATTTTATAAAAAATCTAGTTATTAAGAAAATGTTCCTTTGATCATATAATGCATTAAGCACTTGTTTATTCATACCTTAAGTGATTAAGTTGTAGAAATGAATATTTACAACTAAATACTTGTTTATTTGATAAGTTTATGTTTTAATGAGTTTACATTTTGTGATCATCAAAACATAGAGATATGAATAAATATTGATAATGTTTTTAGGCATTATTTATATCAACAATGTAGATTATTCACTCTTTCCCCCCCCCCCTCTCAAAAATTGCATATGCCTGCCAACTGCAATTTTTGATGATTGAATGAGTGAATATGGATACCATCAATGGTAAGTATCTCCACTTGACGGTTCTTGAAGACTGACATGTTGTTTATTCACCCTTTTCCCCCCTCAAAAATTGCATATCCCTGTCAACTGCAATTTTTGGTTGAACAAGTGAATAAGAGTATACTCCAATGTGCGCCGATCCACTTGAAGACTGAATAAGCACGGAAAGAGCATGAAACTTGTTGATGAGAATGGCCATAAATAAGAAGATTTCTCTTCTTCCAAAGATAAAGCGCACTTAAGCGTACACCTTTCTTTTCTTTGATGAACGGGGCCTGAAGAGTTGTCAGCAGACGCCATTGTCGATGAAGAGCGAGGCCTGAACTGATTTGAACAGATGTCATAATGTTGAGGCCCGTCGCTTGAACTGCTGTGTTCAAACGTCATTTCTCTCTTTACTACTTCTCTCATCTAACTCGTTACCAACCCCATTATCATTTTGTCGGCTTAATGTCGTGACCACTGATGGAGAAAAACCCAATATGATGAACTTGAGACTGAAGTAACATAACCCAAACTTGTGACTTAAACTTGCACTAATGTGTGACTAAGAGCGGTGTAGAGACTTCGTGCAACATTGAATCCCTAAGTACTCTATACTCTTCAACCAACTAACCATCAAGTATAAGACGTACATCACCTCTTGGATATCCACAACTTCGTGTGACACTGAGCACTACAACATAACTCCTTAAAGTGATAGTTATTTTGTGATAGAGAGGAAGAAAAAATAACTAGATATCCAAGTCCTCGTCATTGTAAAGATTAAACGCTCGAACAAGAATCTCGAAGAATCTTCATCCAACCACCCCGATATCTTCAGATACTAAGTACACGCACCCATGAAATTTCACTTCAGCCTCAAATAAATAATAATGAATTAACGCCTTAGTCACATCTTGTCGATTAAATGCCCCGATCTAGCCCTTTATGAAGTTTTAACAGAACTGTGATAATGGTTTTAACCCGATCACGGTCAAGAGCGCATAACCCATCATCACGGGATTTTACAAATCTATGATTTAAACCGAGAAATAAGTTCTTTCGCGGGATTTTACAAAACCAAGAAGAAACCGTGAGACAGTAACAAATTGACTGTGGCATGACTGATTTGATTTTGGTGAATATCAGTTTGGGTTAAGAATATCCTGTGAGAATTACTGATCACATCACAACTTTTAAAACCTTTGGCCAACTAATCAACCTCGTACTCAAACAACACTTTGTGACCACTTGATGAAGGAAACCCGATATACCAATATTGAAAACTGAAGTAGAAGTCCTCAAATTTGTTACTTAAGCTTGCACTAATGTTGGAAGAACGGTGTAGAGAATTAATGCTCCAAGCAAATCTCTAAGTGCTCAATACCCAACCAAAGTATGAGACATTAACACCTCTTGCGATTATCGACAACATCATTGATGTGTGACACTGAGTACTCTATAGTAACTCTTAAGTGATAGTTACCCCGACTGCTGGTAACTAGATAACCTAAGTCTTCAACTTAAAATCTTAAGCACGAGCAAGTTATCATTGAAGGTCATGCATCCAACCAACCCCGACTTCAAGATAAAATAAGTAGACGCCTTCGTGAAATTCAACTTCAATCTCAAATGAGGAATACCAAATGAACTTCGTGATCATCTTGTGCTGTTGACTAGCCAAAAAGAGAAGAAACATGCGCTAATTCTTAGCAGTGCCCATGACTCACAGTCAGTCCTATCAAGTATACTGTCTAACCCAGCTGCTTGGATGTCATCAGATGCAGTGCTTGGTATAGTTGTCATACTGTATACAGGATTTTACAGTTCTTGAGATTTAACTGAGAAATAAATTCAAGAACAAACTGCACAACAGTAAGTATCAAACCGCTGAAACCTTAGGCAACTCGCTAAGACCCAACCCGCTGAAAACTAAACCACTGAAACTGAAACCGCACATATTCAAACTACTGGAGACTGAACCACTGAATCCTGAATCGTTACGATCTGACCCGCTGTAACCGGAACCGCTAAGATTCACACCACTGGAGACTGAACCGCTAGGAAACACGCGCTAATTCTCCCCCTCAAAAAGGGCATGCAATGACCTTTTTGCCAAAGCAGAGAGTCCATGATGGTTGTGAATTTGTCAGGCACAATACATGGAACGAGACAAATAAAACTACTGCAAAGAAGATGGTTGTAGTAACCCCTTGTTTGTCTCCTCATCAATGGTTTAGCAAATTAACAAATTCACTGAAGCTCGTAATATGCCAAAACCGCTTGATGAAATGTGTTTAACTTTAGAATGTGTAAAAGGTTAGAACACGTCTCTGAACAAACCACCTCCTGTCTTTAAGTTAGACCACCTCTTGAGAAGATCTTGTACTACAATCCCATTAGAAGCTTGAGAAACAACAATCTCTTGATGAAGCTTGATAAAGGAAAAGTCCGCGACTTATACTTGCGCTAAATTTGTGATCTAGAACCTATATTGAGCACAACAACGTAACTCCTTTAAATATAGGTAGTGATATATACCCAACCTTCCATCCTTTATTATATATATCCACTTCTTGAACTTCCAAGTCTAATCACCAGAAATACACTCGAGCAAGGGTCATCAAACATCGTGCATCCACCCAACCCCGAGATGTTTAAGACACTAAGTACACGAGTCCGTGAATTAACAAACCAACCAAGCTACCAAAATTTCCCAATTCCTGCCGATCTTGCAGCACAAACTTATCTCGGAAAAAATAGTCAAACCCCGCAAGCTTTATTATGTCAAAATCCATGTCCCGCCTGCTTGTCCAAAATTAATTTGACGGGATTTTACTACTCTTGAGATTTAAACCGAGAAATCGAATCTTTCACGGGATTTTCTAAAATCTACAAGAGAAACCGTGAAATCAACAAGAATAGCCTAGAGTGAACTGCAATACTAATCTTCGAAATTCAAGTCACAGAAGTCAAATCATAACTTGATCAAATCGCAACAAGTCAAGTCACAGTTCGTCAATTTGCAACAAGTCAGATTGCAATCAACCAAATCGTAATTAGTCAAATCGCAAGTGTCAACTCGCAATGTCAAATCGCAACTGGTCAAATTGCAATCAGTTAAGTCGCAACAAGTCAAATAGCAACTTGTCAATTTGCAATTAACCAAATCACAATTTGTCAACTGTAACTCAAATCGCAAGGATCAAATTGCAGGCTCACTCAAATCGCAGGCACCAATAGGGCAACACTGGCAAATCCACAACTCATGATCACTTTGACATTCATATACCCAAATACAAGCCGTGACGTGTGTATCCTCGTGAAGTTTTGTAGATCCAAACATACCACTCATATATGCCAAATATTATCAATAATGTTGTATCTAAAAATAAATTTGGATACCACATTGATAATTCACTTTTGTGTATTTGCAGCTCAATATCCAAAAACCAAAATGAGATACTTGATTCACAAGCTCAGCAAGTCCAGTCCATCTTACATGGCAGCCCAACAGTTAAGATAACAATTCAAAGCCCAATATAGAAAATAAACTACGCGGTCCAAAACTAAAGTTAGGATTGTACCATTTTGATAGTCCATGTGCAATGCAGCCTACACATTGATCCAGTCCATAACCATTATGGTTCATAGGCCCACCATGAAAACTGTATCCGGATGTCTTGATCCAACTTACTTCAATCATACTAGATCCAAGGAAAACACCCACACCCTATAACTTCGGGTATTTAACTATCACTAAACCATCTTATCACTAACCCTAATCATATTTTACTCCTCCTCCTCCTCTTTCTTTCACTCAGCCTCCAAATACAAACCCTAAACATAAGAATCGATCTCCATCAAAAACGAATAACAATCGCAATTAACCAGTCGTACAACACCTCTCTTTCATCCTTACATGTTTAATCGACACATAGAGAGATTGGATGTCCTGTAGCCACACCCTAACACCATTATAATACCAGCTTAGAAGATCACAAGGAATACTTATGGCTTCAAGATCTTTTTGATTGAGGTCTCAGGTAGGTCGTGTGTTGTAAGTTGTTTTCTTGTTGTTATTAGTTTATGGCAAGCCGAGATGAAGACCGAAGATAAGAATGAGTGAGATAGGTTAGATGAGAGGTTTTGTTGTTTTCCTGAATAGGTAACATCATTTCTTGTGGCAGTTTCATTTTGAATAAACAAAAATGGTTTTGTTGTTCTTGAAGCTTGTTGTTGTAAAATTTGTATTTGATATGGATAATTTCTTGTTTCGTCTTGAATTCTGCATTTGTAAACACTTTGACTTGGTCTCGTGGTTAGTGATCGATAGGTTATGATTCTTGTTGTCATTGTGAAATGATAACCTGGTTTGTTCTTGTTGTTGCGGAATTTGTTGTGGTTGAGGTTAACGATTCTACTTCATCTTTATTCTTTTTCTTTTTGAAATGGACAAGTCGCAACATTTCATGAAATATTGGCAGCATTTGGTTTAGGCTAGGCCACAAATTTCTTCAAATCGCCACTAATATTTTAGACACAAGTTGCAACTTTGACTGACACAAGTCGCCACACACAAAACGCAAGTCACTAGATAACAAATCGCAACTTTTGGAAACTAGACAAGTCACAACTCACTATGACAAATCGCAACTTTTGGAAATAGGATAAATCGCAACCTTGACTGACACAAGTCGCCACACACAAAACGCAAGTCACTAGAAAACAGACCTGTCGCTATCTTGGTCAAAACACTAGAGAAAGAGGACAAAACCGTAGCACAGTAAGGTCACTTTCTCCAGTTTTGTTTTCTTTTCCTTTAACAGCTACACCCCAAACTGCCACAAATTTTCACACCAAAAGCTACTTTGAAATCCCACAAATCGCAACCAAGCACATTTCATCACCAAAGTTAATGCAAGGAACCCACGAAAACCAAACACAAATCCACCAACAGTAATGAACTTGTAAACAACAAGCATTTGTTCAAACCAACAGTAGATGAAAAACGTTCTTGAGATCATATTTGAGTCAATGAATTGAAAGGTGAGAAACATATTCGAACAACAAAAATCATGACAGTCTTGACAGTCCAAGCGAAGCAACAACACAAGTATATTCGAACAATACATGAAAGCCCAAAACAAAGCAACACCACTCTTATCAGTCAAAGCCAAACCTTAAAAAGCTTTTGACAACCAGAACAATTTTTGAATACTTTTCCCATCAACCATAAACCATAAGACAGCCAAAGCAAAACCAAAAAAAAAAAAATTTTGACCACAAGGTAGTCATGTAATAGGTTGTGGGTTGTGGATTACGGAAACCATTGGGCCCAAATCATGATCAAAAGAACACATGAAGTTGTTTGGAAATAGAATTCGTACAATAGAAAGTCAAACAACATAAGAACCAACATTCATGTAACAGTGTTCGAACCAAACATACATGACCTTGAGTCCAAGCACACAATCAATCAAACCTAACCATGGCTCTTGATACCAATTGTAACTTCTAAACATCTTGATTGTGTGGATCAGGTGGCCTTGGATTGTGGAAGATTATCACCATTGTTGAGTTAGAGAGAGAGACTAGAGAGAGAGTTGAGGGAAAACTTGTGTAAGATTAGATTAGTGTGTGTGAAATGATACAAGAGTTCCAACCCTTCCCAAGTATGGGAAGGGGTATATATAGTACCTAATATTGGTGCCCCTAGTGGGCTGTGGAGTGAGCTGACAGTGGGTAAAGACCCAACCCACTCCACAAATATAAATACGACTAAGCTAATAATACTAATACTACTAGTAATAATAATAAGCCTACGAGCTATATAAATGCTAAATAGATACTCGGGGTGACCGAACCTTCATCCGAATATTTATATTCCTAACACAGACGAACCTTGGAGTTGGTCGATGTAACACCCCCAAAATTTAACAGTCGCGGAAGCATACGGAACATGGAGGTTGCTACTTGCGGATTGTAAATCACAACACAAGGTAAACAAAGAATGGAATACATACTCCGTTTTAAATAAATCAATATTTAGAGTTTACAAAAGATGATTCCTTGCCATAAACAATCAAATTATGTCTGCCAATACTTCTGAAAAAGTGCTATGACCCTTGCCTTGCCGAATCCTTTCCATAAACAATCAAATTACACAACTGAAAAAAACATGCTAAAAGTCAGCAAAAAGCTGGTAAGTTCACAGGTTTAAATTAAAGCAGTAAATAATAAATTTTGACCAATAGTTTTGTGTACGATCATTACAACGCATATAATGTCATACAAAATAGTCTATCGCGCCAGCTCTAAGTTCATGCAATCGAAGCTCGACAGTTTAGTGCGCTAATCTATAGCACATAAGTAATAGTCTAGGGGCCCTTAGCGAGTGTTTAACCCAATACACTCGTAGTCCGACTTGCTATACACTCGCATTGACCTATCTGGCCAACCGAACGGGGGAGTCACCCCAATAGATCTATCTTTAGCAATCGCGCTTCCCAAAGGGAACTAACGGCTCATGAAAATGGGCATGATAGTGGGCTCTAGAGCTTACGCTAACTACGCAATAGTTTTGAGAAAATTTAAGTAGTAATGTGGTCCATAAAACAATTTGCTTGTTTCTCACCCCATAGTTATAAAACAAATATAAGTAAAGAGGCGCTATAAACTCACCTTAATAGTCTGAACAGTGAATGCTGTGAATTTAGGGAATGTACGGCACCAACACGCAACCTAGATTAATAAGTCATGTTTTAGTTTCAAGTACTAAATTAAGTTTCTACAGAATTTAATTCAAATGTTTTTAAAGTGTTTATGTTGTTGTCGCTTGTGTGGCAGCAAGTGAGGTTATGAATAGGTTTCTAGTGTTTGTAGGTATTGGCTCTAAGAAATGCTTAAATGTACGACAATGAAGAAATGGGAGTCTTATAGGATTTTGATTGACGGAAGTCGGAAGACGATGAAATGAATGAATTGAGAGCAAGAATAGATATTATCGAGATATGGAATATTAAGGATGTGTAGTTTAGTTGTTAAAAATATGCAATTAGTTATATAGGTTTTGAAATGTAATAAAATTACGTGTAAATGATGTTTAGTATTCAAATGTTTAATGACTCGAGAAAATATTGTATAACGGTTGTACAATAAAGGTTTTGTTTACCTCGTTTAAATAAAATAGACTAAGTTCATCTAATTAATAAAGACTGGTTATGACTCGTGTTCGTAAGTTGGTTTCACAATTATATGTTTAGAAAACATTTGATTTTAAAATTTCCTATAAAGGTTCAAGTAAAGTTTTGCTATAATTACATTTGCTAAATTTTGTTAATGACATAAATAAAATAGATGTTTACTTGTTTTAGTTCAAATCAATGTAAGTCTTTATATGTGTTTCATTTTATAATTTATAGAATTAGATGGTCATTTGTATAACAGTTTTATATATTGGCGACATGTATATATATATATATATATATATATATATATATATATATATATATATATATATATATATATATATATATATATATATATATATATATATATATATATATATATATATATATATTCACATCTTTTGTGTTGAAAGTTAATGTTTTTACAAAATATATATGAGCATATAACGATGTTACGTGACAAATTTTAAGTTGAAATTAACTAATGATATATGTTTTACACAATGGTTATGATATAAAAATTTGTGTGATCGGCTTTTGCGGCTAATATATATATATACATACATCACAATTTTTATAAGATTACCCTTGTTGGGCTGCGGCCCAACTAAGTCAAAGGAGGGGGAATTATGACATGGGCTGGATTGCAGATTAACCACCAAGCACCATATTTGGGCCTGGTGGGCTAAGAACGGTCGCACTTCTAGCACCCTACATGGACTGGATCGAAGTGCAAATTGGGTTGGGCTTTCAAATGAGATGGATTTGGGTTCCTGGTGCTATACGAACGCACACACAAGTCCAAGTGGACTTTGTGTGGTTACTGGAAATTTGAAAAGCATATATTCGACTTCAAGAACTTGTAATGCCAAGCTATACATCACATCGAGGTCGGGTACTACTCGACTTCTCAACTCGAGAGTCTCAAGTGTCATGTGAGGGCTTGTGGGTTGACAACAAAACATCCTCATACTTGACATGATTGACCGAATATGGGTGTGGGAATCGACATTAGGAAAAGTGAAGATATACTTAACATTCCTTTGTGGTTTGGCCGAGAACTAGACAACCAAAGACACTTTTATTGGTGTTCATGTGGGAAGATCGAACTTGACATCCGTTGTGGATTCAGGTTCCAATCAAGTAGAACATCCACCTTGGGTTCAACTTGGAAAAGGACTAAGGCTTTACTAAATTTAACCAAGGACGATTCGATTATCTTTTTAAACAACCTTTGGACCATCACTTAAGGCTGGAATGAGTGGGTTTTCGAGGGTTGTTTGGCTGAGCTTCGCCATAGTTAACCAAGGCATGCACACCCTCATGGGTGGCTGCCTGGTGAGGGCTCTACCAAGTCGAATCCTACCCTTTTTGGGTGGTTTTCCCTTTGCCAAAAATCACCGCAGCACACCCTATTTGGGTGGCTGTGGGGTGAGGCTCGACTGAACCAAATGCACAGCCTTTCTGACACTTGTGAGGGGTGTTCCTTCAGGACTTAATTGGCTTCAACACACCCTTACGAGGGTGGTTTTTATTCGACCCAAATACTACATGATTAATCTACCTAGACCGAGTACTTATGGTTCCGAGTGTACTAGCTCATAAAGGGTTCTTGACACCGAATGCAAACCAAATACACCCATCTTAGATCTATTTCAAGGTCTTTAGCCTAAGATTTCTAATGGCAACTAGGATTTGACAACAACAACAACAATGATGACCTATCCTGACGAGCTAACTCTAGGTTCCTTACGCTTTCAAGCCACAAGACAACAACAACAACAACAATAATTCTATTTAACCATAAACTCAAAATCTCAAATAAATTACAATCCGATTTAAGAATCAACAAAATCAATTAAATGTAACTCGATTGACAGGAAATGTATATGACAGAGTTGAATGTAGGATGTTTTTACCCTTATGATGAATCGACTGAAAGACTTTTGGACCCAGAAGCACTCGACCAAATCCCAATCCGAACCCTAGCTATCCTAATCGAACCCTAGCTATCCCAATCGAACCCCAGCCAAATCCACTCTAAATCACTTCGTTGCCCTTCGAATATCCTTGTCTTCTCGGTAATCTTTGAGTGATTGTGGGTGGTGGTGTGGTCGATTGAGCCTGGGATAGCCATTTAAAAAGGAAGAGCTTGGGAATAGCTTCATTCTTTCTTTCGGATTTGGGGTGTGGAAACTTTCCATTCGAGTATAATCTCCCGTCTATCCTCGTCATATATAGTTTTCCATGCCGTTGACCTTTGGGGAACTGATTATTTGAGAGCGATGGCTAGTTCATAGATTGAAGGGAAAGTATATACTGCCATAGGAGATAGAGATGGATCGATCGAATCTTTTCTGGGTTTGTGGAGTAGCGGACAAACGAAGAAGAAGAATATAAGGATATGGGTAATTGTGTGAGATGGAGAATAGAAAAAGTATTAATACCGGATTGTTTTATTTGATGGGTAGGTAAAGTATACCCCGTGTCCCGCTGAGCTGAGTTAAATTCGGGTTTTTCTGGAATTGATATTAATATGGGAAATAAATTTTTAAGAACGTTTTTATAAGACTTATATGAATTTAGAGTTTGTTGACTCAAAAGAAATTCTGAGTTTAATTTGTTACTGATGTGATGTCGATACGCGTGTGGTTTCGTTTTTGAGTAAAAGTGAGTTGACCTCTCGCTTTTACTACATTATAGTTTGTAAATGTGAGAATGGGGAAAATTCACTATTCCTGGTGAGATTTAATAGTTTTGGTGAGTTACTGTATGACACAGTATGCGGGTATGTTTTCCCGTGATAGCTATGTAAGCACGTAAATGCCTAGTTTAATAGTTTAGTCAAAATAAATTGACAGTTATTATTAAAATATTATTGAGAAAATTACCGTTTGTTACATCCTCCCCGCCTTAGAAAGAAAACCGTCCTTGGTTTTTACTTAGAGTTACCCGATAGGTTTGAGAAAAGATGCAGGTATTTACGCTTGATCTCGTCCTCCCGTTCCCACGTGTATTCGGGACCTCTTCGGGAGTTCCAACGAATTTTAACGATAGGGATACGGCTTTGCTTAAGCCTTTTGATTTCTCGATCCATTATCTCAACAGGTTCCTCAACGAAATTTAATCTCTCGTCAACCTGCATTTCTTCCAGAGGAATGGCAAGCATTTCGTCAAAGAGACATTTCTTCAAATTGCTGACGTGAAACACGTTGTGTACGGAGCTGACTTCTTGCGGTAACTCGAGTCGATAGGCTACCGGCCCAATTCTCGTAAGAATTTTGAAAGGTCCTATATATCGGGGGTTTAGCTTCCCACGCTTTCCAAAGCGAATCACGCCTTTCCATGGCGATACTTTCAATATAACACGATTTCCAACTTGGAATTCAAATGGTTTTCGTCTCTTGTCAACATAGCTTTTCTGACAGTCTCGAGCCGCCTGCATCCGACTCTTGATCTGTACAATCTCTTCCGTAGTCTCTTGTACCAATTCGGGACCAATGAGCTGACTTTCTCTGACTTCAGCCCAACATATTGGTGATATGCACTTTCTGCCATAAAGTGCCTCATAGGTGCAGCTTTGATGCTGGTGTGATAACTATTATTGTAAGAAAACTCGGCTAACGGCAGATGTCTATCCCAGCCATTTCCAAAGTCTATCACACACTCTCTCAGCATATCTTCTAAAGTTTGGATGGTCCTTTTGCTCTGACCATCTATTTGAGGATGATATGCGGTGCTCATATCAAGATCAGTACCTAAAGCATCTTGTAGAGATCTCCAAAAATTTGACGTAAAATGACTATCTCTATCGGAGATGATAGAAAGTGGAACTCCATGTCAAGCAACTATCTCCTTCATGTTTATTCGCGCAAGTTTGTCCATGCTATAGTTCTCTTTAATCGGTAGGAAGTGGGCGGACTTGGTAAGACAATCAATGATTACCCAAATGGTGTCATAAACGCTTGATGTCCTTGGCAGTTTGGTGATAAAGTCCATCATTATGTGTTCCCATTTCCATTCGTGAATTTCAGGTTGTACGAGTAAACCTGACGGCCTCTGATGTTCAGCTTTAACCTTTGAACATGTTAGACATTGACTGACATAAGTTACAATGTCAGCTTTCATATTGGGCCACCAATATAGCTTCTTCAGATGAAGATACATCTTTTCGGCTCCTGGGTGGATGAAGTATTTAGATTTATGGGATTCGTGCATGATGAGGGCTCATATACCTCCATAGAGTGGGACCCAACTTCTTTCCTTGTAACATAATGTCCTATCTGTTCTCTTCGCGAATCCATTTTCGCTTTCAGGCATTCCATAAATCTTCTCGTTAGGTCTGTTTTCTTCCTTAAGGGCCTCGGCCTGAGCCTCAAGGATTTTCGATGGAAGTAGTGAGATAATTGTCATACCCAACGATCGTACCCTCAGAGGTTTTGGTCTCTCTTTTCGGCTAAGGGCATCTGCTACCACGTTTGCTTTGCCTGGGTGGTATCGAATTTCACAATCATAGTCACTGAGCAATTCTAACCAACGGCGTTGCCTCATGTTGAGTTCCTTCTGATCAAGGATATGTTGCAAACTTTTGTGGTCAGTGTAAACTACACACTTGGTGCCGTAAAGGTAGTGTCTCCAGATCCTGAGCGCAAACACTACCGACCCCAGTTCTAGGTCGTGCGTAGTGTAATTCTTCTTGTGGGTTTTCAATTGCCGTGAGGTGTAGGCTATCACCTTCTCTCGCTGCATCAAGACAGCTCCTAACCCTTTGTGTGAGGCATCACAGTAGACTACAAAGTCCTCACTGCCTTCAGGTAGGGCTAAGATAGGTGCACTGCACAACTTATCCTTGAGAAGTTGAAAAGCTTCTTCCGCTTTATCTCCCCAGTCAAAATTTTCATTTTTCTGGGTTAGCTTGGTCAAAGGCTTTGCTATTTTCGAGAATCCCTCGATAAACCTTCTGTAGTACCCTGCAAGTCCTAAGAATTGGCGTATTTTGGTGGGAGTTGTGGGTGTTTCCCAATCCTTTATCGACTCAATCTTTGCAGAATCTACATGAATACCTTGTCTATCGATTACGTGACCTAAGAATTGAACTGTTGGTATCCAAAACTCGCACTTGGAAAACTTACAATATAACTCCTCCTTCTTCAGTAGTTCTAAGATTAGCCTAAGATGTTCTTCGTGCTCCTTCTCACTCTTAGAGTATATCAATATGTCTTTGATGAAGACGATCACGAACTTGTCTAAGTAAGTCTTACACACCCGATTCATAAGATCCATGAATACTGTCGGTGCGTTGGTTAAGCCAAAAGGCATAAGCTGAAACTCGTAGTGGCCGTAACAATTTCTAAATTCCGTTTTCGGGATACCTTCTTCCCGAACTCTAAGTTGGTGGTAACCGGATCTCAAGTCAATTTTCGAATAAACGCACGAACCTTGGAGCTGATCGAACAGATCATCGATTCTAGGGAGTGGGTATCGGTTTTTGATAGTTAATTTATTGAGTTCCCGGTAGTCAATGCACATTCGGAAAGATCCATCTTGCTTTTTGACGAATAGAACTGGAGCTCCGCAGGGCTAGGAACTTGGTCTGATGAACCCTTTCTCGGAGAGTTCCGACAACTGTTCAGATAACTCCTGCAGTTTCGTCGGAGCTAATCGGTAAGGTGCTCGTCCCACGGGTGCGCACCGGGCACTAGGTCAATTCAAAATTTGACATGTCGTGTCAGCGGGAGTCTGGGTAAATCTTCAGGGAAGACTTCTTGAAAATCTCTTATGATTGCTACCTCTTCCAACCGTTTTTCTTCCGGCTCCTTTTCTTCCTTTTCGGAGACCTTTGCTAGGAAGAGAAGGCATCATTTCTCAAGGTATTTCTGGTCCTTCGTGCAAGAGATAACATTTAATCTCGAGGCACTTCGTCGGTCTCTTTTGTCACCTTTGACGATTAGAACCTCGTTCCCATAAAGGAGTCGAACGATCTTTTCATCGCAAAGAATAGTGGCATGATGTTTCAACAACCAATCCATGCCGATGATAACATCAAAACTACCCAATTCTACAGGCATGAGATCGATGTTGAATGGGTGATTTAACAGATTTAAGGGGCAGCCTCTTACAATAGTGTCCACTCTTTCTACTTTTCCATTTGCTAACTCCACATTATATAAGTTGCCTAAGGTGGTCGGGGTTATACCAAGCAATGGGCTAAAGGCATTTGAGACAAAACTTCTATCCGCTCCCGTATCAAATAATATAGATGTATAGCGGTTATTTAAAAGAAACGTACCTGTCACAACGTTCGGGTCCTCTTGGGCTTCCACTTTGCCCACTGCATAGACCCTGTAGCGGGCTCCTCCATCATTTCCCCGATTTCCTTGGGGCACAACAGCTACTTGGTTCACACCAGCTCCTGGATTTCTCTGGTTACCCTGATTTCCCTGGTAACCTCTGTTCCCACCATTGCCCTGATTCTTGGGCTTTCGGCATTCATTTTGATAATGCCCTTTCTCACCGCAACCAAAACACGTGATCTCGGCCTTTGGATTGTTTGCTGGTGCAACTTGTGCTGTTGCAAGAGGTCTCGCTCTGCAATCACGGGTCATATGTCCTACCTTCTAACAATTGTGGAATTTGACCGTGCACTGACCCTTATGATGCAACTTGCATCTATTGCATAGTGGCAAGTTCCCTGCGTAGACCTTCCTTTCTGTCGGTCCCACAGCATACACATTTTCAACTTCCTGCCTTTTGTTCGGGTGGTGGTTGTTGTTTCAGGAATGATCATCCCATTTTGTTTTGTTGTTCACTCCCGCTTCGATCGAATCCTCGATCACCTGATCCATCAATTTGTTCGCTACCTCCATAGTCTCGTGGAGATCTGTAGCCTTGTAGGTGGTGACGTTTCCCTTAATAGATAGGGGTAATCCGCCAATGTACCTCTCCAATAGTCGAGTTTCAGTTTGGACCATATCGGGACATAGTAAGGCAAGCTCCTGAAAACATTGATTATACACTGCCATATTGGTACCTTGTACCTTGAGGTTTCAAAATTCTACCTCCAACTTCTTCACCTCATTGCGAGGACAGTATTTCTTAAGAACCATCTCATTGAAGCTTTCCCATGACATTGCATATGCAGCGTCATAGCCAGATGATTTCAAGTAATTGTTCCACCAGGTTAAAGCTGCATCCAGTAAAGTAAATGATGCAAACTTAACCCTGTCCTCTTCCGAACAACCACAAATTTGGAATACCGTCTCCAATCTTTCGATCCATCGGACCATAACAACTGCTCTCTCAATACCTCCAAAACCTCCAGTCATTACCTTCCAAAAGTCTTGATAAGTACAACTACTAGCGTTGTTGTTTGTAGGTCTCGAGTTCCCAACATCCGTCGTCGAGTTGTTTGCTGCTGCCACCCTTTCTTCTACCAGTTGATCGAGCATGGCTCGATTTACAGGTGGAGTCGCTGCAGCAGCCCTAGCGGGGCCTGGATTTGGTGGTTGCGCACGAGCGGTTCTGTTGGTTCTTTTCAGAGGCATTTTGCTGTATCAGAAAGATAGAGATAATTAAGATTTGGAGAGTTTGTTATTGCACAATTTACTATGAGTAGAGTATATTAATATGATCAATTATAAAGAAGATGGCACAATGGGGTAATCAATCAAGCTTGTCATAAATTAGGATCAAATCGTGTTCACAAACATTACAAGCTCGAGATATTCAAGAAAAGAGTACAAGTTTTCGAATACAGACAAGGAACTACAACTGCCACTTACTGACGACTACTCAGTTTAGTGGGAATACAACATAACTGCTAGAACTAAAATCCATCACGTCCTAAGCGTAACTGCTCCAACTCCTCAGCCATCCGTGCTACAATAGTCTGCAGATGTCCTACTGTAGTCTCTAACCGTGCAATGCGTCTCCTTGACACCAACACCTCTCTGCGGTCCTCCTGTCCGGACCTCATAACTCCCGCAATTACCGACTCTAACTCGTGCATCCTGTGCCAGTTAGTCCACTCAGCACTCCATGCTCTAGCCTGATCTCTACCTATGTCGTCCATCCTCTAACGTACTCTAGCAAGTTCCCTGCCAACTTGCTCCTCACGTCTCCCGAGCCTTTCTAATTGGTCAGAATGGACATCTAGTAAGTTCCCATGTGCTCCCAACTGGACTAAGAACCTAGTGACATCATCTTCTTCCTCTTCCTCCATCGGTGAGACAGCAGGTGGAAGGGAAACTAGTATAGATGGAGATGGCGGCACAAATGATGGTGATGATGGCTCATATGTAGGACTGCCAGCACCAGGTTGGGTGTTGTGAATGCACTCAATATCTTTCCACACTTCACCGTTGATCTCACAAGTAACTGGAGTCTCATCTCTAGCTCGTAACCCAGCAGCTCTCAATCCCAATCCAAGAGGCATATCCATGTCACCTCCCACTATCTGAGCAACCCTGGAGCTCTGCCCTATCTCAAACGTGCTTGGCACCTCCTCCATAATTCCCTTTCCATGCCGTGGCTCAGCTGGTATAATCTCTTCTGGTGTAGGATCTGCCACTGGCTCCTCTTCAGGATCCTCCTTTGGGTCTTCCTCCGGATCCTCTTCTGATTCTTCTTCTTCCTCAGCTGAGTATGAGTCATTGGCCCTCCTAAGCCTCTGACGGGGTGGTGATTGATCAGGGGATGTGGTAGGTGAAAGGGATAAGGGAGCGTTAGAGGTACCCGTATAAATAACTCGGGCTTTCTTCTGAGGTGATGGTAGTAGATCAGAGTACCGCATTCGATATCCTGGGACACGCATGCGGGTAGTACGGCGAACAGGAAGAGTATGGATATATGGAGTAGGCTGTGTAGTAGAATCAGTGGTGGGGATAGGCTGGATGGAAGTATGATCGGCAATAGGTGTAGGTAATGCCGTAGTGAGTGTAGGCTCAAGTAAATCGGGGTCTGGTGCATTGAAAGCCTGCAGCACTTGCATGTATGGGTTGTCTGAGTCTGGCGAGATCGGAGGAATGTGATGGGAAGACATAGTCTGTGACAAAAACAATATATGTGTCTAAGTATATCGAAAATACTCGTAGTAAATAGTGTAGGTTAAGTGTATATAAATATATACATATAATACTTATAGTACATGATAATATATCATAGCATGCAGTCAAGACAAATAAACAGCAAGTAAAGTGGCAAGTAAGGCAAGTGGCGGTCATAGGGACTTGTTTTTATAAAAACGGTTATAGTTTAGGGTTTATATGTACCTAGTTCTCTATAACCTAGGCTCTGATGCCAATCTGTAACACCCCTAAAATTTAATAGTCGCGGAAGCATACGGAACATTGAGGGTGCTACTTGCGGATTGGAAATCACAACACAAGGTAAACAAAGAACGGAATACATACTCCGTTTTAAATAAATCAATATTTAGAGTTTACTAAAGATGATTCATTGTTTAGAAAAATAGACCCATTAGTTTCAGTGGTCCCACATAAAAACAAGTCTTAATTATGTCTGCCAATACTTCTAAAAAAGTGCTATGACCCTTGTCTTGCCAAATCCTTGCCATAAACAATCAAATTACACACCTGAGAAAAACATGCTAAAAGTCAACAAAAAGCTGGTGAGTTCATAAGTTTAAATTAAAGCAGAAAATAATAAATTTGGACCAATAGTTTTGTGTACAATCATTACAATGCATATAATGTCATACAAAATAGTCTATCGCGCTAGCTCTAAGTTTATGCAACCGAAGCTCAACAGTTTAGTGCGCTAATCTATAGCACATAAGTAATAGTCAAGGGGCCCTTAGCGAGTGTTTAACCCAATACACTCGTAGTCCGACTTGCTATACGCTCGCATTGACATGTCTGGCCAACCGAACGGGGGAGTCACCCCAATAGATCTATCTTTAGTAATCGCGCTTCCCATAGGGAACTAACGGCTCATGAAAATGGGCATGATAGTGGGTTCTAGGGCTTAGGCTAAATACGCAATAGTTTTGAGAAAATTTAAGCAGTAATGTGGTCCATAAAACAAATTGCATGTTTCTCACCCCATAGTTATAAAATAAGTATAAGTAAAGAGGGGCTATAAACTCACCTTAATAGTCTGAACAGTGAATGCTGTGAATTCAGGGAATGTACGGCACCAACACACAACCTAGATTAATAAGTCATGTTTTAGTTTCAAGTACTAAATTAAGTTTCTACATGATTTAATTCAAATGTTTTTAAAGTGTTTATGTTGTTGTCGCTTGTGTGGCAGCAAGTGAGGTTATGAATAGGTTTCTAGTGTTTGTAGGTATTGGCTCTAAGAAATGCTTAAATGTACGACAATGAAGATATGGGAGTCTTATAGGATTTTGATTGACGGAAGTCGGAATACGATGAAATGAATGAATTGAGAGCAACAATAGATATTATCGAGATATGGAATATTAAAGATGTGTAGTTTAATTTTTAAAAATATGTAATTAGTTATATAGGTTTTGAAATGTAATAAAATTACGTGTAAATGATGTTTAGTATTCAAATGTCTAATGACTCGAGAAAATATTGTATAACGGTTGTACAATAAAGGTTTTGTTTACCTCTTTTAAATAAAATAGACTAAGTTCATCAAATTAATAAAGACTGGTTATGACTCGTGTTCGTAAGTTGGTTTCACGATTATATTTTTAGAAAACATTTGATTTTAAAATTTGCTATAAAGGTTCAAGTAAAGTTTTGCTATAATTACATTTGCTAAACTTTGTTAATGACATAAATAAAATAGATGTTGTTGGGAATAAAATGTTCAAGTCAAAGAGCCTGCTAAAGATGTCAAAGAGCCTGCTAGTTGATTTTGAAGAGTATGAAGATGTACTAATAGTACCTTCTGGGTAGAAGGTACTACTAGTTGATGAAGAGCCTGCCAAGCTTATGTCAAGTTGATTAGATATTTTGTAATAGATATTTAGTTGAATTATTAGTCTTTGTACATTGTTATACGTTATGTAGAAGTAGTTTAGTCTTTTGTGGTGTACAGAAGAATATTGCAGAGTTGTACATTGGTAGTTGTATTTAATTGTAGGCGCTAAAATAGTCAAAGTATAGTATTATATTCAACCTCTTGAACAACTTGTAATAAGGTGTCCTTATCTTATAAAAGGATACCTTAGTCACACTTCATGCATGCATCTTTCCAACCATCAACCAAAACCGAACTATCTCTTAAGTAACTTAGTTACTCAACTCACAAATCCTTTTACAATCTTAGATTCAAGATTACTTTGTAATCCCGGTGATATTTAGATCATCCGTATTATTTCATCAATAATATTGAATCATTTTGTGTTAACCAAAGTTGTGTTCCTTGTTCATTGCATACTCTAGTTTACATAACTGGCCACCTTTGTGTTCTTTTAAGTGTGTTGTAGTAGATTCCGCATGCTAAACACATTCATACATAAATATCTCTCAAACACATTACTAAGATTCACATCCCAAGTGTTTGCAAACCTTTCCACAAGTGGTATCAGAGCCAGGCTTGATATTTACTAATTTAAAAGAACAATGGATGTTGAACATATTCAAACAAATGTTGCAGCTAAACTTCCATTACTTAAGCAAAATGAGTTTGAAATGTGGCGACTAAGGGTAGAACAATACTTTCAAGTGCAGGACTATGCACTTTGGGAGATCATTGAAGGAGGCAACTCATTTAAACCCTCAATCACCACTACAACTGTAAATGATGCTCTTGTAACACAAATACAAGACCAACCAACAAATGCAGATGAAAGAATTCAGAAGCGAAATGATCTAAAAGCAAGGAGTATGTTACTGATGACTATTCCAAATGATCAGCTTTTGATCTTTAACAAATACAAAGATGCCAAAACCCTTTTTGAAGCTATTGTGGCTAGATTTCATGGTAATGATGCTACCAAGAAAACACAGAAAACACTTCTCAAACAGCAATTTGAGAACTTCACAGCCACAACCAATGAGTCTTTGGACAGTATGTTCAATAGACTTCAGAAGCTTTCAAGTCAGTTAGCCATCCATGAAGTGATGATAACTCAAGAAGACCTAAACTCTAAATTTCTTAGGAGTTTACCTTTAGAATGGTCTATGCATGTCATTGTCTGGAAGAATAAGCCAGATATTGATCAGATGAGTCTTAATGATCTCTACAACAATTTCAAAATAGTAGAGCATGAAGTAAAGAAGACTACTGGGTCAAGCTCAGGAAATATGGCATTTGTTTCATCTCCAAGCATCTCAAAGGTTGATAATGAAGAAAAAGGTGGCAGAGAAGAAGGTACTGCCAACACAACCTTTGGTACTGCTAGTACTTCTAGTAATACCAAAACCATTTTAGATGAAACAATAGGGTGTGCTTTTCTTACATCACAACACAATGGGTCCATATTAACATTTGAAGATCTTCAAGAGATTCATCCCGATGATCTTGAAGAGATGGACATAAAGTGGCAACTTTCACTTTTGAGCATTAGAGCTAAGAAGTTGTTGATGAGGACTGGCAAGAAGATAATGATAAATGGAAATGAGCCTGCTGGCTATGATAAGTCAAAAGTGGAGTGTTACAACTGCCACATGAAGGGTCACTACTCTAGAGAGTGTAGAAGACCTAAGAAGCAGGATGACAAGGGTAGAGGGTTTGACAACAGGAATAAAGGAAGCTTTGAGAAGAAAGGAAGCTTTGAAAGCAAGAGTAAGGTTGTTGAAGTTGCTGAGCCTAAAGCAATGGTTGCTATTGATGGCATGGGTTTTGATTGGAGTTTCATGGGTGAAGATGAGTCAACTTCAGATGAATTGGCTTTGATGGCATTCTCCACTCCTGAGGTACAAATTACAAAATGTTCTACTACTTGTAAAGCTTTTGATGAATTAAAATCATATATAAAACTTTATGATGAGCTGAAAGTAGAAGAAAGAAAAATCAATCAAACCTTAGTCAACTATAAGTGTGGAATGGCCAAACTTGAAAAACAAATCATTCACTATAGAGAAAATGAACTTACCTTTTCTGATGCTAAAGCTGCTCTTAATAGACAAATATTTTTGAAAGATTCAGAAATAGAAATGTTAAGGACTGAGTGTACTAAAGTGACATTGGCTAGAGATAATATTCAACTGACTGTTACTAAATTGGAAATTGCTTCTGAATGCACTAGAAGCATAGTTGAAAATCAGATGAATAAGAGAATAAAATCAGGGATAGGATACAATGAATGTCCACCTCCTTATAGAGGAATTCCTTGTCCCCCAGGATCAGATCTTGCTGAATCAGGTTTGCATGAAATCATTAACAAACCATTAGCAAAACCTGTAGAGAAAGGTGAACCTTCTGAGAGTGCTAAGATTACCTCACTCTCTAAGGTGCTCACTGATAAGAAACCAGATATTCTAATCATTGAAGATTGGGTGTCTAATGATGATGAAGATGAGACTGTTCCTATCAAAGGAAACAAAGTAGGACCAATCAGTCCTAAGAGAGTAGAAATTAAGGCTAAGCCTAAAGCTGTTTTGAAAATAGTTGAGAGTTGTGAAAAATGTAATAACAAACCTAGGGGAAGCCAAAGAAATTGGAACAACCTTAAGTCTCAACAACTAGGTGATGACTTTGTAATGTTCAATAAGGCTTGTTATTACAGTGGTAGCTTTAATCATCTTCATGCTTATTGTAATAAATGGGTTTCTAGGAGTAAAACAAAGTCTAAAACAAATGTTACTCACCCCAGAAAAAGTTTTGTCAAGTCTAACCCCACAAAAGTTAAACATACTGTTAGACAAAATAAGCCTGTTATTGCAAAACCAACTGATAAGGGTACAAGAAACACTTTCAAACATGTACCAAAAGTTGAGAATAGTCCTATTCAAAAGAAATCTGTGGTCAAAACTCAAATTTGGAAACCAAAAACCAAAGGTCCTGCTAGACCAAATGGTACTGCCAAAATTGGTACAAATAGACCAAAGACCACACATTGGATTAAAAGGGAAAGTGCTGTTAAGTCCTCAGCATGTTGGATATGGAAACCAATCCAATCAAAAGGTGCATCAACAATCCTGAAAAGGTTTGATTTCATTGATGCAAGAGGCAAACCCAAGTCTGTCATGGCTTGGGTACCCCAAGGAAACTAATATGTTTATTCATGTGCAGGAACATTCATCTGATATTGGAGATCAAGGATATGTTGATAGTGGATGTTCAAGACACATGACAGGCAACATGTCATTCCTCTCAGACTTCAAAACATTTGATGGAGGATATGTTACCTTTGGGGGAGGAATAAAAGGAAAGATCACTGGTAAAGTACTATCAAAACCAGTAAACTAGATTTTGAAAATGTGTATTTTTGAAAGAACTTCAGTTTAATCTTCTTAGTGTCTCACAAATGTGTGACAAAAAGAACAATGTTCTATTTACTGACAATGAATGTATGGTTCTTTCTTCTAATTTTAAGATGCCTGATGAGAGTCAGATCCTTCTTAAAATACCAAAAAGGAACAATATGTACAGTGTTAATTTAAAGAACATTGATCCTAAGGAGAGTCTAACTTGTTTGGTAGCAAAAGCATCATTGGATGAATCTATGCTTTGGCATAGAAGGCTTGGTCATGTAAACTTTAAAACAATCAACACTATTGCAAAATATGATTTAGTAAGAGGTTTACCCAAAAAGATTTTCCAAAACGACCAAACCTGTGTTGATTGTCTAAAAGGCAAACAACATAGAGCTTCTTGTAAGCCCAAGACCCAAAACTCTATTTCTCAGGCTTTATATATGCTTCATATGGATCTCTTTGGTCCTACTAATGTGTGTAGCTTGAATGGGAAAAGATATTGTTTGGTTGTTACTGATGACTATAGCAGATTCTCTTGGGTTTTCTTTTTAAGATCTAAACATGAAACTAGTGAGATTCTTAAAACTTATATCACTGAGGTAGAAAACCAATCTGATAAGAAAGTCAAAGTCATCAGGTGTGACAATGGGACAGAGTTCAAGAATAGAGTTATGGATGACTTTTGCAAGGAAAAAGGGATAAAAAGGGAATTTAGTGTAGCTAGAACCCCACAGCAAAATGGAGTAGCAGAAAGAAAGAATAGAACACTTATAGAGACTGCTAGAACTATGTTAGTAGACTCTAAGTTGCCTATTTCATTTTGGGCTGAAGCAGTAGGTACTGCTTGTTATGTACAAAACAGGGTTCTTGTGACAAAGCCACATAGAAAGACACCTTATGAACTTTTCTTTGGTAGAACACCATCTTTAAGTTTTATGAGACCTTTTGGTTGTCATGTCACTATTCTAAATACCAAAGATCATTTAGGCAAGTTTGATGGAAAAGCAGATGTAGGCTATTTGATAGGGTATTCCTTGCAGAGTAAGGCCTATAGAGTGTTTAACACTTGCACTAGGCTAGTGGAAGAGAATCTTCACATAGAGTTTCAAGAGAAACTAACAAATGTGAAAGGAATTGGACCAGATTGGATGTTTGATATTGATAGGCTTTCAGAATCTATGAATTATGTGCCTGTTTCAGGTACAAATACTAATGATAATGCAGGTTTTGAAGAAAATGTTGAAACACCTAAAGATCAAGATTTCATCTGGATGCCAATTTGGAAAAATTTGGATCTATCTTCAAGTCAAGAAGGACCTTCAAACACAACAAATGAAGGCAATGAAGATGATCAAGGAACTCAGAATCAAGAGAATCAAGAAAGTGGTGCTAATGACAATGGTACTGCTAGTTCAACAGATGGTCCTGCTAGTTCAAGTGTTGATACTGCTGAGCCATTGAATGTTCAAATAGATGATTCTTTACCAGAAGAGGTGGGGATTAGTAATCTTCCATCTACCTATGAAGTTCCTAAAACACCCAACACTAGAATTCTCAAAGATCACTCAACTGATGATGTGATTGGTAGCATAAATTCTGGTGTTAGAACAAGATCTCAAGTTGGTTTATCTCAAGTCTTATCTTCAGATGAAGAAGGGTTTATCTCCTCTATTTATGAAGAAAAGAATCATGATATTTCCAATATATGTCTGTTTTCATGTTTTCTATCTCAGGCTGAACCCAAACACATAAACAAAGCTTTAGATGATGCAAGTTGGGTGGAAGCAATGCAAGAAGAGCTTCTCCAATTCAAGATTCATAAGGTTTGGATATTGGTTGATTTGCCCAAAGGTCATAGGGCAATTGGAACCAAATGGGTTTTCAGAAACAAGAAAGATGAAAGGGGTATAGTGATCAGAAATAAAGCAAGATTGGTAGCTCAAGGATATACTCAAGAAGAAGGGGTAGATTATGAAGAAGTGTTTGCTCCAGTTGCAAGACTTGAAGCAATTAGGCTTTTCTTGGCCTATGCTTCATTCATAGGCTTCACTGTCTATCAAATGGATGTTAAGAGTGCATTTTTATATGGTGAAATTGAAGAACCAGTATATGTCTCTCAACCTCCAGGCTTCTTTGATGCAGAGTATCCAGACAAAGTTTATAAGGTTACCAAGGCTCTTTATGGCCTACACCAAGCTCCTAGGGCATGGTATGAAACATTGGCTTGTTTTCTACTAGAAAGTGGATTCCAAAGAGGCAGGATTGATCCAACTTTGTTCATCAAAAGAACAAAGAAAGACATCTTGCTAGTGCAGATTTATGTTGATGACATTATCTTTGGATCAACAAACCAAGACTTGTGTGTAGAATTTGAAAAACTTATGCATAATAAGTTTGAAATGAGTTCCATGGGGGAACTTACTTTCTTTTTGGGTCTCCAAGTGAAACAATCCAAAGAAGGCATATTTATCAGCCAAGATAAGTATGTAGCAGAGATCCTAAGGAAATTTAATTTTGCTGATTCTAAGGTTGCAAGTACACCAATGGATCCAGACAAAGGGCTACTCAAGGATGCTGAAGGAGAAGATATGGATTTGCACAATTATAGGTCAATGATTGGGTCTTTGATGTACCTTACATCATCAAGACCAGATATCATGTTCTCAGTATGTGTATGTGCAAGGTTTCAAATACATCCCAAAATCTCTCATCTCACAGCAGTCAAAAGAATCTTTAGATATCTCAAGGGTCAACCTAGGTTGGGTCTTTGGTATCCAAGGGAATCATCTTTTGAATTGGTGGCTTATTCGGATAGTGACTATGCTGGTGCAACTCTAGACAGAAAATCCACAACTGGTGGATGTCAATTTCTTGGTTGCAGACTCATCTCTTGGCAATGCAAGAAACAAACAATGGTGGCCAACTCTACAACTGAAGCAGAATATGTTGCTGCTGCAAGTTGTTGTGGGCAAGTTCTTTGGATCCAAAATCAAATGCTTGACTATGGGTACAATTTTCTTAACACCATTATTTATATTGACAATAGCAGTACTATATGTATCATTAAAAACCCAGTTAAACACTCAAAAACAAAACACATTGAAATCAGACACCATTTCATAAGGGATTGCAATGAGAAAAGGTTAATTCAAGTTGTTATAATTGATTCTGAAAAGAATTATGCAGACCTTCTCACCAAAGCTTTTGATTTAGGTAGATTCAAATATCTTGTAGGAGGTATTGGAATGATAAATCTTTGAAAAACATGTGTTTTTGTATATAAAATTAACTGATATTGGATTTTAAACATGGTACTGCTAGTTAGTCAATAGGTACTGTCAATTCATAATTGGTCCTGCTAGTATATAATTTGCTATGTTTTGTTCATATTGATACTTAAATGTTTAAAATGCTATAGATCAAGTGCTTTGCACTTTGTTCTTTTGGTTTGCAACTAACACATTTCAGGTTGATAACAAAACAAGAGATCTTTCAAACATAAAGGGGCAACAAAAGTTATATTAATCTCAGGGGAGATAACAATCTCAGGGGAGGATATGATAGCTCAGAAAGAAAGAAAAACCAATTTATGAAAGAAAAAGACAAGAGCATACAAGATGATGCAGAGGTTGAAAAAGATAGAGTTAGATCACATATCTAGAAGGGATGAAGCATTTCTAAAGGAGAAAGTTCTATCTAGATCAAACTAAGAAAAGTTTCAACTCAAAGGCATGCTATTAGATGATTTCACTTGTTGAACCAATCATCCAAGATACACAGCATCATTGCCTTTTTAAATTTCCTCCATCCAAGGAAATTGCACCATCTTTAGGCCAATATGGCTTTTGGTATTCAGCTCACCAAGTTTTTACAAACTTAAGAGTTGGCTAGTCCATAAGCAAACGGCTTTTGGTAAAGACACATCAAATCCGTTGATGGTTGATAGTTTACCAAAAACTATATGGTTGTTAACTAACCATACTTAATTGTAAATAGTTAGCTAGTCCTTAAGCAAACGGCTTTTGGTAAAGACAACTCAAATCCGTTGATAGCTGGTAGTTTGCTAAAAACTATAAGGGATTTTTATAAAACTTTCAAAGGTGTTGATAGTTCAAAAATTGGTACTGCTAGAGTAAAATGGTACTGCTAGATAGCCGTTGAGCCTGTCAGAAAAAGTTTTAGCCGTTGGGCCTGGTAGTTAAAATTAGCCGTTGGGGTAGTTATGTAAATTACTGATGATTATATTATATTATATTTTACATATAAAAGATCTTTTTAACCGCCTTTTCATTTACTTATTATAATCTTTCTTATTGTCGGTTAAAAGTAATTCTCACAAATCATCTTTCATCAGTCCTTATCATAATTCACATACACCTTTCATCTTCTACCAGTACTACTAACAAATCCCACCATCATATTCAAAATTTTCATTATGGATTCCACAATTGTTCTAAACTTTGTCCAACGTCACAATCAATTAGCATTTTTGGAGAAGTCAGAGGATAATGCCTCTTTTCATCAAGTAGTGGACTTTTTAAATAACTCCTACATCAGGTTTGCTTTACTAGTCAATCCCACTATTTATGAAACTCAAATTTCACAATTTTGGAAAACAGCTAAAATTGTAACTTCTGAAAATGGGGAACAAAGAATTAAGGCCAAAGTGGATGGTAAACATTTGACTCTTACTGAGTCATCCATAAGAAGACATCTTCATTTGGATGATTCTGATGGTATTAGTCAGTTGCCAGATACTGAGATTTTTGAAAATTTGGAAAGAATGGGGTATCATGCTGAGTCTAACAAACTCACTTTTCTGAAAAAGCATCTTACTCCGCAATGGAGATTTTTTATTCACACAATCCTTCATTGTTTGAGCCAGAAGAAAACCTCTTGGGAGCAATTTAGTGGAAACATGGCTTCTGCTCTCATCTGCTTGGCTACAAATGGAAAATACAATTTTTCAAAACATATTTTTGAAGGATTGATTAAAAATGTGAAAAGTGAAACAAAGTTTTTGATGTATCCAAGATTTATTGGATGCATCATTGCAAAATTAAAACATTTGTTACTTCCCACAGACTCAATTTATGAAACACCAAAACTTTCTCACAAAGTATTTTCAAACATGAGAATTGGTTTTAGAGGGGAAGATATACCACTATTTGATGAAATGTTACCACAACATCAAGAAGAACCAACACCATCAGCTGAATCACCATCATCTAGTTCTTCAACTGGTTACATCTCACCAACACATCAAACATCACCAATACCATCTCCAGTACCATCAGCAACACCACCAACATCATCACATCATGTAACACCACCCCAATCACCTCAGACAATGCAAGAACTAAAACAGAAGGTGAAGTTCTTAGAAGATGCTCTTAAAAGTCAAAGCAAGAAATTTTCTGAGATCAACATCAACTTAGTCAAGAGGGTAAAGAAATTGGAGGGTGAAATGAAGAAGCTAAAGGGTAAAAGATCTGCAAAGGTTGTTTTATCTGGTTCTTCAAAATCAGATGCTGATAGGTTAGGTCACTCTTCCAAAAAGGGGAGGATGGATAGTTCTGAAGATGAGGAAGAGGCTCAATTGGAATTCCATGAAGGAAATCAAGCTTATGATGAAGAGCCTGCTGATACAGAGCAAGAGCCTGCTGGGCCAGAGCAAGAGCCTGCTAGGATTGAGAGGCTATTGGCTATGGAGTACAAAGGGTCTGCTGAGAAAGTGTACAAGAGAAAGAGGGGTTTAGAGCCTCAAGGGAATTTGTTTGTTCAAAGGAGGATTTTTGCTGCTGATGAGCAATCTTCTACTCAATCTCAAGAACTAACTCCAAAGGATAAGGGCAAAAGCATTATGATTGAAGATGAGCCTAAGTCCAAGAAGTTGAAAAGAACACAGCAAATTCAGATGGCTTTAGGTGAAGAAGAGGCCAAAAGGGTTCATGAAGAAGAACTAAAAGCACTTGAAGCTTCAAGAATGCTTGCAGTTATGAAAGAGCAGAAAGATGCTGAAGATGCTGCTCAGACTCTTCTTGATACTCAAATTACTCAAGAAACCTTTGATGCACAAATGCAATGGATTATTGCTAATGATCTGATTGTGAAAGGCCAAGCTTCAATGATAGTAAATGACAAGAATCTCAATTCTGATGAGAAGACAGCAGCACTTGAATCTTTTATCAACAAGAAGTATAAAGAAGCAGCTCTGGCTGACATTTTTGAAAAGATGAAAGAAAGTGAGAAAAGAGGTTTTAAGGTGGGCAAATCATGGAAAGATCAAGTGACTTTCATGAAGAGATTTCTAAAAGGTCAAGCAAATTGGACTGATTATCAACTAAAGAAGAAATCTAATGATGAAATCTACTACTTGTATCTTCAAGCCTACAAAAGTCTTTACTACAAAGTTCCATCTAATATAAAGTCCTCAATAAAGAAGAAGGATGCTCAGAAGAAAGAAGTAGCAAAATTGGATTCTCAGCAAGTAAGTAAGATGTTAATTACTTTGCCAACTATCATTCATGCTGATCCAATTAGCTGTAGACGCCCTATTATTGACTGGGAAGTAAACCATGATAGATTAGGAAAATCATGGAAAATAATAAGGGTTGGGGGTCAATCTGCTAGCTTTAAGAATTTTGAAAATCTAGTTAGAGCATCTGACAGAGCAGACTTGGAAGAATTATGGAATCTAGTGCAGATTAGGCTAGACACAAATTCTAGTACTGATGCTAAGGAACAGGAATTATGGGTAGAATTCAATAGGATGTTTGATCCTGATCCCAAAGATGTTCATTGGAAATTTCCCTATTATGATCCTTCAACAACATGGGAATTTCTAAGCCTTAGCAATATTCATCATCTTTACACACAGAGTGGGATAGAACTCTTTATATTGGCTGAGAAAGAGTATCCACTTAGTTATGAAGTGCTTAAAACTATGATCTCCAAGAGATTAAGATGTGACAAAGATGATGAGAAATCAGAAATTGTTCAAAGTTTGCTGAGGAGCATATTTGAGCAATGTGAAAGAAAAAGGAAGAACAGAGAGTGAAGGTTTTTGGAAGAATTCCCTCAAATCCTCAAGGTATGTATTTTATTCATCAGAAACTTGTGTATTTTAATGGAAATAACAAGTTTAGGGGAAGATTGTTGGGAATAAAATGTTCAAGTCAAAGAGCCTGCTAAAGATGTCAAAGAGCCTGCTAGTTGATTTTGAAGAGTATGAAGATGTACTAACAGTACCTTCTGGGTAGAAGGTACTGCTAGTTGATGAAGAGCCTGCCAAGCTTATGTCAAGTTGATTAGATATTTTGTAATAGATATTTAGTTGAATTATTAGTCTTTGTACATTGTTATACGTTATGTAGAAGTAGTTTAGTCTTCTGTGGTGTATAGAAGAATATCGCAGAGTTGTACATTGGTAGTTGTATTTAATTGTAGGCGCTAAAATAGTCAAAGTATAGTATTATATTCAACCACTTAAACAACTTGTAATAAGGTGTCTGATGCGTGGTTTTGTAACCTTACAACAGGTTTTACCTCTCGAGGAATCTCAAGAGGCTTACAACCCCACCAGGCAGTGTACCTGACCGATGTAGTATAGTGTAGTGGTAAGTACGGGGGATTGATCGTTCTCCACAGGGAATAGTGTTCGTTAGGTATGAAAAACTACTTTAGTAGGTCTAAGGGTGAGGGAAGATTCTTTTCGTATTTTTATATTTTTTTTATGAAAGCAAGTAAAATCTCGGGTTTGAAGGAGTGGGCGGAATTAGTTGCTAGTCAACTAACCCAAATTACTACGAATGCAAATAAAATAAAATAACTGAAAATGAAAAGAGTTGTGAAACTTATGTGGAGAGAAATGTGTTTACTTAGATTTCCTTACTCCCTAACTATCTTTTACCGGTTGATTAGTGTGTATTAATTGCGTGGATGATGGGTGTATTCCTTAATACCAATCGTGGGGTGGCGTACGTACTTCCCCAACTCTACAAGCTCCTACTTCACTCCTATGTCGAGCCGGCTAGGAAGCTCCTAACATGGGATCACTAGAATTCGCTCATGCATTAAATACAACCATAAAAACCTTAGTACGCATTGGTTCATGTTTCTTAAAACGTTCAAGCAAGTTACCGAATAGGAAGTTAGCCAGTTTTCTTAAGCCTAACATCGATGACCAATCATCCAATACAATTAATAACACACTAATAACCAATAATCAATAGTTAGGTTTCATTAGATCTAAGCAAACACAAGATAAATCTAGCCTAGCATGTTAATTAAAAGACAAGAACAATATATAATCAAACAACACATAGACATATTAATTGATTAAATGATAACTTATCTTCAATTAAACATGGGAGATCCAAGGGTATGAAAACCCTTAAAAATGGCAGAAATTCGTCTTTAGGGTTTCTCCTCACAAAGTTGCACACCAATGACAAAAAATTGTAAAACTATATATAGAGTTTAAGGGCTGACGGCGTCACGTTATAGGACTTGACGCCGTCACCTCGCCGTGTCTAGGGTTCCCGGATGGCCTTCTTGACGCCGTCCCTCTTTAGACCTCCAAAATCCGCTCTGGCTTATCAAAGCTTGACGCTGTCAGAATATGGCTTGACGTCGTTCCTCTTTAAGTTAAACCGTGATGGCCTTGATCACTTCAAAGTGTGACGCCGTCAGACTTTCCATTGTAAAATTCTATGGCTTATCATGAGTAATTTTCATATCCACCTTTTTTGCCAAGCCATGACGCCGTCTAAAACAATCCCTGATGCCGTCAAAGGTACTTTTCCAGCCGATTTTGAGACTTTGTCGTTTTCTTCACTTTTATGCTCCAAAAACGTCCAAAATGCTTCCTTTTCCAGATTTCTTCTCCAAAGTACCTAAAATGACAAAAGGAACGATTTAGGGCAATATTTGATCAAATAAATACGATTTAGGCCTTAAATGACCCCCTAAAAGCGGTACACTTTTCGCTTCATCAGTGTCCTTATCTTATAAAAGGATACCTTAGTCACACTTCATGCATGCATCTTTCCAACCATCAACCAAAACCGAACTATCTCTCAAGTAACTTATTTACTCAACTCACAAATCCTTTTACAATCTTAGATTCAAGATTACTTTGTAATCCCGGTGATATTTAGATCATCCGTATTATTTCATCAATAATATTGAATCATTTTGTGTTAACCAAAGTTGTGTTCCTTGTTCATTGCATACTCTAGTTTACATAACTGACCACCTTTGTGTTCTTTTAAGTGTGTTGTAGTAGATTCCGCATGCTAAACACATTCATACGTAAATATCTCTCAAACACATTACTAAGATTCACATCCCAAGTGTTTGCAAACCTTTCCACAGATGTTTACTTGTTTTAGTTCAAATCAATGTAAGTCTTTATATGTGTTTCATTTTATAATTTATAGAGTTAGATGGTCATTTGTATAACAGTTTTATATATTGGCGACATATATATATATATATATATATATATATAATATATATATATATATATATATATATATATATATATCCTTGTTCACATCTTTTGTGTCGAAAGTTAATGTTTTTACAAAATATATATGAGCATATAACAATGTTACGTGACAAATTTTAAGTCAAAATTAACTAATGATATATGTTTTACACAATGGTTACGATATAAAAATTTGTGTGCTCGGCTTTTGCGGCTAATATATATCACAATTTTTATATGATTACCCTCGTTGGGCTGCGGCCCAACTAAGTCAAAGGAGGGGGAATTATGACATGGGATGGATTGCAGATTAACCACCAAGCACCACATTGGGCCTGGTGGGCTAAGAACGGTCGCACTTCTAGCACCCGAGATGGACTGGATTGAAGTGCAAATTGGTTTGGGCTTTCAAATGAGATGGATTTGGGTTCCTGGTGCTATACGAACGCACACACAAGTCCAAGTGGACTTTGTGTGGTTACTGGAAATTTGAAAAGCATATATTCGACTTCAAGAACTTGTAATGCCAAGCTGTACATCACATCGAGGTCGAGTACTACTCGACTTCTCAACTTGAGAGTCTCAAGTGTCATGTGAGGGCTTGTGGGTTGACAACAAAACATCCTCATACTCGACATGATTGACCGAATATGGGTGTGGGAATCAACATTAGGACAAGTGAAGATATACTTAACATTCCTTTGTGGTTTGGCCGAGAACTAGACAACCAAAGACACTTTTATTGGTGTTCTTGTGGGAAGATCGAACTTGACATCTGTTCTAGATTCAGGTTCGAATTGAGTAGAGAATCCACCTTGGGTTCAACTTGGAAAAGGACTAAGGCTTTACTAAACTTAACCAAGGACGATTCGATTATCTTTTTAAACAACCTTTGGACCATCACTTAAGGCTGGAATGAGTGGATTTTCGAGGGTTGTTTGGCTGAGCTTCGCCATGGTTAACCAAGGCACGCACACCCTCATGGGTGGCTGCCTGGTGAGGGCTCTACCAAGTCGAATCACACCTTTTTTGGGTGGTTTACCCTTGGCCAAAAATCACCACAGCACACCCTATTTGGGTGGCTGTGGGGTGAGGCTCGACTGAACCGAATACACATCCTTTCTCACCCTTGTGAGGGGTGTTCCATCAGGACTTAATCAGCTTCAACACACCCTTACGAGGGTGGTTTTTGTTGATATAAATAATGCCTAAAAACGTTATTAATATCTTTCGATACCTCTACATTTTGATAATCACAAAATGAAAAATTATTAAACGAAAGATTATGACGTAAACAAGTATTTAGTTGTAAATATATATTTTAACAACTTAATCACTTAAGGTATGAATAAACAAATGCCTAATGCATTATACGATCAAAGGAACATTTTCTTAATCACTAGATTTTTTATAAAATGTCACAAACATTTTATATCTTTTAGAAAATCATTTTTGGTATTAAGTAAATATATTAAATTCATTATAAATATATGAATTCAAATTTTTAACCAAAAATGACAAAAATGTTCCAGAAAAACCTTCCCCAGTAAAAGACAAAATTTATAGCCGTTCAGGGAGGGGCGGCCCCCTTAATTATAAGGGCGGTCCCCTTAATATTTAAGGGGGCCGGCCACTAATTAAGGGACCGCCCACGCTCCTCCAGCTGTAAATTTTGCCAATAAATACTGGTTCATTCCTGGCATTTTTCCTCACCTTTTGCACTAAAAACTTTCTGATTTAGATCTCATTTCATATCTTCAAAAACCCTTTGATCATATAATTATAAGCTTTTGTTTCAAGTAATCCAAAGCTTCAACCTCTCAAGTGCAAGAGAAGAATACTTCTATCCTTCAAGACAAGAAGTATTACAACTTGGTGTATCTCTTTCATCCAAGTTGTTGGTGTATCAAAATTGTAAATCATTCATTCATTTGTATAAGTTGTGTATATTTGTTAGATAGGTGTGAGCATAATTGTTTAGGCTAGATTAGTGTGTAAGTAGTGAAGTTGTGAAGAAGTTAAGGTGTGTAAGTAGTGAAGGCGTGAAGAAGTAGAAGAGTATACAAGTAGTGCTAGGTCGTGAAGTAGTTGTGAAGCCGTTGTGAAAAAGTTGTGAAGCCGTAGTGAAGAAGTTGTGAAGAAGTCGAGAAGAAGTTGTGATTGAAGTTGTGAGATTTGTTCTAGCTACGATTAGAACTCGACATTTAGCTTTTTTTCGTAAAATTGGTGTAAGCGAAAGTTGTGTAAGGTTTTCTCCGCCATAAGGGAGCTTGTTGACATAGTGAAGAAAACTCTCGAGTTAGGTGCTCGAGGAGTGGAGTAGGGCAAGGAAGGTGTCCTTGTAGCCGAACCACTATAAATCCTTTGTCTCGCGGTTCGATCTTTCCGTCTCTATCTTTCATTTCATTTCATTACTTTACTTGCATTGTTAATTTAGATTTACTTATATTTTTTCATATTGTTCAAGAGTTGAGTTCACATAAATTCGAATCTAAGTTTTTAAAAGTAAACAAAGTTTTTATAATAAATTAAAAAGACGTAAACTATTCAACCCCCCCCCCCCTTCTAGTTTTCCACAATTGGTATCAAGAGCCACGTTAAACAAGATTTTTAAAATAAATTGTATTTTAAAACTTGAAACGATCTATGGAATCCGAAAAATATTTAGAAGGGCAATCTATGCAAAGACCACCACTATTTGAAAGTGATGGTTTTCTTTATTGGAAAAATAGATTCAAAACTTATGTGAAATCAAAATATCTTGATCTTTGGCATGTTATTACCTATGGTGATTTTCCCCCTATTCAAAATAATCCTTTAACTAAAATAGATGAAATTGTACCTTTTGAAAAACAAAATGATAATTTGAAAAAGAAACTAGCAAAAAATAATGAGGCTAAAATGGTAATTTATAATGCGTTACCACGCAAAGAATATGAAAGAATCTTTATGTGTAAAACCGCAAAAGAAATTTGGAACTCTTTGCTAATCACTCACCAAGGTAATAGTCAAGTCAAAGATAATAAAATAGAACTTCTTGTTTAACAATATGAACAATTTACGATTCCGAAAGAGGAATCAATAGATAATGCTTTTGCTAGGTTTAACATTATCATCACAAGTTTAAAAGCACTTGATGAGAATTTTTCTAGTAAGAATTTTGTTAGGAAATTTCTTAGGGCTCTTCATCCAAAATGGCGAGCTAAAGTTACGACGATTGAAGTGTAATACCCGAAATTTCAAAACATGCAAAATGACCAAAATACCCCTGTAACCTTGTAATTCAATTAATAAATGTTTAGAACGCCAAATAAATCCCTAACCTCTGTAAATGAGTAACATATGAAGTAAAATAATTTTTATTGCAACATTTTAATATTTTACAATGTCTAAAAAAAATTATTGTCACATCAGTTTAATATATATTTGAATCGAATATACATTTTATACTTGTATAATTCAAAATAAAATCAATAATAAATAGGATAAGGATCCCGTTAATTTTGGAAACACTCTAAATCAGATTACACCTCATTCTAATCACTTAATACCGAAAATCATGCAATCACATTAATTGGTACACGGTTTATCATCTCAAACACGCTCCACTTTTTATTCGAACCCTAAACACATCAAAAAAAACTCAACGACACCTATAACGAATTTTTGGAGGCCTCAAGCATTTTTCCTGAGTTCCTTGGTGATAGAAGAAGCCTAGAAAAATGGGTGTTCGATTTATAGAAGCTTGGTTCGTCGGTTTTGATTTTGTTCGATTTGGTGTAGTCGAGAAGGACCAAAAATTCATGCGCCTCATCCAATCGTGCTAAAATTCATCTGGTAATTTTTTTGTGTTCTTTACATCACATATGATCTGTATAAAATGATAATCACAACCCATGCACGTTAAAATCGATCATGCTAATTATATGTAACGAAACGGGTACAAAATCATAAACGGGTTCATACGATTTTTCTGGGTTGCGTATATATTTTATTTGGATCCCATACTTGTTATTAAACTCTGGAAAAATGATTATTGATGTGTTCGAAGCTTGGAACAACCTTTGTCGAATTTTGTTCAAACCGTATAAAAAAGAAAAGAAATCGGATAAAATAGAAAGAAAAGTGATCGAATGAACTAGGGTTCCATCCTAATCTAAATTATTGTGTTATTAAATATGTTTAATGATGAGTTAATGATTGGAAATGAGTGGGATGATTTTTGATTAGGGTTTATACGGTTTTGTATTTTACCGATCGGTTTAAGTAAAGTATATGGTGCGTTTCGTAAATAATAAAACTTATGGGTTATTTTTGTAAGTCACTTTGGATCAGGGGTAAAATGTATAAAATATAATATGAGGGTATTTTGTGTAAAATTTGTAAGATAAAGGGTTACTTTGCAATCGTATAAAACATATAATCCGATTTGTAATTTGTAAAATATAAGGGACTAATTTTGTAAATTCTGGAAATTGAAGGTTGGATTCGTAAATATTGATACAAGGGGTATAAAATGTAATTTTGATTAATTAAGGGTAAAATGTGTATATATGGATAATTATTGGATCGAATTGTATTTCATTTAAATTAAAGGTTTGATTTGTAAATTATTTAATTTGAGGGACTTGTTATGTAAATTACTTGTAATTGAGGCTGGTTCGTACTTTTATTAAACTAAATGAGTAACTTGTAATATTTTCTCTGTAGACCCTTATCTTGGCATATTTACATTTAAAACCCTAAATTATGGGAAGTTGTCATAATTAACCCTGGACTTTTATAACTTGTCAAAATAAACCCTACTGTCCATAATACTGATTTACTGATAACTTAACGTACTTTGAAATACTTGAATCTTGTTAAATACGGAAATCTGCTAATTATAGAAATCTGCTAAATCTGGAAAGTTACTATTTCTGGAACGGTACCTAAAAAGGAAAGTTACTAAAAATGGAAAGCCGACTAAAATAAGTAATCTGAATTGAACAAGCTATTAATAAAAACAGATCATGAATTCATGTAGATCCGCTGAAGACGGAGTTGCTTCCGACCTTGTTGTTCTGTTGTGTTTTCATTTGCGGTATAAGGTACAGATATTCTGAACCTTCTCACAGGTTTCTCATGATCTCTTTCATTTTTTTGATCTGTCAGCTTCTGTATTGATGCCATTGCTATGATCCCCTTTACTTTGAACCTTTCATATGATTCCCTTTGTTATAATTCCTGATATGAACTTTGTTATGAAACTTGATTCTGAGCCATCTGTTATAAACCCTTTGAAATATGAACTTGTTATAACACTCTGATTCTGACATGATATCTGACTCTGAATTTTCCCTTGATACTTGACTCATTACCTTGTGACCTGAATATGCAAACCTCTGAATACCCTGAAGATTCATTTTGACATTTTAACTGAAATTGGAAACTTTCCTTAATGATATGAAAGTGTTTTTGAAAAGCTTTTGAGTACGATGTTATAAACAGCACTAAAGGTTTTATGAAAATTTCTTTTAAAGACTATATGTATAAGAAGGTTTTACCAAACATCATTTTATGAAAGTCACTGAAAGATTATTTAAATACAAGTTAAATATGAAACCTTTGAATTAAAATCTTTTCTATGAACCTATAAACCTTTTTTATTATGAACTTTTGATATGACCTATTGAACCTTGATTTAAATCTTATTCTAAACCTGGTTATAAACTCTTGTTTTGAAACTTAATTTGAACTTTGATATAAGCATTAATCTGGTATACTATTTCTGAACCTGGACTTGAACATTGCTATAAACTCTGATATAAACCTATCTGATTTCTGAACCTCTCATATACACTTCTGTAACATCTGACATGGACCTTATAATCTAAACCTTTTGACATGACCCTCTGTTTATGACATGATACTTGACCTTTGACCCACGGTTTGACACCCGAGCCACCTCACTAGGCATGAGGGTTTCATGTCCATGTCATTGATGCTCCGATGGCATGACTCTAGGGCAGGAGAGTGATGACCTGTCCCGTCCCTGACTTTATTTTATCTGGTGTGTATTGGTAGACTCTGGCCACCTGGGGCGTATGGATGCATCCTAGATTTGTTCTGTTTCTGTTATCTGTTTATATTATCTGTTATATCTCTGGTGACTGATGGTGTGTGCGATACACGTCTTTCACAACCTCTGGGAGTTAGCTACTCCATTTGATACATGAGGACACCCCTCATATTATCTGGTTACTGAGAGGACACCCCTCTGATTGATGATGATGGCATGGTTATATATATTATATCTCTGTTTCCGGGCTCGTGGTGGATTACTGTTTTCCTTTACCATATACATTTACTTACCTTTGACCCTTATTATATCTTGCACTGTTTCCCTTTACCTTTATCTATTTATTATTCCCTATCCCTTTATCCTTACTCCTTTGTTTATCCTTTAACTCTGATTATATCTGCATGACTTATATTTCTGACACTCTGTACTATTCTTTATTACTGCTTGTTACCGTTATATCTGTTCACTGAGCTCTCGTAGCTCAGCCGCATTTCTTTTCCTGCGGCAGGTTTTAGTAGGAAGTTGGGTATGAGTGGAGAGTACCATTGGACTTAGAAGACTACACTGTGATAACCATTTGATATAGATGACTAGAAGAATTTATATCTTCAGACTTAGTATTTATTCCTTTGTAATTTTGTATTTCCTTGAAATTTCTTTGTAACCTTTGTATTCTTTTGTATTATTGAAGATGTATGCTTGTGTATTATTCTGATATGTCACCATTGTTGTGACATCTCTACCCTTGTCGGGTCGGGGTGTTACATGAAGAATCAAAGAATTTGTCAACTCTACAACTTGACGAATTGATCGGCAACTTGAAGGTCTACGAAGCAATAATAAAGAAAGACTCCGAGATGGTCAAAGCTAAAAGAGAGCAAAGCAAGTCAATTGCATTGAAAGCTAGGAAGGAATCTAGTGACGAGGATAGCTCAACCTCCGAAAGCAATGACAAAGAATATGCTATGGCCGTAAGAGACTTCAAGAAATTCTTTAAAAGGCGAGGAAGATTTTTTAGACAACCACATGATGAAAGAAAGGCATTCCAAAGATACAGAGAGGACAAAAGTGAAAGGAAGTGTTATAAATGTGGCGACCCAAATCACCTCATCGGAAAATGTCCAATGATGTCAAGGGATCAAAATCAAAAGGCGTTCGTTGGAGGAGCATGGAGTGATAGCAATGAAGATGAGAAAGAAATAACAAAGGACGAAAAGTGTCTTATAGCAAAGGCATCCAATGAGGTACTTTTCGAAACCGAATACTTTAGTGATGAAAATCAATCATTAGATGAAAAAGACCTAGATAATGAATATAATAGGTTATGCAAATTAGGTCAAAAGGTTATAGCTAAAAATAAGTCACTAAAACATATTAATAATCGATTAAAAAATGAAGTACTCGAATTAAAAATTAAACTCAAACATTTGGAAAAAGGAAAAGAAGTTTTTATAGAATGCAAAACATGCTTAGAAGTCAAAAATGAAATTGAAAAACTTAAAGATGAAATTTTCAAACTTGACAAGTTTAAAAATAGTAGTAACTCACTTAAGAAAATAATAAGTGTTCAAAGATCATCCGAAGATAAAACCGGTCTAGGAATTAATTCAATCGATATTTCAAATAGTGAAAATAAAAATGTAAAGTTTGAATGTGAGTCTAGTAAACAAAAACTGTTAGAGTCAAAACCTAAGTATATACTTATAAAAGATAGAAAAATACCCATTGCTAGTGATGAGGAAGTAAAAAGCTTTTATAAACATCGTTAAAAACCAAAACGGGATTTTATAAACCAAAATTAAGATCCAAAACTCCACCTCCATATAGACCAAATAATCCTCATCCTCGGCCTAAAACCCCTCAACCTAGAAGAAATCAAGGTAGACAAAACTTTCCTAATAATAGTCACCCAATGTGGAATTATTCACATCAACCAAGTTTTAATCCTTGGGTAATACTTCCACCATACATGCAAATGCAAACCATGTTTGGTTCAAACAATTTTGGACAAATGAGACAATGGAGACCAAGTGGCTAAATCGTTACTCATTGAATAATTCAGAAACTCATCTATGATTGGCTTCTATAAGTCAATATAACACCTTGAAGTATTTGAAGAAAATCTACTGAAGACTAAAAGGTACGTTTTTTTTAGGCTCATTGTTATAATATATGCTTTGATTAATGACTAGTTATTTCATGCCTATTTAGCTCATAATGCCTAGTTATATATATACACATAATAGCTTATATGAATCTACTTATAACCTAGAATCACTTGTTCTTTTCCCTTTGGCCCTCTTAAGCTATAACGTTTAAAATGAAAATCTTCTATGTCCACTATTAGAAAACTCATGGTGATGAAGTGAAATGAGTTAAGTGGATTAATCATTAACATAGAAGTAAGATTAGATTTCTCGCGTTAGAAAACTATGGATTAAACAAGCTCTCGTAGACTATGGCATCAAGTTAGATAAGTGTGCGACAACAAAGGAGCTATAGATGTTAGGTTATACCCCATTCAACACTTTCGCATCAAACATATAGAATTTCATCGTCGCTTCCTTATGACCATAGGATATGTAGAAAAGGGTAGCATGTGACAATAGCCTTAACCAAATTCCCTTGAGCATGAGATCTTTAACAACCATTTTTTAAAATCTAGGATTAATGGTATTTGTTGTCAAAAATCTAGTATCTTTAAAATATACAGAAATTTCACATTTTGGAAAAATGATTTTTTAGATGGCTATTTCACTTTTCTATTAACATGTTTTACTATCTCATTTTTCTTCTTAATCTATGTCCATAATTCTGTTTCGATCAAAGTCAAAGATTGGGAATTTTTTTCTTACCCATTCTTCATAAACACATTTTGAAATAAAACCCAATCTATTTTATTCAAATAACTTTCACATCTACATAAAAACCCACTTTCAAACATTGTTGAATAATGCTAAAAACATTTCTTTAAATCATGCATGGTGATCTCACATTTGTCATCTATATTTATGTACATGACATTTATAAGTGAACTAAGTCAAATCAAGCGGACCATGGTTTGTCTATTAAGATTTTTTTTGTAACAAGTCTAGAAGTCCATGCTATCTTAAGTTCCCATTTATTGCACATAGGCACACATTAGGATCCATCAAATAGTTCATTAATCTTCCCGCTTACATATAATTAAGAAAATACTTGGTGTAGTTTATTGTTTCCTAGTCCATATATATTACTTGCTTGATGAGTATGTTTACATGCTAGATGAAATTACTTGTTTGCTTAATCTCTTTAATTAACATGTTTTGCATAAATATCTATTACATGCTTAATTGCCTCAAAGAGTTGGACTTGCTTGAAACTAAACCCAAAAACACAACCCTTTCTACAATTTTCTGCCAAAAACCCATTTTCAGTAACCTGGAGACCTCATGATGGGCGGCCCCCTTAAATCATAAGGCGGCCCCCTTAATATTTAAGGGGACCGGCCATCTGATGGTCGGGGTTTACAGAAACTTTTCTGCTTTTTAGCCCATTTCATCCTACACTTCCCAAAATTCACAAACATATCTTATTCCAATCCATCCAACAAATTTTATCCATTCCTTTAGCCCATTTCATCCTACACTTCCCAAAATTCATAAACATATCTTATTCCAATCCATCCAACAAATTTTATCCATTCCTTAATCCCATCAATCCTACACTATAAACACTCCCATTCCTCATAATCTTCCATCATCTCATCATGTCATCTCCCATCAAACCAAAACCAAAATCCTCAAGGTTAGCAAGGATGACCGAAAAACCCGTTTGGAGAAGAAAACCAAACCCCCGAAACAAGTCCATCTCAACAAATGATGTGGCTAAACAACCAACACCTCCACCCACATTTGTTCCCAATTATACTCCCAATCCTCAAGCTCATTCCAACGAATCCTTTCACAAACCTCATCATAATAACCAACCATCCATTTTTGCTCACAAAAATACATCATCATCTCACCCAAATAATTCTTATGAAGAACATGCTCAATCTCGAAATAACAATCCTAATTTCATCACCAACACCTCACATCATGTTTCACCTACCAATGCACCATCCAAAACACCCTCCACTCATGAAATATCCTTTTCTTCCGTGCCTTCATCTTCATCCATTCATGATTACCCAAACTCAAAAATGTCTCCATCACCAAAAGTATCACCACCACTTCCTACCAACTTACATGCTTCTTCTATGTTGCATATCCAAACATCCATCCCAAATAACACTTGAAGTTCATTGAAGAACTTAAAGAAGCCCATGAGCTTTGTGCTCTTCTTGCCTTACACCTTGCTCAACGCAAGATTGGATCAACTCCCTTCTAGCCCTCCTTCATCACAAAATAACCTCAACCTCCACCTTCGTTCCAAACTACACATCTCAACCTCAAACTAATCTCAATGAAACCCTTCAAAACCCTCATCATATTGGTCAAACATCCAAGTTTACTTCCAACTACACACTCAAATTTCATCCACTTCCACCAAATGATCAAATCCACATTCTCACGGAAAAGGAAAGGTTCCGTGAAGATATAAACCAAATCCATGACCTTTGTGATCTCCTTGCTATACACCTCGCACAACACAACAAGGGCCAACCTCGATCCTCCATCCTCACTCTACTCAAATTGCTTACCTCACCCCCATAACTAGAATCAAGTTGATAATCATGTCAACTATTGTCCTTGTCGTATCCTTCTCCAAAAACAAATCATTGCCTTAAATGAGCATTTCACTTGGATTAAGTATCTTATCACTAGATCTCATCCAACACCTCAACTCCAAACTCTAGCACAACACCGCCACTAGCACAACACTCTAACCCTCAATCAACCTACTCCGCTCCAAACTCTCTACCTCCAAACTCTCCACCTCAAAAAATATACCTCTATTAATCCAACATTCTTACCCTCACTCAACCAATTCCATCCCAAACACTCTACCATCAACCATCTAAGCATACTATATGCTTATGTTTCTTATTTTCCAAGCTTTCGTGTCGCAAGCAAGTCCGAAAGCTCTCTTTGGCAATTTAGGACCTTTTTCTTGTTATATGTTTCAAGCATACTAAATGTCGTTGCAATGATTATGTGTTTCACATAATCACTTTAAATTAATGAATGTCTTGCTATGTGTTCTTAATATTTTTTTTCCATGATTGTTGTTTGCCATGATTATTGTTTTTATATTCCATATTTTGCTATGTATGCTTGTACTTCTAATATTTTTCTTGCAAGATTTCCATAGCTCGACTCCTTGGTGCTCTCGAACGAGGGGGAGCACACATCAAGGGGGAGCTCTATTCCCGTCAAACTTCATTCTTGAAACTTGTCGGCATAACCTTTTTGATTCTACAAAAAGGGGGAGAAGTAGAGATAAACTCACTAAATACTTGTCTAAAAATTAATTTTTAATTTAATGAGTTTAGATTTTGTAATCATCAAAAAGGGGGAGATTGTTGATATAAATAATGCCTAAAAACGTTATTAATATCTTTCGATACCTCTACGTTTTGATAATCACAAAATGAAAAATCATTAAACGAAAGATTATGACGTAAACAAGTATTTAGTTGTAAATATCTATTTTAACAACTTAATCACTTAAGGTATGAATAAACAAATGCCTAATGCATTATATGATCAAAGGAACATTTTCTTAATCACTAGATTTTTTATAAAATGTCACAAACATTTTATATCTTTTAGAAAATCATTTTTGGTATTAAGTAAATATATTAAATCCATTATAAATATATGAATTCAAATTTTTAACCAAAAATGACAAAAATGTTTCAGAAAAACCTTCCCCAGTAAAACACAAAATTTATAGCCGTTCAGGGAGGGGCGGCCCCCTTAATTATAAGGGCGGTCCCCTTAATATTTAAGGGGGCCGGCCACTAATTAAGGGGACCGCCCACGCTCCTCCAGCTGTAAATTTTGCCTATAAATACTGGTTCATTCTTGGCATTTTTCCTCACCTTTTGCACTAAAAACTTTCTGATTTAGATCTCATTTCATATCTTCAAAAACCCTTTGATCATATAATTATAAGCTTTTGTTTCAAGTAATCCAAAGCTTCAACCTCTCAAGTGCAAGAGAAGAATACTTCTATCCTTCAAGACAAGAAGTATTACAACTTGGTGTATCTCTTCCATCCAAGTTGTTGGTGTATCAAAATTGTAAATCATTCATTCATTTGTATAAGTTGTGTATATTTGTTAGATAGGTGTGAGCATAATTGTTCAGGCTAGATTAGTGTGTAAGTAGTGAAGTTGTGAAGAAGTTAAGGTGTGTAAGTAGTGAAGGTGTGAAGAAGTAGAAGAGTATATAAGTAGTGCTAGGTCGTGAAGTAGTTGTGAAGCTGTTGTGAAAAAGTTGTGAAGCCGTAGTGAAGAAGTCGTGAAGAAGTCGTGAAGAAGTCGTGAAGAAGTTGTGATTGAAGTTGTGAGATTGGTTCTAGCTACGATTAGAACTTGACATTTAGCTTTGTGTCGTAAAATTGGTGTAAGCGAAAGTTGTGTAAGGTTTTCTCCGCCATAAGGGAGCTTGTTGACATAGTGAAGAAAACTCTCGAGTTAGGTGCTCGAGGAGTGGAGTAGGGCAAGGAAGGTGTCCTTGTAGCCGAACCACTATAAATCCTTTATCTCGCGGTTCGATCTTTCCATCTCTATCTTTCATTTCATTTCATTACTTTACTTGCATTGTTAATTTAGATTTACTTATATTTGTTCATATTGTTCAAGAGTTGAGTTCACATAAATTCGAATCTAAGTTTTTAAAAGTAAACAAAGTTTTTATAATAAATTAAAAAGACATAAAACTATTCAACCCCCCCCCCTTCTAGTTTTCCAAAGTTTTTATTTGACCCAAAGACCACATGATTAATCTACCTAGACCGAGTACTTATGGTTCCAAGTGTACTAGCTCATGAAGGGTTCTTGACACCGAATGCAAACCAAATACACCCATCTTAGATCTATTTCGAGGTCTTTAGCCAAAGATTTCTAACGGCAACTCGGATTTGACAACAACAACAACAACGATGACCTATCCTAACGAGCCAACTCTAGGTTTTTTACGCTTTCAAGCCACAAGACAACAACAACAACAACGACAACAACAATAATTCTATTTAACCATAAATTCGAAATCTCAAATAAATTACAATCCGATCAAAGAATCAACAAAATCAATTAAATGTAACTCGATTGACAGGAAATGGATATGAAAGAGTTGAATGTAGGATGTTTATACCCTTATGATGAATCGACTGAAAGACTTTTGGACCCAGAAGCACTCGAACAAATCGCAATCCAAACCCTAGCTATCCCAATCGAACCCCAGCCAAATCCACTCCAAATCACTTCGTTGCCCTTCGAATATCCTTGTCTTCTCGGTAATCTTTGAGTGATTGTGGTGTGGTGGTGTGGTCGATTGAGCCTGGGATTGCCGTTTAAAAAGGAAGAGCTTGGGAATAGCTCCATTCTTTCTTTCGGATTTGGGGTGTGGAAACTTTTCATTCGAGTATAATCTCCCCGTCTATCCTCGTCATATACGGTTTTCCATGTCGTTGACCTTTGGGGAACTGATTATTTGAGAGCGATGACTAGTTCATAGATTGAAGGGAAAGTATATACTGCCATGGGAGATAGAGATGGATCGATCGAATCTTTTCTGGGTTTGTGGAGTAGCGGACATACGAAGAAGAAGAAGAAGATAAGGATATGGGGGCTTGTGTGAGTGGGTGAATAGAAAAAGTATTAATACCAAATTGTTTTATTTGATGGGTGGGTAAAGTATACCCCGTGTCCCGCTGAGCTAAGTTAAATTCGGGTTTTCCCGGAATTGATATGAATATGGAAAATAAATTTTTTGGAACGTTTTTATAAGACTTATTTGAAATTAGTGTTTGTTGACTCAAAATAAATTCTGAGTTTAATTTGTTACTGATGTAATGTCGGTACGCGTGTGGTTTCATTTTTTAGTAAAAGTGAGATGACCTCTCGCTTTTACTACATTATAGTTTGTAAATGTGAGAATGGGGAAAATTCACTGTTCCTGGTGAGATTTAATAGTTTTGGTGAGTTACTGTGTGACACAGTATGCGGGTTTGTTTTCCCGTGATAGTTATGTAAGCACGTAAATGCCTAGTTTAATAGTTTAGTCAAAATAAATTGACAGTTATTATTAAAATATTAGTGAGAAAATTACCGTTTGTCACAGTTGAATAGATCATTGATTCTCGGGAGTGGGTAACAGTTTTTGATGGTTAGTTTGTTTTGCTCCCGATAGTCAATGCACATTCTGAAAGACCCATCCTTCTTTTTGACAAATAGAACTGGGGCTCCCCAAGGCGAAGAACTCGGCCTGATGAATCCTTTCTCTGAGAGTTCCGACAATTGGTTTGATAGTTCCTGTATTTTCGTCGGAGCTAACCGATAAGGTGCTCGTTCCATGGGTGTGGCACCAGGCACTAGCTCGATTCGAAATTTGACATGTCGGGTTGGCGAGAATCAAGGTAAGTCTTCAGGGAAGACATCCGGAATGTCTCTCAAGATTGGTACATCTTCCAAATGTTTTCCCTCCGGCTCCTCTCTTTATTCTCGGTGACTTGTGCTAGAAAGAGGTGGCATCCTTTCTCGATGTACTTCTGGGACATTGTGCAAGAGATGACGTTTAGTCTTGACGCGTTTCTTCTGTCTCTTTTGTCACCTTCTACAATTAGGACTTCGTTCCCTAAGGCAGCCGAACGATTTTCTCGTCGCAAATGATGGTGGCATGATACTTCGACAACCAATCCATACCGATAATAACATCAAAACTACCTAATTCTACCGGCATAAGGTCGATGTTGAACGGGTAATTTAACAGGTTTAAGGTCCAGCCTCTTATGATAGTGTCGACCCTTTCTACGTTCCCATTAGCTAACTCCACATTGTATACGTTGTCTAGAGTGGTCGGGGTAATACCAAGTAGTGGACTAAATGCAGTTGAAACAAAACTCCTATCTACTCCCGTATCAAACAATATGGATGCATAGCAGTTATTTAAAAGGAACGTACCCGTCACGACGTTCGGGACCTCTTGGGCTTCCACCTTGCCCACTGCATAGACCCTCCCACTGGCTCTTCCATCATTGCCTCGGTTTCCCTGATGCCCAACAGCTCCTTGATTTCTGTCGGTTCCTTGATTCCTTTGGTTACCCTGATTACCCTGGCAACCTCTGTTACCCTCATTACCTTGATTCTTGGGTTTTCGGAATTCACTTCGGTAATGCCCTTTCTTACCACATCCAAAACATGTTATTTCAGCCTTCGGGTTGTTTGTTGGTGCAACTTTTGCAGTTGCAAGGGGCCTTGACTTGCAATCCCGGGTCATATGTCCTATCTTTTGGCAATTATGACATCTGACCGTGCACTGACCTTTGTGGTGCAACTTGCAGCGGTTACATAATGGTAAGTTTCCTGCGTACACCTTTTTCTCTGTTGGTCCCGCAGTATAAACTCTAGCAACTTCTTGTCTTTTGTTTGGGTGGTGGTGATGTGTCAAACGTGTTGCAAGTTTTAAAAATTTATAAACACGATTTATCCAATTCTCTAATTAACACATACGAGCAAGTATACTCGTCCGTGATAGTAAAGGTGGGTAAGTCGAGATCGTCCCAAGGGAGTTAGTATTAGAACTTAGTAAAACAAGTTTTTACAAAAAGGGTTGTCAATCCAATTTGGTATAAATTCAAAAGCAAGTAAAATCCAATCAATCAAAAACATATACTTGTGTGTAATTCCTTAACTAATTGTATAGAGTAATCTACAAAGTTTGGTGTAACTTGTAGTGATGCACAACTTTATATGAATGATTCAATCAATGGTTTATCTCTTAAAAATCATTTCTAAGAATTCAATCTCCTAGTTAATTCCTTTCGACCTTTTTAACTATTACGAAAATTCTATTAACTCTTTGTTGTTTGAAAAGCATTTCTTATCTTATGAATTCCTACGAATCCTTTCGGCCCTTTCTCGTGATAAAATCGTTTCCAAATCCATTTTAATGAGTTAATATAGTGCTTGTCACACACCATAGCCCATACTAATTCGTGCACTAACGTTTTGGAATAAAAACATAAAGAAAATCCTTTCGGCCCTTTTTATTCTTTAAAATTGTTTTTACCAACTAATTAAGCAAGATTAGATTGTATTTCAACAAACTCATAAAACAAGATATGTTTTCATGCATCACTATAAAATAAGAATACTCTAACAATTGTCACATCATACACACAAGTATACCAAAAATCACTCCATATCAAACGTAATCAAACACAAGTAACAAACCATACTTTCATTCAACTTTAAGCAAAAGTAGTTCATAGTAATTTAAACAAGAGATACCTAGTTTTGGAATTACAAGAACTAGAATTGTGGAACTATAGCAACCACACTCCTCCAATCGCCTATTACTATACGTAAACAACTCCACACTCGAACCACACTATTGAGACTTTAACTCAAAGTTCCTGGACATTTTTCACAGCAATTACAAGCTTTCGGGCAATGATAATAAGTTAGTAAGGACTTGACGTAAGCCTTTACTAGGTTTGGGGTGTCACACCTTTCAATCTAACCTAGGATCCTCTAAATAAGTAAAGAAACCCTTCTCTATCAAGTAAAAATGTCCACTATTAGTTAATAAGCATGAAATGATAAGCCACCATGATTATGGGGGTTAAATTCGTCATTAAATGGAACTTTGTAACAGCATCTTCATCCAACCGATCGGATCTAGGCTCCAACCGATCGGTTGGAACGCTCGGTAAATCCCAACTCTCCCCATCCGAATCAGATGCGGGCTCCATCCAATCGGATGGGGACTTCTGCCACACAGAACTTTGATTTTTCTTTTCTTTTCTTGTCGTGTGCTTTATCTTTTGTTGTGGCACTAATTTCTTCCATAGAACTTGATCTTTTCTTGATATTTGAACATAGAAATCTTGACATAATCAAATCCTTGAGTTCTTGTGTGGTTTCTCTCTCGTTTCTATCTCGGGAATCTTCCAATGTGCATAATCACTTCAATTCTTCATCTTTTTGTCATCTTTTCCTATACTTGGCTACATTCACTTGCATATACACTTTTTCCATGATTTAGTAACAAATACACACAAATAAAACCAAATATGATGCACAAAACCACTGATAACGCAACTAAAAACATGCTCATTCTGAGCGTTATCAAATTCCCCCACACTTGAGTTTTGCTCGCCCTCAAGCAAATCTAGCATTTAGAAAACTGAATTCAATGGCATCGTCATCATGATTCCAAAAATTTAACAACTAACCCGAAGGAACAATTGCTATTTTTAATTTAAATGTGAAAAATTCTTGAAACATAAACAAGTTATTTTGAGCTTGATAACATAACTAAGCACCTCACGAATAATTGTAAATTCACTCAACACTCTAAGGGTAGATTGATTGGTAAATCATTCATACTCAGTCATGATTCATGTTTCTTTCCATAAGCTTGTACAAGTATCAAAACAACAAAATAAAACATCAAAGATGTCTTTTATTCGGGTTTAAGGTTAAAGGTTACCTAGCTAATGTACAAATATTTCATAAAAGAACATAATAGCTCGCTGGCAACGAATTCTTGACTAGCTAAGCAACGGATGGTCACTAGATTGTATCTTGGTTCGCTGGCAACGTTACTTACATAACGGATGGTCGCTAAAATACGTGTGGAAAACTAGAAGGTGGGTTGAATAGTTTTACCGATTAAAATTAATTCGCTTTGTTACTTTATGTTAATTCAAAGGAAACAAGCTCAGACAAGTATTCACACAATATGAAACGTAACGAGAGGAAAGATCAAACCACACAACACGGATGTTTATAGTGGTTCGGCTACAAGGACTCTCTTCCTTGCCCTACTCCACTCCTCGAGCCTCTAACTCGAGAGTTATCCTTCACTAAGAAACAAGCTCTTTTCTAGGTGGAGAAAACCTTTACACGTTGCTTACTTCCTTTTCCGGTACTAAGCTAAACACCGAGTTCTACTTCAGGGCAGAACTAACCCAACGTCGCCTATACAATTACCGACACTAAGCTAGATGTCGAGTTCATTCACAAGGGTACAACCACTCCCTACACTCTTTGTGTTTTGAGGACTAAAACACTAACCACACTTACTGAGATAAATGATACAAATAATGATGTGTGAATTACACACAGATCACACAGTAACTATACTAAAGGTTTATACGTCTGTGTTGAACCTTGATGCTTAATCTTCTTTGCTACAAAAGATAGATCAAATGATATGAATGAATGATGTTAGTAATATGAATGAGTATATACTTTAGCTATATGAGTGATAAAAAGGCCAAGTGATCAGCTTGCTATTTATAGGCAAGCTGATAAACACTCGGCGGATCCGGCGGATCCCTTAAAAGGGATCCGTCCTTTATGTCGAAGGGATCCGCGTGTATGCCAGAGGTAAGACAGCTAAGAGATTTTCCAAATCTCTCCAATCTCTCCATATCTTTGTGTTGTCATATCAAGATCATCCAATGTCAACTATCTTACTTGAAGATCTATCCAAGATATTACAAGATCTTACCAAGATTACATGTATGATGCATGCCATGATGTCATTGTACCATTTAAGAAATAAAGTTTCCTTTTAAGGAAATAAACATGTATATGTATGAAATGTATTTCCAAGTAAACTTGTAAAATGTGTTCTTAAAGATACTTTAGCTAGTATTTATAATTTGCTTAAAGATATACTTTGTAATTGTCATTGACAAAACTAAGCAAAGATCGTAAAATATAAATAATGTTTTTGGGACGATATTTGTATTAACAATCTCCCCCTTTTTGTTGATGACAAAACATAAAGTATATTTTTGAGCAAAAGAATAAGTATAGCATCAGTTCTTTAAAATATAGATTAAGTTTGTTTTATTTGAGTTTAAAAACTTTTTATGCAAAAAGTATATGTACTGTGATGATTCACAGTTATGCACACTTAATCCTTTCTCCCCCTTTTTGTCGAAACAAAAAGAAGAGTTGCGTAGCGGAATGCGATTTTGAGAACTTTAAGAGCTCCCCCTTGTTTGATACTCCCCCTAAATGGAGTAACAAGGTAATGATGCATGATCCTACAAAACAAATGGTTAGAATATGAAATGCTCCCCCTCGGTGTATAATATCATTATACAAGTCCCAACGTATACATTTGAAGAGTATGAGATGCTACAAAAAAAATGTTAGTTGTGAGCAGCTTCAATGGAGAAGCATAATGCATATGAAATGGTCATCCAAATAGGACTTTTAATCTATTTGACTTGAAAAAGTCAACAGATAGTGTCTGATCAAAATTTTGTACCTAAAGTACATGATCAAACTATAATGTTAGTCACCTAAATAACAAGAATATGCTATGTTGATCACTCATAAGCATAAAAACATCACATTCATTAATTGAAAATTATGTGACACAAGTCACAAATATGATATGATGTTACATTACAAAATAAATTCTAAATAAAGATAACTACAACATCATCCTAGAAGGTTCCTAACAACACTTTTATTGAGGCGGATGAGAGATTGCATTGAGACGCTCGAGAACATGGTTCAAGATGAACCTCATCTCATTTTGAAGCTCATGGACCAAAATGTTGGTCCTTTGGGCCAAGTGAGATGTTCTCTCACAATGTGCGCAATCATGACTTGAAAAACTAGGAGGAAGACTAGGCTCCAAGTTTTGTGGTGGTGGTGGTTGGTTGTTGTTGTTGTTGGATGGTTGTTGTTGTTGTTCATTGGTTGGTGGTGGTGTTTGGAGGGAGTTCATGAGGATGTTTTGGATGTCTATGGCTTCATTTAGGCGGTGATCAACTATACCCGAGAGAGTGTAGAGACGGTTGAGCTCTTCACTAATCTCTTCTTAGGTTTGAGGCATATTCATCCACATTGCCTCGTCAATGGCAACTAGAGTGGATGTGGGTGATAGAGGTTGTGGTTGAGGTTGGGATGATGGTGCACCATGGTATAAACGACCATGGATATCCGGGTAAACCGGGTGAAAAAGCATTGGTTGTTGACCTTCAAAGGTCATGGGTGGAAGATTGGGTAATTTTGGTGAAAGTTCTTCTAAGTCATCAAGATGTGGTGATGTAGGAGGAGTCCTAAATAATTCCAAGGGTTGGAGTTTGGGTGAGTTTGGTGGTGATGGTGATCTAACAGGTTGTGATGGAGCCGGTGGTGGAGTAGTGGCTATTGGAGTAATGGTTGGTGGTGGTGTTTGGATAACAACATTTGATGGTGTTGGGGTGGAGAGTGTAAGGAAATTTTCACTAGCAATGGGTGATGATATATTGAGAGGAGAATTTTCCTCAGATGAGGAGTTTGCTAAGTTGATAAAACAACAAGGTTTAACACTAATGCGGGCTGTTCTTCTTGGAGGTCTAGATGTGGAAGAGTTGTTTGACTTAGTCATGGTGAAGTATGATAGCTATGATAGCTAAGATGTACATGACATTTGCCCTTAAGACTTCTTCCAATTTCCTAAACTCGGGCTTAATCTCATTTTGCTCCATAGCAAACGGATCTCTAGCTACTTCTTTACCTCGATACATATCAAAGTGTGGCCAACACATAATCATCAAAAAATAAATAGTTTTGAACTTCAAATGAACTTGATTCGGGTAAGGCTAAGGTGTAAGGTGTAAAATATTTTTGTATTTTTCTGGACTTAATCAAAAGAAAAGATAGGCTCAGAAGGTGTAACTAAGGGTATCTAGCGTAAAAGATTAACGCTAACAAATGGGTTCCAAATACTAGGATAACTAACCGATGTGGTTAGCAAAAATATTTCTGTAAACGGATGGCCATTTGGTGTAAATCCTAATTTGCCTCTTATCATTTGAATTATTTTATCACTTGAAAGTAATTTTAGCCGTAATGCATAACAAGTACAAGTTCTAGAATCAACATAATCACCGGTACACTCATAACGAAATATATAGCATAAGAAATGCTTTATACAAAAATGCTTAAATCCTCACAATTTAAGGTGGGTTATAACATGTACTAGTAACTGTTATCGATTCCAAAAATGAAATAGCTCTCGTAACTTGATTAAATTCCAAAAAAAATTCAAATAGCCTAATTTTTACCAATTAATCAAACTATATATATAATATGAGGAAAACAACTAGAAAATCAAGGGCGAACTAATTCTAGTTACTCGAATCCAAATCTCTACTAAACTTAAAAATTAAAAAAATAAACCAATTTTTCCTATTTTCTTCCCTCCCCCACACTTAAGTTTTGCATTGTCCTCAATGTAATAAAAAAGAACTTCAAAGTAAAGGAAATGGGAAAAATTTAGGTAAAAAGGTACTACCAGGGAAAATACGCATACGCATATTTGATCATAAGCAAATGAGTTCGTCCAACTCCAAAAATTGATCAACAATAAGCTTTCGGTAATTCTCCCCCTGCAAAAACTGCAAAAACATAAGAAACAAAACAAACAAACCAAATACCAAACAAATAAAAGTAGAAAAAAAAAACATAAATAATTAATCCTAAGAAAATTAAGTTAAGATAATAGAAACAGAAATTGTTCGACCAATAATTGTTTTTGAAACATAACCATCATAACCAAATCCCCGATGATCAATCATCATCCATGTCATCAGTAGCATGAATTCTCTAATCTTCACTCTTTTCTTCCTCCTCCTCGTTTGCTTCCTCATAATTCTCATCTTCATCAAAAACTGTATAAACTTTCTGCCTTTTCTTTCCAACACCCGATGATGATCCACCCACATCATAACTCGAACCTCCAACATTTGGAACTCTACCATAAACCGGCACTGGTTCAGGAAAAGGTGCATACCCAGGATATGGGTAAGAATATTGGCCAGGATAAGGATCGTACTGAAATGGGTAGGGTGGAACGTTTGGTGGATTATAGGGAGGTACCTCATAGTTGGCTTCTTATGCCACATGTTGGAGTAGCGGTTTTGAATAATCAAAATTGTAATTATTCCTCATCATCATAGAATCTCTCCATACGTCCCTACGCTCAATATCGTTTAACTCTCGATTCCAATCCCCCCATCCCGAGTCAAAACTACTCGGTGCATGAACATTCCTTATTGGTGGTGGTGGTTGATATGGAGGTTGTTGGTAAGGTTGTTGTGGTGCAGCTTGAGGTGCAGCCATCACCGGCTCTGTCCTAGCTCCCAACGTCATATTCCTCCTATCCAATGCCTTACCAAAACTTTTGGCATCCCAGGTTTCACTCCCCGTTGGCTCTGAACACTTAACCAATTCCTCATTCTCAAAATACCCTAGATTTCTCGCTAAAGCAGTCACATAGTGACCTCCACAGACATCACTGCTATCCTTAATTCCTGGTGCCCTTCTTGAAAGATATTCGGCTATAATCCAAGCCGCGTTCCCATTCTTGTCTTCCTCCAACAATTTCATCAACCACAAGTCTGGTTGATTGCATTTGTCTCTACTTCCTGTTCTGTGCAAAACCCCCCAAGCTATCAATTTTTGTAAAATTTTCATAAAGGGTTTCTCAACCTAGACGAGTTCCTTCTATTACACCCTGGATCTCTGATGTGTGGTTTTGCAACCTTACAACAGGTTTTACCTCTCGAGGGATCTCAAGAGGCTTACAACCCCACCAAGCAGTGTACCTGACCGATGTAGTATAGTGTAGTGGTAAGTACGGGGGATTGATCGTTCTCCACAGGGAATAGTGTTCGTTAGGTATGAAAGACTACTCTAATAGGTCTAAGGGTTGAAGAAGATTCTTTTTGTATTTTTTATAATTTTATGAAAGCAAGTAAAATCTCGGGTTTGAAAGAGTGGGCGGAATTAGTTGCTAGTCAACTAACCCAAATTACTACGAATGCAAATAAAATAAAATAACTGAAAGTAAAATATTGGTGAAAACTTAAGTGTAGAGAAATGTGTTCACTTAGATTTCCTTACTCCCTAACTATCTTTTACCGGTTGATTAGTGTGTATTAGTTGCGTGGATGACGGGTGTATTCCTTAATACCAATCGTGGGGTGGCGTACGTACTTCCCCAACTCTACAAGCTCCTACTTCACTCCTATGTCGAGCCGGCTAGGAAGCTCCTAACATGGGATCACTAGAATTCGCTTGTGCATTAAATACAACCATAAAAACCTTTAGTACGCATTTGGTTCATGTTTCTTAAGACGTTCAAGCAAGTTACCGAATAGGAAGTTAGCCAGTTTTCTTAAGCCTAACATAGATAAACAATCATCCAATACAACTAATAACACACTAATAACCAATAATCAATAGCTAAGTTTCATTAGATCTAAGCAAACACAAGATAAATCTAGCCTAACATGTTAAACAAAAGACAAGAACAAGATAGAATCAAACAACACATAGACATATTGAATGATTAATTGATAACTTATATTTCAATGTAACATGGAAGATCTCAAGGCAAAAAGCCTTGAAAAAGATGCTAAAATCGTCTTAGGGTTTTCTCCCAAAAATTCCACACTAAGCTCTCTCTAATGACAAAGAATTGCAAAACTATATATAGATTTTTACATCTGACGGCGTCACCTTATGGAGTGTGACGCCGTCACCTCGCCGCTTCTAGGGTTCCCGGATGGCCTTCTTGACGCCGTCCCTCTTTAGCTCTCCAAAATCCGTTCTGGCTTATCAAGGCTTGACGCCGTCAGACCTTGAACGTGACGCCGTCCCACTTTGAATTAAGCCGTGACGCCCTTGATCAGGTTAAAGCGTGACGCCGTCAGAATTTACATGCAATTTTCACTGGCTTATCATGAGTAAATTTCACATCCACCTTTTCTTGCCAAGCCATGACGCCGTCCAGAGTAAAATCTGACGCCGTCAAAGGTAACTTTTAGCCGATTTTTGAGACTTTGTCATTTTCTTCACTTTAATGCTCCAAAAACGTCCAAAATGCCTCCTTTTCCAGATTTCTCCTCAAAAGTACCTAAAATGACAAAAGGAACGATTTAGGGCAATATTTGATCAAATAAATACGATTTAGGGCTTAAATGACCCCTTAAAAGCGGTACACTTTTTGCTTCATCAATCTCCAACTCTATTCCAATACTCCGCTATACCATCATAATCATTGTGGTATCTTGCTAACCCCACAAAATGAAGTTCAAATAATCTATGCTCCACTTCATCTTGCTCGTACAATCCTAAAGCAACCGCAAACTCTGGCAAAGTATAGGCATGCTCGTTCCCGCAAAGCCTAAACCAAATACATGTATCCCTCACAATATCAACAACCTTCCTTTCAAAATAAATGTGGCAAAAAACTCCAAACACCACTCACGATAAACATTTTCATAAATGCCTCCTTTTCCAGATTTCTCCTCAAAAGTACCTAAAATGACAAAAGGAACGATTTAGGGCAATATTTGATCAAATAAATACGATTTAGGGCTTAAATGACCCCTTAAAAGCGGTACACTTTTCGCTTCATCAAATACCCTTACACTTGAGATTTGCTTGTCCTCAAGCAAATGCGCTTTTATTCTAATCAAAATACAGGTTAGGGGTCATTTAATGCAAACATAAAAGTAATTACAACAAATAATCGTTCCACTTCAATCATAATAAGCACGGAGATTATAAACTAGCACCTCACAAGTAGTGTTTAGATACTCACATCTCTCAAGTGTCATCAAAATAAATCTCATAAATGAAAACGGATAATATCTCTCACTACCTGTCATAGCAAATAGATTACCATAGGCTTGGGAAAGGATCGAAAACCTCCTCCACTAGGCGTAAGCACCTAAGATAAACTATCAAAGAGGGCTTTTACATGGGTTATAACGTTAGGTGTAGGGAAAAGGAAAACACGGTTCTGTTGGATAAAGGATATTTTACTGGTGGCGAGTTAAAGATCTTGATTAATTACATGTACTATACAATGTTGCTAAGCCAAGACTCGACTCAATCTTAAGCTAGAAACAAAATAACAAAATAACAAAAACATAAAAATAAACATAAAATGAAACGGGATGGTAGTCCGTATGTTTTCTCTACTTTTCTTTTTCTCATTTTTTTGTATTTTTCTTGATTTTTTCGATTTTTTTTTTTTTTTTTTTTTCATACACTCTTGCCCTACCATCCAAAATAATACATCATAGGGGCATTGCATTCCCCTTACACTTGAACTTTTACATAACTTTACAATTAACTATTCTAATGACTCGAATTAAGATAATTGAAAAACTTGGAGTACTTTTAAAATATTTAGCACATATGGGGGTGATAAATGATGTTCTTCCCCATTACTCCATTACACTAGTACTTTACCCATGAGTCCCAATCGTCCCAAAACAATATGTACAAGGATATGACTCGACTTAGCAACCATGTAATCAACTAGATAATTAACTTGGGTTTAAACAAATGATGTCACAATAATGCACTAAAAATGAGTGCATACAAGGTAGGCTAAGGCGATTTGGGTGTACATTTAAGTGGGGTGTAACAAATTCTTCCTTTAAGTAAAATGCTTAAAGGTTAAAACGAAAAGATAGGCTCTGAGGGGTGTACTAGGGGTATCGTGTACTAAAAATGAGTACAACGCAAAGGGTGTGGGAGAATTACTTGACCAATGTTGCCAATGTAATTATAACAAAAACACAGGTGTAAAACAATGGGTTAATCCTAATGCCTCTTATCATGTAGTAAATCTAACTACACGAATGTAGTCTCACTTGTGGCCTCGGAATGGTCCTAACGCAAGTTCTAGAATCTAAGTGCTACCGGTACACACATCATAGCATAAATGCTTTTCCTACCAATTCTAGGGGCGAACCTCACATATTTGGGGGTGGAAAATTTTTTAGTGGTACGGTTTTTGTGCTAGTCATATAACTCCTATCCGTGAGACGCTCATTAAGACCAAAGTTTCACTCCTATATGTTGTAAAAAATTTTAAATTTGGCACTAAAATTACCTTAACAAGTATTTCTCTCAGTTTTATTACACATCTACTATTAAACAAACAAAAATCAAGCGTAATAGCATTCTCTTAAAATCGTACTTTTACCCTCCCCTTACACTTAAGATGAACATTGTCCCCAATGTTCAAATAACAAGATGTAAAAGCATAAAGTAAAAGAATGAAATCAAATACTCCCCTGATTCGCTCGGTGGATAATGAAGTAACACGGTTAAATCTTCTTCCAAAGTAATGTTGAAGCTCCATGACTAATGCATCGCCATAAGCTTGATTCAAAACATTTCCTTGTCCGAAATAACCTGTTAAACCTGAGAAAACAAACACGAAAACCTGCATAATATCGGCGGGATAAATCTATATATAAGGATATAATGCTTGTGGAATGATAATTTTGCAGATTCCTGGAGATTATAAGTTGGAGATTTAATAAAAAAAATTTATGAAAACAAAACTTTCAAAAATTTCTGAAAATTAAATCTGACGCCGTCAGGTTATAAACCCTGACGCCGTCAGAAATGACCTGACAAAAATTTTCATTTTAAGTTTCCGGAAAATTTCTGGAAAAACCTTTACCTTACTTCCTGGAAATCCTGCAAAACATCATTATGACTCGATACAAGCATTTGACTCAAACAAATACGAATATGTATGTTAATTTATTATTATTACGATTCATGTTAATTTGTTCTAATAAACCGATTTAGATTTCCCTTACACTTAACTTTTGCAAAATACCTTTATATGTAGTTAAGACGAAGTTAAAAACAAAATAAAGCATTTTCACAAATTAGTTTTTAACATGAATCAATACTAATAAAAATTAAACACACATACGGAAATAAATAAAAACAAGCAAACAAACGAATAAACACACAAAGCAAATAAAGCTTGGGTTGCCTCCCAAGAAGCGCTTTTCTTTATTAACGAGTCTTGTAGCTAGACTCAAAGTCACGCTACCCTATGTAAGTAAGCTCGTCATCGAGGACGTCTTTAGGGTTAAGCTTGGATTGAAGTTTCCTATTGGTCCGCTTAGTACGATATATCTTTTCAAACTTCTCTCCATCCGGGTCATACAATGTCATCTTAATATGCCATGACCCATCTCCATCTTTGGGTGGTTTGTCCCAACTCCACTTATGATCATCTTCCTCACAAGTCCACTTATTCATTCCTAGGTTAATTGGCAAAACTCCTAGGAACTCAATCATCCTTCTAAAAACTAGATGGTCTTCAAATGGATCCAATTCGGTGTCCCTAGCCAAGAGTTGTTCTACCGTATGTGTTCGGTTCACAAAGTCCTCTTCTAGGTAAAATGGGCGTTGGGGTCCTATGAAGCCTCTATCTATCCAAGGTCCATATCTAGATGGTCTCCTATTCAACTCTAACCAATGGGGTGTCGGTTCATCACTAGTATCATAAGCATGTTTCTTCACATCATAGACTGACCAAGTATCTCCTTCTCCTACCGCTATCTTAGATTCCTTACAATCAATCATAGCACTAGCGGTCGCCAAAAATCCTCTACCTATCAACAAGGGGCATGTAGGGTCGCTAACCATATTAAGGACGTGGAAATCGGCTAAAATGGTTAGTTTTCCAATGTGCACTAACACGTCCTTAACTACTCCAACCGGGTAAGCAACACTCCCATCCGCTAAACCTATTATCACCTCGGTTTCTTCAAGTTTTCCTAGTTTTAGAGAGGTGTAGAGAGGTAACGGAAGTAGGTTAAGGCTTGATCCAAGATCGGCTAATGTGTCATAAGCCTCCGAATTACCGATCTTGCAAGGTAGAACGAATAAGCCCAGGTCATCTAACTTCTTAGGTAGTTTGTTTTGAACGAAGGCGGTCCCTTTTTCGCCTAACTTGAGCTTCTTCTCATCTAACACATCAACAACCGGACTTTCAAGGTGGAGCTCCTTGAATTCTTCGTCAAGGTTTTGAGTGGGAGGTGTTTCAACTATGTTGTTGACCAATTTGGATGTCATAACTTCTTGGTCATTTGGAACGACTTGGGTTTGTTTGAAACACGTGCTCATGGAATTGACCGAATAATATTGTGGACAAGAACTAGGGGACGAAACCGATGAAATAGCGTTGACGTTTAGTTTCGGGTTCTTGACCGTGTTACTAGGGAGTGCTCCCATTTCTCGGTCATTGAGGGCTTTCAACAAGGTGTCAATCTTATTGGTCATCTCGCTTTGTTTTTGTTTGAAATCGGCTTCAAACTTGGCTAAACGAGCTTCTTGAGATGCCATAAATTGGGACATCAATCCTTCAAAGTTATTGGTACTACCATTGCCGGAAGGATTGTTGTTGAAAGTACGGTTCGAGTTGGAACCGCTTGATTGGAAACGATTAGGTGGGTTGGAAGAATTGGTTTGTTGTGCGTTTTGGTTTTGTTTCCACCTAAGGTTTGGGTGATTTTTCCATGAGGGGTTGTATGTATCACCGTAATGGTTTGGCTCGGGTTTGAAAGTGTACCACTTGTCTCCCGCTCCGTCGGTACGTGAGGATGCGTAGTCCGCAAAAGCTTGTTCGGGGAGTTCCATGCAATCACGAGTGTCGTGGGGACCACTACATAATTCACATGAAGAAGTGATTTTGTTCACTTGGCTTGAAAGTTTAGGAACCTCGTAGGATTTCATGAGAAACTTGACTTGGTCTTCAAGTTCTATGATCCTACGGTCGGAAGTGCTTGAATTGTTCGAAGGCAAAGATATTGCCTTGACCGTTTTATTCAAATCACGGGGATCACTCCAACTTTCGTTGTCATAAAGAGCAAGATCCTCTAGGAGAGCCCATGATTGTTCCGCACTTAGATCACGTAGCTTACCACCGGCCGATTGGTCAATGGTTTGCCTCGTGGAGAGATTGATATGGTCATAGAAGATTTGGACTTGGAGCCAAAGTTCTATGCCATGGTGAGGGACTTTTTGGAGTAAGTCCTTGAATCGAGTCCATGCCTCGTAGAGAGTTTCGCCTTGACGTTGTTGGAACATCAAGATATCATTCCTTAGCTTGGTAGTTCTTCCCGGTGGGAAAAACTGAGCAAGGAAACGAGTGGTAGATCATCCCAAGGTGATGGATCCTGCGGGTTGACGTTCTAGCCACTGACTAGCTTGGTCCCGCAAAGAGAATTGGAAGAGACGCAATCGGGTCGTCTCTCGAGTGGCAACATCAAGGTCTATAGAATCAACGATTTTGAGAAAGTCCTTGAGATGTTGATTAGGATCTTCAGAACGAAGTCCATGGAATGCGCATCCGCTTTGCACCAACCGGATGGTGTCGGATCGCAAGGGTGTGATATTGGCTCCTTGAGTGAGCTCAATGGTGTTTCGATAGCCATGGTGGCTAGGACGGGAATACTCTCCTAAAGTACGGGCTCTAGGAGGTGGTGGTTGTTGTGGTGGTGGGTTGTTGGGATTAAGGATATTACCATCTTCCATGATGTCGAATGGTATGGTTACGAACAAAGACACGAAGAAAATAGATAGACTAAAGAAAACCTAGAAAAATAAAACAAAAATCTCACTAGAAAGGAATCTAGTGAGTAGACCTATAAAATAAAAATTCAACCTAAACAATAACTATTCCCCGGCAACGGCGCCAAAAACTTGATGCGTGGTTTTGCAACCTTACAACAGGTTTTACCTCTCGAGGGATCTCAAGAGGCTTACAACCCCACCAGGCAGTGTACCTGACCGATGTAGTATAGTGTAGTGGTAAGTACGGGGGATTGATCGTTCTCCACAGGGAATAGTGTTCGTTAGGTATGAAAGACTACTCTAATAGGTCTAAGGGTTGAAGAAGATTCTTTTTGTATTTTTTATAATTTTATGAAAGCAAGTAAAATCTCGGGTTTGAAAGAGTGGGCGGAATTAGTTGCTAGTCAACTAACCCAAATTACTACGAATGCAAATAAAATAAAATAACTGAAAGTAAAATATTGGTGAAAACTTAAGTGTAGAGAAATGTGTTCACTTAGATTTCCTTACTCCCTAACTATCTTTTACCGGTTGATTAGTGTGTATTAGTTGCGTGGATGACGGGTGTATTCCTTAATACCAATCGTGGGGTGGCGTACGTACTTCCCCAACTCTACAAGCTCCTACTTCACTCCTATGTCGAGCCGGCTAGGAAGCTCCTAACATGGGATCACTAGAATTCGCTTGTGCATTAAATACAACCATAAAAACCTTTAGTACGCATTTGGTTCATGTTTCTTAAGACGTTCAAGCAAGTTACCGAATAGGAAGTTAGCCAGTTTTCTTAAGCCTAACATAGATAAACAATCATCCAATACAACTAATAACACACTAATAACCAATAATCAATAGCTAAGTTTCATTAGATCTAAGCAAACACAAGATAAATCTAGCCTAACATGTTAAACAAAAGACAAGAACAAGATAGAATCAAACAACACATAGACATATTGAATGATTAATTGATAACTTATCTTTCAATGTAACATGGAAGATCTCAAGGCAAAAAGCCTTGAAAAAGATGCTAAAATCGTCTTAGGGTTTTCTCCCAAAAATTCCACACTAAGCTCTCTCTAATGACAAAGAATTGCAAAACTATATATAGATTTTTACATCTGACGGCGTCACCTTATGGAGTGTGACGCCGTCACCTCGCCGCTTCTAGGGTTCCCGGATGGCCTTCTTGACGCCGTCCCTCTTTAGCTCTCCAAAATCCGTTCTGGCTTATCAAGGCTTGACGCCGTCAGACCTTGAACGTGACGCCGTCCCACTTTGAATTAAGCCGTGACGCCCTTGATCAGGTTAAAGCGTGACGCCGTCAGAATTTACATGCAATTTTCACTGGCTTATCATGAGTAAATTTCACATCCACCTTTTCTTGCCAAGCCATGACGCCGTCCAGAGTAAAATCTGACGCCGTCAAAGGTAACTTTTAGCCGATTTTTGAGACTTTGTCGTTTTCTTCACTTTAATGCTCCAAAAACGTCCAAAATGCCTCCTTTTCCAGATTTCTCCTCAAAAGTACCTAAAATGACAAAAGGAACGATTTAGGGCAATATTTGATCAAATAAATACGATTTAGGGCTTAAATGACCCCTTAAAAGCGGTACACTTTTCGCTTCATCAATCTCCAACTCTATTCCAATACTCCGCTATACCATCATAATCATTGTGGTATCTTGCTAACCCCACAAAATGAAGTTCAAATAATCTATGCTCCACTTCATCTTGCTCGTACAATCCTAAAGCAACCGCAAACTCTGGCAAAGTATAGGCATGCTCGTTCCCGCAAAGCCTAAACCAAATACATGTATCCCTCACAATATCAACAACCTTCCTTTCAAAATAAATGTGGCAAAAAACTCCAAACACCACTCACGATAAACATTTTCATAAATGCTAAAAGCTCTCTCCAACGACAAATCTTCAAAACTATCTCCATCATCCTCATACACATACGACATCCTCATCATATTTTTCAACTCAACCTCACACTCATAATCCAAAAACAAATCCCAATAAACTAACCTTGGCTTAGCAATCTTTCTACCCTGTAGCTTTGAAAGACGCTCCCGAAAAGCGTGCTTTTCTTCCTTTCTAAGCTTACTAAACTTCAAATTCTCATTACTCTCCGGATTAAGAGTATATGTGACCTTACTCTTCGCTTTCCTTTGAACGTACTTCGTCACAATTGGATTTACCCCAACACGTGATGAACTTGAACTACCTGCAACATAACTTTGTAGAAAACACAATTATTTGTTAGTATAAAAGCATAAGAACCAAGGCTGCATGATTTACAAGTCAAAAAACTCATTTTCAAAATTTTGTTTTTTCATTTACAGAGCCCTCCATCCGATCGGTATTGGCTCCAACCGAATCGGATGGAGTAAATTACCCTGCCCAACCGATCAGTTCAGCCCCGCAACTGAATCGGTTGGGGCTTACTGTGAAATTTTTTTTTCTTTCGACTCCAATCAACTCCTATCAATTCCTACTCCTTCCTATCCTGCATTTGATCAATTATAGTGGTTTCTACATATCCCATTCATCCTTATAACAATCCATAACATATTTGTATGATTTCTCAATCCATCCTAGAACATAAGAACACTACCAAATCAAAACTCCTCAATTTGTGCCCTAATCAACAATGTACCATCTTAGCATCACTAATTAACAGCTAAATAACATCTGGGAATCAACAATTGCAACCTAAATCGATTAAAAGTTTTGACCCAATTCAATCCAAAAATTCAATCAAACAATTCTTCCTCAAAACTTAATCAATTAATCTAATTCTTTTTGCAATCTATTCCTCTATCATTTACCTATCTCTTCCAGAAAAATTACATCATAATTCGAACTCTATCAAAAATACCCAAATTTTGACCTAATTCAATAATTCCGAATTAAAACCTAATTAACACAAATTGATGATGTTACTTAGGGTGCGTTTGGTTCACGCTTTTGGAGGGGTATCACCAAAAGAAAAAATAAAAACTTTGTTTGGTACCATTTGATTCCTCTGACACACGGTATCAACATCACAAATTCATTCCACCCCTTAGGGGTGTCTTTTGTCTGACACAAGAAAGAATCAAATACTTTTTTATTTCTTTTTTTTTGTCTTTTTCTTATATTTTATTTTTAAACAATATATTTTAATCTAATTTATTATAAAACAGATACATTTTTAATATAATTTAATAGTTTTCTCTCTCCTAATCACTCATTTATTTTCTCTCTCTTTATTTAATTCAAAATCTATACTTTTTCTCAAACATTTCCCCAATCTTTCAAACCATTCTCAAATCCTAACACCATTTGTGAACCAAACGCACCCTTACTTTTTTTGGTGCCATGGATGATCCTTTTAACACTCCTGCAACTCTTAATTACCTTATAATGGACGAATTTTTGGAACCCAAGTTTGGTGGATTGTGTGTGTGTGAGTTTTTGTGATTTTTGAAATTCTGAGTTTATATATATCACTCCATCCGATCAGTATTTGACCCAACCGATTCGGATTAAGTTTTTGCAAAAACTTCACTTTTCTACTTGCCAACACTTTGTGATACTTGTGAGATCAAGTGGAAATGTTTTTTTTCATTTCAAAAATGCTTTTTCTTATGCAAAAATACTCCACCACATTTAATCTACCAACTTGTTGTCCAAGTCTATCTCTACTAACTCTAAAACAAAACTAACTCCAAAAATCTAAACTAAAAACATAACTTCATAATCATAACTTAATAAAAAAACAACGAAAAACCAAGAGTCTTAACTTAAACTTAAACTTAAATTTAAACTTAAATGCAACTTTAAAAAAAATACTAGAAATGCATAAAAATTAAAAAGAAAACAAACAAATAACTAGCACAAGTGTTGTGCTTATTCTTCAAACTTGTTCACTTGAATCTTTCATCCTTGGAAATACTCGTGCCTCAAGATATCTTCATTTCGAAACTTTCCGGACAATTTCCGGATAGTCTTTTGCGTTTTAAATCTCCTTGCAAAGTTTCTTCCATCCGGACAAACTACATCAAACTTCACATGCCAATCTCCGTCTCCTTCTTCCTTTGTGAAAACTCGTTTTAATTCTATCTAACTAACAACTAAGTTTCGTGATCGTTTATGGGCTCAAGGCTGTTAAGCCTTTGATCTAGGATTAACTATGTTAAGAAACAATGATAATATTGGCGGAATATTCAAATGAAGAATACAATACTATCACAACAAGGTTTTGTCAAACTTCACTGTTTGTTATTACTCTTAAGCCCCAATGCTATGTGATCAAATATAGCACGATTACACTCTAATCAGGGATCAAAGATCCTTGAGGCTCCTAACAATAATAACAACATTAGACCCCATGTCCAATGTTCATCAGACCCCACGTCTAATGTTCCCACACACACACTTTAAGTGCTTTACATTTTAACACAACTTTGAGTTGTAATTTGAGAGTACTAAGCACTTTGGTGATCACTAATCACATAGTGACACACTTTTATCTAAGGGGTATGATCTTCCTTTTTTAACATAAGGAGATCATTACAAACTTGATAAGTCTTTAGTCATCCACTTGCTTTAACATGTGTCAAGCAAATAGGATACAACATGTATCTTGAGTGTTCAACTTGATGACTTGATAAAATATCTAGATATTATATTTTGTATAAACATGACTCATACAAAATAAATATCTTCTTCGTTCTTATCCTTGTAGCAGCAGTATGACTCACTGATCAGCATCAGCTTCATTTGTACTAGCAGTACCTTATTGCACTAGCAGTACCTTCGCTATGAACTAGCAGTACCTTGCTCTGAGCTCTGAACTAGCAGTACGAATTTGCACTAGCAGTACCTTCCAGTTTGCACTGGCAGTACCTTGCTTGTACTAACCGTACCATAAAACACACTAGCAGTACCTTTCTTGAACTGGCAGTACCATAAGTAACACTAGCAGTAGATTACTTTAGCGTATTTTGCTTATCATTTCAGTATTCTATATGTTTCATTCTTCTTGTTTCTGATCATCAAATCTATGGAATATTTAATTCCTTACAATCTTCCCCTATTTGATGATTACAAAACAAACACTTTCTTGTACGAATTTCCCTAGACGAAGTAGAGAAATTGAGATAACTAAATCTCACCATGAATGAAAACATATTGTCTCCCCTTTAATCTATGCTATCCACCCCATCTCTTCCCCTTTTTGTTATCAACAAATAGAAAAAGTATACAAATATGATTTTTACAACTACAAACTAATACTAATCAATAGTAGTAAGAATCAATAACTTTCTCTTGTGATGTTGCACAAATACAATAAATGGTTATACATCTAAACATTTAAGCTTCCCCTAAAACCCATATGTTAACCATTCGAATCTCCATTTCTGTAGGCTTTTATGACTGATGAAGAAAAACCAATCATTACTAACTTGTTGATGAAACAGAATAAACCAAACTTGTGTCTTATGTCTTGTACTAAAACTGACTTGAACATATACCCATGTATAGGGAGACCTCAGTCTCTTGACAATAACCTCATCTTCTATGAGACACTGAGCACTACAACATTACGCCTTTAAGTGTTTGTCAATTCATAGTCACTTGAACGAACGAACAAGTTACCTTCTCAACAAAAAGTATGATAAAACACAACTTTGAAAAATTCAACCTCAACTTCAAATAAGCAACAAATGACCTTTTTCACCAATAATAAATTGATAAACAAGCCTTTATATCTTTTAAGAACCAACTCTCTTCTGTGTGTGATTCTTCCCTATATGTGTGTAAACCAAGAAAGAAAAACCAAAAATTCGACCATACCTCAACTGTTTCTGCAGCAGTTTTCAACGATGCATATCTTGCAACCTAAGGCTCAGATTGAAGATCACTCCGGTGAGAATCTACCTTGATATACCAAGAACCTCCAGTAAAAATTTCAGCCCGATCCAACGGTTAACGAAGGAGTTATCGCCTTTTGAAAACAGCCCTGCAGTGAGTTACGAAAATACGAACCAGATCCGAATTTTTCTTCTTTCTTTTGCTAAAACCTTTTCTTTTCCTAAATCCAGAGCCCCCCGCTCTGATACCAACTATGAAAACTCATTTTAATTCTATCTAACTAACAACTAAGTTTCGTGATCGTTTATGGGCTCAAGGCTGTTAAGCCTTTGATCTAGGATTAACTATGTTAAGAAACAATTATAATATTGGCGGAATATTCAAATGAAGAATACAATACTATCACAACAAGGTTTTGTCAAACTTCACTGTTTGTTATTACTCTTAAGCCCCAATGCTATGTGATCAAATATAGCACGATTACACTCTAATCAGGGATCAAAGATCCTTGAGGCTCCTAACAATAATAACAACATTAGACCCCATGTCCAATGTTCATCAGACCCCACGTCTGATGTTCCCACACACACTCTTTAAGTGCTTTACATTTTAACACAACTTTGTGTTGTAATTTGAGAGTACTAAGCACTTTGGTGATCACTAATCACATAGTGACACACTTTTATCTAAGGGGTATGATCTTCCTTTTTTAACATAAGGAGATCATTACAAACTTGATAAGTCTTTAGTCATCCACTTGCTTTAACATGTGTCAAGCAAATAAGATACAACATGTATCTTGAGTGTTCAACTTGATGACTTGATAAAATATCTAGATATTATATTTTGTATAAACATGACTCATACAAAATAAATATCTTCTTCGTTCTTATCCTTGTAGCAGCAGTATGACTCACTGATCAGCATCAGCTTCATTTGTACTAGCAGTACCTTATTGCACTAGCAGTACCTTCGCTATGAACTAGCAGTACCTTGCTCTGAGCTCTGAACTAGCAGTACGAATTTGCACTAGCAGTACCTTCCAGTTTGCACTGGCAGTACCTTGCTTGTACTAACCGTACCATAAAAACACACTAGCAGTACCTTTCTTGAACTGGCAGTACCATAAGTAACACTAGCAGTAGATTACTTTAGCGTATTTTGCTTATCATTTCAGTATTCTATATGTTTCATTCTTCTTGTTTCTGATCATCAAATCTATGGAATATTTAATTCCTTACAATCTTCCCCTATTTGATGATTACAAAACAAACACTTTCTTGTACGAATTTCCCTAGACGAAGTAGAGAAATTGAGATAACTAAATCTCACCATGAATGAAAACATATTGTCTCCCCTTTAATCTATGCTATCCACCCCATCTCTTCCCCTTTTTGTTATCAACAAATAGAAAAAGTATACAAATATGATTTTTACAACTACAAACTAATACTAATCAATAGTAGTAAGAATCAATAACTTTCTCTTGTGGTGTTGCACAAATACAATAAATGGTTATACATCTAAACATTTAAGCTTCCCCTGAAACCCATATGTTAACCATTCGAATCTCCATTTCTGTAGGCTTTTATGACTGATGAAGAAAAACCAATCATTACTAACTTGTTGATGAAACAGAATAAACCAAACTTGTGTCTTATGTCTTGTACTAAAACTGACTTGAACATATACCCATGTATAGGGAGACCTCAGTCTCTTGACAATAACCTCATCTTCTATGAGACACTGAGCACTACAACGTTACGCCTTTAAGTGTTTGTCAATTCGTAGTCACTTGAACGAACGAACAAGTTACCTTCTCAACAAAAAGTATGATAAAACACAACTTTGAAAAATTCAACCTCAACTTCAAATAAGCAACAAATGACCTTTTTCACCAATAATAAATTGATAAACAAGCCTTTATATCTTTTAAGAACCAACTCTCTTCTGTGTGTGATTCTTCCCCTATATGTGTGTAAACCAAGAAAGAAAAACCAAAAATTCGACCATACCTCAACTGTTTCTGCAGCAGTTTTCAACGATGCATATCTTGCAACCTAAGGCTCAGATTGAAGATCCCTCCGGTGAGAATCTACCTTGATATACCAAGAACCTCCAGTAAAAATTTCAGCCCGATCCAACGGTTAACGAAGGAGTTATCGCCTTTTGAAAACAGCCCTGCAGTGAGTTACGAAAATACGAACCAGATCCGAATTTTTCTTCTTTCTTTTGCTAAAACCTTTTCTTTTCCTAAATCCAGAGCCCCCCGCTCTGATACCAACTATGAAAACTCATTTTAATTCTATCTAACTAACAACTAAGTTTCGTGATCGTTTATGGGCTCAAGGCTGTTAAGCCTTTGATCTAGGATTAACTATGTTAAGAAACAATGATAATATTGGCGGAATATTCAAATGAAGAATACAATACTATCACAACAAGGTTTTGTCAAACTTCACTGTTTGTTATTACTCTTAAGCCCCAATGCTATGTGATCAAATATAGCACGATTACACTCTAATCAGGGATCAAAGATCCTTGAGGCTCCTAACAATAATAACAACATTAGACCCCATGTCCAATGTTCATCAGACCCCACGTCTGATGTTCCCACACACACTCTTTAAGTGCTTTACATTTTAACACAACTTTGTGTTGTAATTTGAGAGTACTAAGCACTTTGGTGATCACTAATCACATAGTGACACACTTTTATCTAAGGGGTATGATCTTCCTTTTTTAACATAAGGAGATCATTACAAACTTGATAAGTCTTTAGTCATCCACTTGCTTTAACATGTGTCAAGCAAATAAGATACAACATGTATCTTGAGTGTTCAACTTGATGACTTGATAAAATATCTAGATATTATATTTTGTATAAACATGACTCATACAAAATAAATATCTTCTTCGTTCTTATCCTTGTAGCAGCCGTATGACTCACTGATCAGCATCAGCTTCATTTGTACTAGCAGTACCTTATTGCACTAGCAGTACCTTCGCTATGAACTAGCAGTACCTTGCTCTGAGCTCTGAACTAGCAGTACGAATTTGCACTAGCAGTACCTTCCAGTTTGCACTGGCAGTACCTTGCTTGTACTAACCGTACCATAAAACACACTAGCAGTACCTTTCTTGAACTGGCAGTACCATAAGTAACACTAGCAGTAGATTACTTTAGCGTATTTTGCTTATCATTTCAGTATTCTATATGTTTCATTCTTCTTGTTTCTGATCATCAAATCTATGGAATATTTAATTCCTTACAATCTTCCCCTATTTGATGATTACAAAACAAACACTTTCTTGTACGAATTTCCCTAGACGAAGTAGAGAAATTGAGATAACTAAATCTCACCATGAATGAAAACATATTGTCTCCCCTTTAATCTATGCTATCCACCCCATCTCTTCCCCTTTTTGTTATCAACAAATAGAAAAAGTATACAAATATGATTTTTACAACTACAAACTAATACTAATCAATAGTAGTAAGAATCAATAACTTTCTCTTGTGGTGTTGCACAAATACAATAAATGGTTATACATCTAAACATTTAAGCTTCCTCTGAAACCCATATGTTAACCATTCGAATCTCCATTTCTGTAGCCTTTTATGACTGATGAAGAAAAACCAATCATTACTAACTTGTTGATGAAACAGAATAAACCAAACTTGTGTCTTATGTCTTGTACTAAAACTGACTTGAACATATACCCATGTATAGGGAGACCTCAGTCTCTTGACAATAACCTCATCTTCTATGAGACACTGAGCACTACAATGTTACGCCTTTAAGTGTTTGTCAATTCGTAGTCACTTGAACGAACGAACAAGTTACCTTCTCAACAAAAAGTATGATAAAACACAACTTTGAAAAATTCAACCTCAACTTCAAATAAGCAACAAATGACCTTTTTCACCAATAATAAATTGATAAACAAGCCTTTATATCTTTTAAGAACCAACTCTCTTCTGTGTGTGATTCTTCCCCTATATGTGTGTAAACCAAGAAAGAAAAACCAAAAATTCGACCATACCTCAACTGTTTCTGCAGCAGTTTTCAACGATGCATATCTTGCAACCTAAGGCTCAGATTGAAGATCCCTCCGGTGAGAATCTACCTTGATATACCAAGAACCTCCAGTAAAAATTTCAGCCCGATCCAACGGTTAACGAAGGAGTTATCGCCTTTTGAAAACAGCCCTGCAGTGAGTTACGAAAATACGAACCAGATCCGAATTTTTCTTCTTTCTTTTGCTAAAACCTTTTCTTTTCCTAAATCCAGAGCCCCCCGCTCTGATACCAACTATGAAAACTCATTTTAATTCTATCTAACTAACAACTAAGTTTCGTGATCGTTTATGGGCTCAAGGCTGTTAAGCCTTTGATCTAGGATTAACTATGTTAAGAAACAATGATAATATTGGCGGAATATTCAAATGAAGAATACAATACTATCACAACAAGGTTTTGTCAAACTTCACTGTTTGTTATTACTCTTAAGCCCCAATGCTATGTGATCAAATATAGCACGATTACACTCTAATCAGGGATCAAAGATCCTTGAGGCTCCTAACAATAATAACAACATTAGACCCCATGTCCAATGTTCATCAGACCCCACGTCTGATGTTCCCACACACACTCTTTAAGTGCTTTACATTTTAACACAACTTTGTGTTGTAATTTGAGAGTACTAAGCACTTTGGTGATCACTAATCACATAGTGACACACTTTTATCTAAGGGGTATGATCTTCCTTTTTTAACATAAGGAGATCATTACAAACTTGATAAGTCTTTAGTCATCCACTTGCTTTAACATGTGTCAAGTAAATAGGATACAACATGTATCTTGAGTGTTCAACTTGATGACTTGATAAAATATCTAGATATTATATTTTGTATAAACATGACTCATACAAAATAAATATCTTCTTCGTTCTTATCCTTGTAGCAGCAGTATGACTCACTGATCAGCATCAGCTTCATTTGTACTAGCAGTACCTTATTGCACTAGCAGTACCTTCGCTATGAACTAGCAGTACCTTGCTCTGAGCTCTGAACTAGCAGTACCAATTTGCACTAGCAGTACCTTCCAGTTTGCACTGGCAGTACCTTGCTTGTACTAACCGTACCATAAAACACACTAGCAGTACCTTTCTTGAACTGGCAGTACCATAAGTAACACTAGCAGTAGATTACTTTAGCGTATTTTGCTTATCATTTCAGTATTCTATATGTTTCATTCTTCTTGTTTCTGATCATCAAATCTATGGAATATTTAATTCCTTACATCCTTCTTGTAAATACTAGAACCTTCGGGTCCCCATTCCAAATTCTTGAGTTGGACCGGTAAGGATCCAAGAAAATCTGTCAACTTGTTAAAAACAAAAACATTTTTAAACGGATTATAGAAAGCCTCCGTTGCTAGAGGTCTTTCCATTTCATCTTCAATGTCAAAGTAAATCGGAGCAACCGGCCCATATTTAGGCCTCCCTTCTTCATCTCTACCCACTTCAAAACAACCTAAGTGGTCTTCCTCATCTTCTTCTTCATGAACTTCCTTAACAATCTTTCCTCTAGGCTTAGGATAATATGTATGCTTCAAGATCTCATCATTAATAGTCATAGTACCTCGACCCATATCTATAATAGCTCCACACGTTCTCAAAAATGGTCTACCTAACAACAATGGTAACTCCTTATCCACCGGAATGTTAAGCACTAGAAAATCGGCCAAAAAGGCTTGATACCCTATTTGGACTCTAGCATTCTTAACTTCTCTCATTGCCTTTGCTCGCGAATTATTGGCCATAGTGAGATTATATTGATTAGGTTTAGGGTTACTAAGTACTAATCTCTTATACAATGGATACGGCATTACATTCACACTTGACCCTGTGTCGGCCAATGCATACATCGCATCTGTCTCATTCACTTTAATCGGCAACACAAAATTTCCCGGATCGGTCATCTTCTTAGGCAACCCATTCTCAACAATTCTCTCTCTTTCAACCTCATCAAAATTCTTATCTTCTAGCCTAGCCCTTGCCATCATGACTGCATCCAACTTCTTACGATAGCTCATGTAATTATTCAACACGTCAATAACCGGCTTCTCCTCCATAAGCTTTTTAAACTTCATCTCCAAGTTTTCCAAAATCGCTTCCTTTTGCTCTTTAGTTAATGGTTTAACAATTTGTGGTGATTTGGGTGGTGAATTAGATGATGAAGAACTTTCATTCTTAAGGGTGGAGGTTGGGTAAGTTTGTTAAGTGGTGTTTTCTTTCTATTCGCTTTTCCCATTTTAACAATCTCACCCTTTCCTTCCTTCTCTTCTACCATATCATCCACATCAATCCTCATCTCTCCAAGTGCAAAATCAATCCTACACTTAGTTTTAACCATAAAATCTCTACCAAACACAACTTCCGGTTCATCAGCATTCCCATATTCCAAAACAACAAAATCAACTTTGAAAATGTGACCATGAATATTGACACGCACATCTCTCACCATCTTTCTTCCATAATCCTCATAGTCAAGTCGAACGAAACCAAGCTTACCAAGCATATCTTCCGTAATATAGTTATCACCATACTCAATATTAAGCTGAGCATCCCAAGCTTTTATACCTTCTACACCACAAGGTGTAGAGTACCTCATGAACGGTGCATCAAACTCCTTAGGCGGTGCTCTCGTGAACACAACAACTCTCTTCTCCTTAGGTAAACAAACCGAGTTTTCTCCAACTTCTTCTTTCTTTTCAACATCAATCTTAGCTTCTTCCAAAATATTTTCCAAACGCTCCAATGAATCACCCGAGTCCTTGAACATCTCTTCCAAGTTTCTCAAGTACTCTGACACGTTGCTTAAACTCTCCATTTCACTAAAGCAATTAACAACTATAACATAACCAAAAACATGAAAATCCAAACTATTAGCATTAGGGTTAGTCATAATCGAAACATATCAAAAATGAAATCAAATCAAGTAAGCAAACAAGTTCAAACTCTCAAAACATCAAAACAACAAAAAATTAAAAATTTTAAAAATATTTTCCGAGGCATCCATCCGTTCGGTTTTACACTCCATCCGATCGGATGGTTGAATCGTAAAAATCAATTTTGCCCAACCGAATCGGATGCGGGCAACATCCGATCGGCAGGATCAAAAAAACTTTTTTTTTTAAAACTAAATTGAAACTTTAATATAAAAACTAATTCCTGAAAAAAACTAATTTTCTAAAAAATGAAAAATAAAACTTAATTATAACTTTAACTACCAATTAACTAATTAATAATTATTATTAACTAACAAAATTAATAAAGACTCTTAAACTACTTAATCATTAAACATAAAATTAACTACATTAACTACTAAATTAAAAGCATTAAAAACATTAAAATGACACCATACTCATCATTAAACATATAATTAAACATCTAATCAATTATAACTATTACTATACTTAAAACATCATTAATCTATCATTAAAAAGCCTAAATAACACTTAAACATAAAATCCTAAAAAAATTTACCGAAGGCTCCAACCGATCGGATGGAGATCCATCCGATTCGGTTGGTCCCGAACCAAACCTTTTTTTTTTTACTTACACGAACTTTTAATTTAAAAACTTATAAAACTACCAAACCAAGTCAAATAACCAGTTCAAATAACAAATTCCAATAACCAAGTCAAGTAACGAGTTCAAATAACCAAGTCCCCGGCAGCGGCGCCAAAAACTTGATGTGTCAAACGTGTTGCAAGTTTTAAAATTTTATAAACACGATTTATCCAATTCTCTAATTAACACATACGAGCAAGTATACTCGTCCGTGATAGTAAAGGTGGGTAAGTCGAGATCGTCCCAAGGGAGTTAGTATTAGAACTTAGTAAAACAAGTTTTTACAAAAAGGGTTGTCAATCCAATTTGGTATAAATTCAAAAGCAAGTAAAATCCAATCAATCAAAAACATATACTTGTGTGTAATTCCTTAACTAATTGTATAGAGTAATCTACAAAGTTTGGTGTAACTTGTAGTGATGCACAACTTTATATGAATGATTCAATCAATGGTTTATCTCTTAAAAATCATTTCTAAGAATTCAATCTCCTAGTTAATTCCTTTCGACCTTTTTAACTATTACGAAAATTCTATTAACTCTTTGTTGTTTGAAAAGCATTTCTTATCTTATGAATTCCTACGAATCCTTTCGGCCCTTTCTCGTGATAAAATCGTTTCCAAATCCATTTTAATGAGTTAATATAGTGCTTGTCACACACCATAGCCCATACTAATTCGTGCACTAACGTTTTGGAATAAAAACATTAAGAAAATCCTTTCGGCCCTTTTTATTCTTTAAAATTGTTTTTACCAACTAATTAAGCAAGATTAGATTGTATTTCAACAAACTCATAAAACAAGATATGTTTTCATGCATCACTATAAAATAAGAATACTCTAACAATTGTCACATCATACACACAAGTATACCAAAAATCACTCGATATCAAACGTAATCAAACACAAGTAACAAACCATACTTTCATTCAACTTTAAGCAAAAGTAGTTCATAGTAATTTAAACAAGAGATACCTAGTTTTGGAATTACAAGAACTAGAATTGTGGAACTATAGCAACCACACTCCTCCAATCGCCTATTACTACACGTAAACAACTCCACACTCGAACCACACTATTGAGACTTTAACTCAAAGTTCCTGGACGTTTTTCACAGCAATTACAAGCTTTCGGGCAATGATAATAAGTTAGTAAGGACTTGGTGTAAGCCTTTACTAGGTTTGGGGTGTCACACCTTTCAATCTAACCTAGGATCCTATAAATAAGTAAAGAAACCCTTCTCTATCAAGTAAAAACGTCCACTATTAGTTAATAAGCAGGAAATGATAAGCCACCATGATTATGGGGCTTAAATTCGTCATTAAATGGAACTTTGTAACAGTATCTTCATCCAACCGATCGGATCTAGGCTCCAACCGATCGGTTGGAACTCTCGGTAAATCCCAACTCTCCCCATCCGAATCGGATGCGGGCTCCATCCGATCGGATGGGGCCTTCTGCCACACACAACTTTGATTTTTCTTTTCTTTTCTTGTCGCGTGCTTTATCTTTTGTTGTGGCACTAATTTCTTCCATAGAACTTGATCTTTTCTTGATATTTGAACATATAAATCTTTACATAATAAATCCTTGAGTTCTTGTGTGGTTTCTCTCTCGTTTCCATCTCGGGAATCTTCCAATGTGCATAATCACTTTAATTCTTCATCTTTTTGTCATCTTTTCCTGTACTTGGCTACATTCACTTGCATGTACACTTTTTCCATGATTTAGTAACAAATACACACAAATATAACCAAATATGATGCACAAAACCACTGATAACGCAACTAAAAACATGCTCATTTTGAGCTTTATCAGGTGGTTGTTGTTGTTTCGAGAGTGATCATCCCATTTCCTCTTGTTAGTCACAACTGTTTCAGCCGAATCCTCTATCACTTGGTCCATTAACTTGTTGGCCACTTTCATAGTCTCATGGAGATCAGCCGCCTTGTAGGTAGTGACATTACCCTTGATGGATGGGGGTAATCCTCCAATGTACTTTTCTAGCAGACGAGTTTCAGTCTGGACCATCTCAGGGCATAGTAAAGCAAGCTCTTGGAAACGTTGGTTGTATGCAGCCATGTTGGTACCCTGCACTTTGAGGTTCCAAAACACGACCTCCAACTTCTTAACTTCGTTGCGAGGGCAATACTTTTTTAGTACCATTTCCTTGAAGTTTTCCCATTGCATTGCGTAAGCAGTGTCATAGCCAGCCAATTTCAGATAGTTATTCCACCAGGTTAAGGCAGCATCCATGAAAGTAAATGATGCGAACTTAACCCTGTCTTCATCCGCACAACTACATATTCGGAATATAGTTTCCAACCTTTCAATCCATCTGACTAAAACAACCGCCCCCTCGGTTCCTCCAAAACCTCCAGTCATGGTCTTCCGGAATTCTTGGTAGGTGCAGCCGCGAGTGTTGTTGTTTGTTGGTCTTGAGTTTCCAACATCAGTAGTTGAGTTGTTTGCTGCAGCCAGCGCTGCTGCCACCCGTTCCTCTACTAACTGATCATGCATTGTTCGGTTCACAGGTGGAGCTGCTGCATTAGCCCTGGCTGGGCCTAGGTTAACTGGTTAAGCACGAGTAGTTCTGTTTTCTGTTTGTCTTTCTCTTAGGAGGCATCTTGCTGCACCACAACAAAAGATAGAGATAATTGAGATACGGAGAGTTTGTTATCGCACAAGTGTATAATCACCACAGGTAGAGTATATGAATAAGATCAATCATAGAGAGAATGACACAATAGAGTAATCAACCAAGCTTGTTATAGATTAGAAGTCAATACATGTGCACAAAATTACAAGCTTAGAATAAATAAGAGAAAAGTACAAGTTTCGAATACATAAAGGAAGAATACAACTGCCACTAACTGATGACTACTCAGTTTAGTGGAAAAATACATCATAAATTACTAAAAACTAAAATCAATCACGCCCAAGGCGTAGCTGCTCCAACTCTGCTGCCAACCATCCTACAGTAAACTCCAATCGTCCTACAGTAGACTCCAACTGCGCAATGCGCCTCCTCGACACCAAGACCTCACTACGATCCTCCTGCTCTGACCTCATCACCCTAGTAATCACCGACTCCATATCATGCATCCTATGCCAAGTGGTCTACTCTGCATCCCAAGCTCTCGCCTGATCCCTCCTGATGTCATCCATCCTGCGATGCACACCTGCAAGCGCTTTGCCAAACCGCTCATCACGTCTCCCAAGTTTCTCCAGCTGATCTGAGTGAACATCTAGCAGGTTCGCCTGTGCCCCCAACTGAGTAAAGATCCTCATAACATCATCCTCTTCCTCCTCGGCCACTGGTGAGTCAGCGGGTGGAGGAGAAGCTGGTATCAATGGAGATGGTGGCACAAAAGATGGTGAGGATGACTCATACACTGTACTATTAGCATGAGGTGAGATGTTGTGCACACACTCGATGTCTCTCCATATCTCTCCATTAATCTCACAAGTAGCAGGAACAACATCCAAACCCTCATCTCTAGCATGTAGCACAGCAGCTCTCTGTCCTAACCCAAGAGGTGCATCCATATCTCCACCCAACATCTGAGCAGCCCTCGAACTCTGCCCTATCTTGAAAGTGCTCGGCACCTCATCTAGAATCATCTTCCCATGTCGCTGCATAGTCACCCCCTGATTTAGACCTGTTGGTAAACCTGCATCCCTATCTGTAAGTGCACACTTGGAGGCGTGCTCAGCTGGTAAAGTCTCCTCAGATGTAGGATCTGCTGCTGGCTCCTGCTCTAGGTCATCCTCCGACTCCTCCTCTGGGTCCTCCTCCGACTCTTTCTCATCCCCAGCTGAATATGAATCATCGACCCTCCTGAGCCTCTGGCGAAGTGGTGACTGGTCAGGAGATGAAACAGATGAAAGAGATAGTGGGGTGGTGGAGGTACCCATGTAAATGGTTCGGGTCCTCTTATGAGGTGGGGATGGTAGGTCTGAATAACACAATCGGCGCCCTGGGACGCGTATGCGGGTTGTGCGACGGCTAGGGAGAATCTGAACATGTGAGGTGGGTTGTATAGCAGGATCGGTAATAGAGGTAGGTGTAGGCTGGACAGAAATGTGATCAGCAATGAGAGTGGGTGTAGGTAGTGCTAGAGTAGGTGTGGGCTCAATGGTGTCAGGATCTGGTGCATGATAAGCCTGAAGCACCTGCATGTAGGGATCATCTAAGCCCGGCGTGGTCTGAGGGATGTCGTAGGAAGGCATAGTCTGTGACAAAAATGGTATATGTGTGTAAGTATATAGAAAATACTTATAGTATGTATTGTAGAGTAAAATCAACGAAAACGTAACGCGTAGGTAATCAAGTAAATAGCAAGTAATTGGCAAGCAAGGCAGGCAGGCAAGTGGCGGTCACAGGGACTTGTTTTTGTAAAAAGCAGTTATAGTTTAGGGTTTATATGTACCTAGTCCTCTATAACCTGGCTATGATACCAATCTGTAACACCCCCAAATTTGATAATCGCGGAAGCATTCAGGTCATGGGGTGCTACTAAAATTGGTAATCACAACACAAGGTAATAAAGAACGGAATACATACTCCGTTTAAATACATTCATTCAAGTTAAATAGAGTTTACAATAGAGTTTCAAGTTCAGAAAATAAGGCTCATGAGTTTAGTTGTCCCATACAAACAAGTCATAGTTATGCATAAAAACACTTCGGAAAATAGTCTATGACCCTTGCCATGCCAATACCTTGCAACAATCAAGCAGATTAAACACCTGAGAAAAACATGCTAAAAGTCAGCACAAGCTGGTGAGTTCATAGGTTTAGAATGAAGCAGTAAAGTAATAAGTTTGGACCAATAGTTTTGTGTACGAACATTAAAACACATATAATGCCATACAAAATAGTCTATCACGCTAGCACTAAGTTCATGCAACCGAAGCTCGACAGTTCAGTGCGCTATATTATAGCACATAAGTAATAATCAGGGGCCCATAGCGAGTGTTTAACCCAATACACTCGTAGTCTGACTTGGTATATGCTCGCATTGACCCGTCTGGCCAACCGAACGGGGGAGTCACCCCAATAGATCTATTTATATCAATCGCGCTTCCCAGCGGGAATTAACGGTTCATGAAGGTGGGCATAACAGTGGGTTCAGGGGCTTAGGCTATCTACGCAATAGTTTTGAGAAAATAAAACATTATTGTGGTCCAGAAAACGTTTTGCATGTTTCTCACCCCATAGTTGTAAAACAAGCAGCGAATGAAGTAATCAGAGATAGTATGGCACCAACACGCGACCTAGATTAGTAAGGCATGTCTTAGTTCACAATTTTAATTTAAGACTCAACAAAATTTAATTCAAAAGTCTTAAAGTGTTTATGTTATTGTTGCTTGTGTGGCAACGTTTAAGTTTGAAACAATTTTCTAAGTATTTGTAGGTATTGGCTCTTGGAAGTGCATAAGTGTATAATAATAAAAATATCAAGGACGAATAAGATTCCGGTTCGACAATAACCAAAAGACGATGTACGAAAAGTAATTACGAATAATACTAGACGTTGCCGGAATATGGGAACATTATTGTCAAAGGTTTATAAAAATAGTAGCTATAAAAGAAAATAAATAGTTATTTTTGAAATATTTGCTAAAGAATATATTTAGAAGTGTATGAATAATTATTTGTAGGTAATGGCTTTATTTAAAAGATTTGTAATTTGAGAAACTAGTTTATAAAAGTTGTATGTAAAACGTTTCGTTTGTCAATCTTGATAAAAACATGATAAGTATATTTATTTGTGACATAAAAAATAGCATTTTGACACGGGACGAGTTATAGCACAAGGCTTATGTTGAGCTCAAGTGACGAGCTCGACACAACTTAATGATGTGACCTCGTGGACTCGCGTTATGGCTGTTGGTTGGGTTCGGCATCGCGGCCACACTACACATACCAATACTTTTATCCAGGTCTTGATTTAAAACCTTTGATATTGTGGTGACTCAGGATACTAACTCAACACCCTTTGGTGTTGAGTTTAAACCTGTACAACAACACACCCTTTTTGGTGTCCTTGTGGGATTCGAACCAAGGCAATCCTATGTGGGTTGTCCTTGAACCAAGAGTGACTCAAATACCTCACACAACGCAACAAAGTTGTAATCTTTTCCCTAAGCTGCTAAGTGAGCAAGACTTGTGGTTGTCCTGTTAAACCCAACGAAAACCGATCCAAGACATACACACCCTATATGGGTTGTTGTCTAGTAGAGAATGAACCAAAACAAAGCCAACCATAGTACACCCTTTGTGGGTGTGGTTTCTCTTGAACCGAAAACAACACAACGAAACAAATAAGCAGAACAGTGATCAATCCAAGACCGAGACAACTAAAGGAGACAAGTGTATACCTCGAAATCCTTAACCAAAACATAACAACGGAAATCAAATCTAAAATGAGCCATACGAATTAACACTTCCAAATCTAAAGCCAATATTGTTTTCAATCCTAATATTAGTTAAGGAGGGATTTATACCTCTTATTAGGATTTACCTATGATAAATTATAGTAGGGATTAATACATTTTACTATTTTGCATGCTTGATATTTATCCTATCACCTTGCATGAAATTTATATATAATTCTTGGATGATAGCTTATTTTGTCCCTTGTGCTTGCATGCTTATGGATTATCTTAGCAAATTGCGTGATAATCTTTATGTGCTAGAAGTAGCTTAATATGGGACACATTAGGCAAATAAATCTTTAGTGATTTGAGGCAACAACATTTCCTGCAAATAGGACCCCTAGAAAATTCACCTTAGCTGCCCAAAACTAGCCTGCACAGGAAAATTCGTGACTCCAATGTCACGGTACCGTTAAATTTAACGGTACCATGTGGTATTTAATGGTACCGTGCCCTTGTTTGACGAATTTTCACTGTTTCCTCTTGAAACCTGCATCCCTAACCTCAAACCTGCAAACTTTGCAAACTCACATACACCCCAAGATTCCCTTACTACACCATAGGACACTACCATCACCTTTAATTCAAATCCCCCAATTCTTGCCTATATAAGGCCTCATCATTGTAAGCTTATCTTGCACTTTATCTTCAACCTCACACAACTCAATCACCATGTCCTCCACACAAGGATCAACAAACCACATTTCCAAGAAACCTAGAATAACCGTAAGACCACCATCCAAACCTCTCTTTGTTTATCTAACAAAAGATGATGAAGTCACCACACCACCTTCCCAAGCCATTCCTCACTCACCATCTCCACCTAATGCTCCTTCCAAGACTTCTTCCACTAGAACCACATCTTCATCATCTCCCTATCTCAACACCATGCCATCATCCATGGACAACACACTCTCACCCATCACTCCATTGGATTATGCCATGCCAACCCATCATCAACTAACTCACCACCACCCCTTCCCCAATCATGGGACAACCAATCCAACCTCATCCTTTTGATCTACATAGTGTTAATTGCCTATGTTGCCTCCACAACCGTAACCTCATATTCTCCTTGAGGGATGAGATACATTTCATGTTCTCCTATGTGGAGCATCTCTTGACACCACCACCACCCCCAATCATGTCACCATCTCCTAGCCCACAAAACTAAACATGTTCATGTTTAGTTCTCACCAATAAACCTTTAGGACCCTTTTGAAAATGAAGCTTGCCTCTAGTCATTAAGGATTTATGCTTCTTGTTGTGTCTCATTATGTTTGTAGTCATACCTATGTATGACATTTATTTTTATGAATGAATGGGCTCTTTATGTGGTTGTTTTATTGTTGGTGCTTGGCTACTTAGCCATTTTTTTGTTTATGGTTGGATATTTGTCGTGTTTGCTACATGTTAAATCTTGTATACTTTTCATCTAACTTTGTTTTGTAGCAAGAATCATTGCTCGATACCTTGGTGTCCTCCAAACGAGGGGGAGTATACATCAAGGGGGAGCCTTAGCAACCTTTTTGCTTCGACAAAAAGGGGGAGAAATGGGATATAAACTCATTAAAAACTTGTTAAAACTAATTTTAACTTAAAATGAGTTTAGGTTTTGTCAACATCAAAAAGGGGGAGATTGTTGATGCAAATAATGTTCTAAAAACATTATTTATATTTTTCAATAACTTCACATTTTGAGGATGACAAAATGTGAAATCACGTTACGTTAAAATTAACGTAAACAAGTGTTTAGTCGAAAGATCTCATTTCTACGCAAATCACTCTAGGTATGCACAAACAAATTTACAACTTGACAAATGATCAAAGAAGTAAATTTGTGTCTAAAACTTCACATTTTTAATGTGACAAAATATTTTTTTAAAAATATACTTTACAAGTATTTTTTTAATAATTAAGAAATTTTTTATTGGAAAAATATGTTCAAATAACATAACAGCTATTTTTCACCCCAAAATTAGCTCCAAACTTCCTCAAATAAGTTTTCACCACAAAAGACAAAAAGAGGAGCATTATTCTCTAGCACGGTACCACTAAATTTAGTGGTACCGTGGGTGATTTAGTGGTACCGTGTACCTGTAACGTTCAGATTTTTTCTGCCTATAAATACGAGCCCTCTTCACAGTTTTTGGGCATCCTTTTTCACACAGAATTTTCTGAGTTCAATACTCTCATCACATTTTTTCTTCTTGATCATTTAGTTTAGTTTTCTTTTGTTTTAAGAGTGATCCAATCATCCAATCAAGTGATCCTCTTCATTCCTCTTCTAGTGCAAGAGAAGAACACAAGGTATCCAAGAAGATACAAAGTTTTGTAGTTGTAGTTAGAGCACTTGTAACATTTATTACATACTTGATTGTATCATAGTATACATCAAGTCTATTTTTCTTTTGAGAGTTTGTGAGAGAAGATCGTTGTGATCTTATTGAGATATTGAATATCTCTTGTAGCTTGTGAGCTAGTGTGTTGATCAAGTGTAGATCGGGTTGATCGAGTCTAGTGTGTTGATTGTGTGAAGTAGAAAAGATCGGGTAGATCGTGGTAGATTGGTGCTAGCTAAGATTAGCACTCGACATTTAGCTTTGTGTCGAAAAATAGGATAAGCGACATGTATGGTTTTCTCCGCCTGAAGGGAGGTTTGTTGACATAGTGCTTGAAACTCTCGAGTGTGATACTCGGGGAGTGGAGTAGGGTGAAGAAGAGCTTCGCGACCGAACCACTATAAATCTCCTTGTCCCGGTTTGATCTTTCCATCTCTTACCTTTACTTTTATTAGTTACATTAGATAGTTTAGTTTAATTGTTCATATTGGTGTTGATTGATTGCACATAAGATTCGAATCAAAGTTTTTCAATAGTAAAGTTTTTAAGAAGATCTAAAAACCGGTAAAACTATTCAACCCCCCCTTCTAGTTTTCCACAATTGGTATCAGATCCAGGTTAGTCAAGATTTTAAAGTAAATTGTATTTTAAAACTTGAATCAATAAATTGATTCCGACAAATATCTAGAAGGGCAATCTATGCAAAGACCACCACTTTTCGAAACCGATTGTTTTATTTATTGGAAAACAAGATTCGAAATGTATGTGAAATCAAAAAAACGTTGATCTTTGGCATATTATTACTGAGGGTGACTTTCAACCGATTCAAAAGAATCCGAAAACTAAAAGGGATGAAATAGTTCCTTACAGTAAACAAATTGATGAACTTAAAAGAAAATTAGCCAAAAATGATGAGGCTAAAATGATGATTTATAATGCTTTGCCTAAAAAGGAATTTGAAGGAATTTTCATGTGTAATACGGCAAAAGATATTTGGAAAACTTTGTTAGTCACTCACCAAGGTAATAATCAAGTCAAAGAAAACAAGATAGATCTTCTTGTGCAACAATATGAACAATTTTCCATTTCGGAAGATGAATCTATCGATAATGCTTTTGCTAGATTTAATACTATTATCACTAGTCTTAAAGCTCTTGATGAAGGTTACTCTAGCAAGAACTATGTTAGGAAGTTTCTTAGGGCTCTACATCATAAATGGAGAGCAAAGGTCACCGCCATTGAAGAGTCAAAGAACTTGGCGACATTATCTCTTGATGGACTAATAGGAAACTTGAAGGTTCATGAGATGATAATCAAGAAAGACTCCGATATGGTAAAAGTGAGAGAGTTAGATCTCTAGCATTGAAAGCCAAAAAGGAGTCTAGTGATGAGGAATGTTCGAATTTCGATAGTGAAAATGAAGAGTATGCGTTAGCCGTTAGAGACTTTAAAAAGTTCTTTAGGAGAAGAGGTAGGTTCGTTAGGCAACCTCGTGATGACAAGAAGCCGTCACAAAAGAACCGAGTTGAGAAGAAAGGAACGAGTGATAGGAGATGTTTTAGATGTGGAGATTCTAATCACCTCATAGGAGAATATCCCAAACCACCGAAAACCAACAACCAAAGAGCTTTCATTGGAGGCTCTTGGAGTGATAGCGGTGAAGAAGAAGAGAAGAAGCCCAACGATGAAACATGCCTAATGGCTCAGGCTTCGAATGAGGTACATTCCGACTCTTCTTATTATAGTGATGATAATTCGTCAATAGATGACAATAGATTACATGACGAATATAATAAACTATGCGAAGTTATTTCTAAAATTTTAGGTAGAAACAAAATACTAAAATTAAAATTGCATGAACTTGAAGTGCAAGTTTTAGAACTAAAGGATCAAGTCAAAAGACTTGAGAAAAATAAAGAAGTAGACGTAGGATGTAGGTCATGCATAAGTTTTCGAGCATAAAATGAAAAACTCAAAAAAAAGCTTTAAGGATCATTAAGTTTGAAAAGGGGACAAAGACACTTAATGATATGCTTGAAAACGTTAGGTATAGTGAACATGCCGGAGCGGGATTAGGATTTGACCCGAATAAAGCTTCGACAAGTAAAACGAAACAAGTAAAATTTGTCAAAACCTCAAGTTCTGTCGAACAGGTGGACGGTACTACTAAAGGTATAGACGGCACCATTAAATTTAATGGTATCGTGGTACCGTCGGGTACTGGAGACAGAACTGAGTCAATTTTGAAAAATAATTCAAGTCCTAAATCACGTCACATAGTTGTTAATAGTATTAAAGTACCTATTGCTAGCAAGAAGGAAGTCAAAAGCTTTTACAAACCTTTGTCAACCCCCGGACTTGGTTTTGTAAAACCCGACACTAGGTCAAAGACTCCTTCACCTAGAAAAACAAATGTTCATAAACCTCGGTCAAGAACTCTGATGAGTGTGTAAATACTCATCATTTTATACCCATTAAAGACACAAAAATGACCAAAAACACCCAAATAGACCATATTATACTGCAGATATCCTTGGTTTGTGTTGTTATGTGTTTCAGATATAAAAGGATTGAAAACGGGGCAAAAACAAACAAAAAACCGAGCACAAGATTGGAAAATCGTGAAAAGCCGAGGACGGGGAAGAAATTCACGAGTCTGGATCACAATTATGCTCAAATTGTCACAGTCAACCCTCAGGAATAGCAAGTTGTCAAGATTCGCCCTTGGAATTATTTTGCACAAATGACAAATTTGGTCCCTGGATTTTCTGAAATGGCAAAATTGGTCCTTATGCTTAATCCTAAAAACTAACCCTAAACCTAAACCTTTTAACTATCAAATAACCCTTAACCCAGCCACAATCCTAAACCCAAAATAAACTAAACCCATCAAAGTCCAAAATAAAACACAACCTATACCCGGTCCTTTGTTTTTAGCTAATACCCCGGTCAACAAAAAATGGTCAAACCCATCTTCCCTTATCCCTTCCAAAACCACTAACCCGCCAAAACCACTTTCTCCATTCCCCAAAACTAGACCATCATGTCTCCCCCCATGCTTTTTCACTGGCACACGCTTCCCCTCTCCTAGTTAGTACATGTTCACGTGATTCTTTGCCCAACTGGGATCCCACTCATACAAGTTTGGGTGCCAAAATTCCAATGAAAGGCTGAGATCAATTGAATACAATCCAAGGGCTCAAAGGTGCTCAGAGAAGAAGACAGAAGCAGATGAAACCCTAATTTTAGAGTAGTATAAATAATTTTATTTGTAGCCATTAAAAAGGCAGGTTTTTATTTAGCTTTCATTTAGGTAATTTTTCATTTTTAAGCTTATTGTTATTTATTTTTCTTTAATTTTCAGCATTGTAATTTACTTTCAGTTAATGGAATTTTAGTTTCTTGTTTTTATCTTGGTCAACCAAAGTCAACTGCTACTGTTCATGTGCTTATCTTTGCTTAATTATTTTTCTTTGAGCCTATTTGATCCATTTTGATGCCATTTGATGTAAATGTGCATGGTTTAAGATTGCTTATCTCAGTTTTACATTAAATGTCCAAAACAGCCCAAAAATAGTCAATAAGCTCTCAGCTTATTTGACTGCTTATTCCCCTTAGAATTAGGTTCAATTAAGTCTCATTTAGTTAGTAAATTAGTTATGAAAAGGAATCTTAGCTTGTTTTGCTTATTTCTTGTTTAGAACTTCAATAGCAGTCCCTAAAGGTGTGTTTGGATCATGGGTTGAAATGGGTCAAAATGGTTTTCTACTGTTCACTTGCACATGGGTGAACTTCAATCAATTTGTTTTAGCTTTATTTAAGTTGTTTCAGTAGTTGTTAAGCCAGTTTTGGCATTTACCTTAAGTCTCTTAGGTTTTGTATTGATTTTCCAAATTACATGTTCTAAATACTTTTTACACAGCTTATATTAGAATTTATAGAATTTAGGTGTTTTAGTGGTAGTTTTAGCTTCAAAATAGATTAGTTTACATGTCGAAAATCTGGTATCATAGCTTGGATAGTCAACTTTCACTTTTGACCCCATTTTCATATTCCCCCTGGATCAGCCTTGAATCTGTCTAAGTACCCATATGCTCAGCCTATTACCTGCTTATTTCCTAGAGCTCATTGTCTGATTTTGGTTTTATAGATAGCTTTTAATATAAGTTTGATCAATTTGTGCTTTGTTAGGATTTTAGTGCTTAATTGAGTGCTTATTTAGAGTCTGCAAGTAGGGGTGCTAGGACAGTCAGAACCAGTGCATGCTTAGTGGCCAAGCAGCCCTCCTTATAAGCCCCATAAAAAGCTCACAATAAGTCCATTAGGTCTGAAATTTGGTTTTATAGCTTATTGCTATATGAACTTTAGATTTTTTCAGTTTATAGTTGATTAGCTCATTGCTTTTGAGTTTATTTTTAAGATCAAAAGGCTCCCAATTTGACTGCAAATGCCCTGTGCACTCAGCAGCCTCATATGGCTTTTTGACCTAATTCTGAGCTTATTACTTTTGGTCATGGCTCATTCTTAGATTTTTAGTTAATTTAGTCTATGCTTAGTTAGATGTAGCTTTTTCAGTTTTAGTATTAGCTTAATAATCAGCTTCAGCCCACTGCTTGTTCATTTTAGCTTGTTTTTCCCTCTAGTTAACTGCCCAACCTTTATGGCTTATTTCCCAGCTTCTTTTTAAGTTTTATAAAAAGTTATAGTTTTCATTTATGCTCATTTTCCTCAGCTTTTTAAGTTTTCAAAAGAAAAACCAAAAAAAAATATGTTTTGCAAAAATGCATGACCTGGGATTCTGATGAAGCGAAAAGTGTACCGCTTTTAGGGGGTCATTTAAGCCCTAAATCGTATTTATTTGATCAAATATTGCCCTAAATCGTTCCTTTTGTCATTTTAGGTACTTTGGAGAAGAAATCTGGAAAAGGAAGCATTTTGGACGTTTTTGGAGCATAAAAGTGAAGAAAACGACAAAGTCTCAAAATCGGCTGGAAAAGTACCTTTGACGGCGTCAGGGATTGTTCTAGACGGCGTCATGGCTTGGCAAAAGAGGTGGATATGAAAAATACACGAGACGCGCCAGAGAGTTTTGCAATGGAAAGTCTGACGGCGTCACCCTTTAAGATGATCAAGGCCATCACGGTTTAAGTTAAAGAGAGACGGCGTCAAGCCCATTTCTGACGGCGTCAACCTTTGATAAGCCAGAGCGGATTTTGGAGCACTAAAGAGGGACGGCGTCAAGAAGGCCATCCGGGAACCCTAGACACGGCGAGGTGACGGCGTCAAGATCTACAACGTGACGCCGTCAGCTACTAAGTTCTATATATAGTTTTGCAATTTTTTGTCATTTGTGTGCAACTTTGTGAGGAGAAACCCTAAGACGAATTTCTGCCATTTTTAAGGGTTTTCATACCCTTGGATCTCCCATGTTTAATTGAAGATAAGTATTCATTTAATCAATCAATATGTCTATGTGTTGTTTGATTATATCTTGTTCTTGTCTTTTGATTAACATGCTAGGCTAGATTTATCTTGTGTTTGCTTAGATCTAATGAAACCTAACTATTGATTATTAGTTGTTAGTATGTTATTAATTGTATTGGATGATTGTTTATCGATGTTAGGCTTAAGAAAACTGGCTAACCTCCTATACGGTAATTTGCTTGAACGTCTTAAGAAACATGAACCAATGCGTACTAGGTTTTTATGGTTGTATTTAATGCATGAGCGAATTCTAGTGATCCCATGTTAGGAGCTTCTTAGCCGGCTCAACATAGGAGTGAAGTAGGAGCTTGTAGAGTTGGGGAAGTACGTACGCCACCCCACGATTGGTATTAAGGAATACACCCGTCATCCACGCAATTAATACACACTAATCAACCGGTAAAAGATAGTTAGGGAGTAAGGAAATCTAAGTAAACACATTTCTCCCCATATAAGTTACACAACCTTTTCATTTTCAGTTATTTTATTTTATTTGCATTTGTAGTTATTTGGGTTAGTTGACTAGCAACTAATTCCGCCCACTCCTTCAAACCCGAGATTTTACTTGCTTTCATAAAAATTATAAAAATACAAAAAAAAATCTTCCCTCACCCTTAGACCTATTAGAGTAGTTTTTCAATCCTAACGACACTATTCCCCTAGAGAACGATCAATCCCCCGGTACTTGCCACTTCACTATACTACATCGGTCAGGTACACTGCCTGGTGGGGATTGCAAGCCTCTTGAGATCCCTCGAGAGGTAAAACCTGTTGTAAGGTCGCAAAACCACGCATCAAGTTTTTGGCGCCGCTGCCGGGGAATAGTTATTGTTTAGGTTGAATTTTTATTTTATTAGGTCTACTCACTAGATTCCTTTCTAGTGAGATTTTTATTTTCTTTTTCTAGGTTTTCTTTAGTTTATCTTTTTTCTTCGTTTCTTTGTTCGTAACCATTACCATCCGACATCATGGAAGGTGGTAATATCCTTGATCCCAACAACCCACCACCACAACAACACCCACCTCCTAGAGCCCGTACCTTAGGAGACTACTCCCGTCCTAGCCACCATGGCTATCGAAACACCATTGAGCTCACTCAAGGAGCCAATGTCACTCCCTTGCGATCCGACACCATCCGGTTGGTGCAAAGCGGATGCGCATTCCATGGACTTCGTTCCGAAGATCCTAATCAACATCTCAAGGACTTTCTCAAAATCGTTGATTCTATAGACCTTGATGTTGCCACTCGAGAGACGACCCGACTGCGTCTCTTTCAATTCTCTCTGCGGGACCAAGCTAGTCAATGGCTAGAGTGTCAATCCGCAGGATCCATCACCTCTTGGGATGATCTCACCACTCGTTTCCTTGCTCAGTTTTTCCCACCAGGAAGAACTACCAAGCTAAGGAAGGATATCTTGATGTTCGAACAACGTCGAGGCGAAACCCTATATGGGGCATGGATTCGATTTAAAGACTTACTCCAAAAAGTCCCTCATCATGGCATAAATCTCTGGCTTCAAATTCAAATCTTCTATGACCATGTTGATTACCACACCAAGCGTGCCATCGATCGAGCCGCCGGAGGCAGATTGCGTGACAAAAGCGCCGAGGAATCATGGGAAATCATTGATGAGCTTGCATCCGACGATGATGAATTGTGGCAAGTTTCCCACGACGTACGCTCGGCGGTCAAGACATATTCATCACCCGATAAAGCCAATCAAATCACCGAGGAAAGCGTCAGTGAACTTGAGAAGAGGGTTGCATATCTTATGGAAAAGCAAAAGAGGCCCTTAAGTCCACAAAAAGCAACAGTTAACTCGGTCTCAAGCATTAAGCAAATACCATTGTCCGAATCACCCCAGAGGGAAAATACTAAACCCTTCCATAAGCACGCTCAACCCAACTCACCACCTCAGGAACTTAGTCCAACATTCGAAGCTCGAATGAGAGAATACATGTCAAAACACTCCGAACGGTTGGCAAAATTTGAGGAAGCTATCTACAAACAAAAGGAGGAGATGGAAGAGAAGATGGCTGAGATGATGGGCCTTTTGAAAGAATACACAAAAACAAAAGCTCCTGAAAATGTGTTAGTGCGAAGAGACGTTGAAGTTCCCAACACTAAATGTGTTAATTCCATCTCCGTCGTCCAAGAGGGCGAAAATGAGGGAAGAGGGAAGTTGATAACTATGGAAGTTAACAAAATTGACCTCGTCCCACTTAATGACGGAAACACCAATGCCTACAAACGCGATTCCGACATAGGAAAGGAGGCGCCCTCTGAGGAGCGCCAATTGGTAGAACCGCCAAAGTCACAACAAGTGAGGCATTACTTGAAGCACGAAATAAACAAGGAGACCATAAACGATTGGGTGAGAAACTATCGACGTACTCATCTACCCAACAAGGAGTCCAAGAGGATGGAACCAATGATGAATCTGACACATTACCCGGAGGGCAATTGTATGAGAGCCTCATAAGACAGAAGTTAGTGGAAAAGCAGGAATTCTACGGGGTCTTCGAGATACCATGCAGCATTGGAAAAATCAAGTATCTGGATGCGGTAGCTGACCAAGGTTCCAACGTAAATTTGATGCCTTTATCCGTTTATGTCCAGTTGACCGGCGAACTGCCATCCATCACCCGTACTAAACTCTCCTTTGCAAAACATTCTTATGAGTACCCGTTAGGAATTGCAGAAGATGTGTTAGTCAACGTTGCCGAATTCCTGTATCCGGTCGACTTCATGATTATTGAAAGAAATGATATGAATATGCCAATAATCCTTGGGGCACCCTTTCTCGTTACCACTAGGGCACAAATCAATTACGAAAATAGTACCATCCAAATGAAGAAGGGGAAGAAAACAATAAACTTCCCAACGATCCCACGACATATACGAGATGTTGCTCTACAAAAGAAGATGGAGGCGAACCCCAATATAATCCGCGGTAATGTTCGAGAGAAAATCCTTGCATGGGAGGCAAGGATTAAGAATTACAATGAGAATGAGATTAGAGAATGTAAGGGTGGAAATAACGATTATATTGAGGCTGATGGGCAGACCAATAACCCCGTTGAATTTACAAAAGGAGACTCAGTGCTCCTAAGGCATTCAGAAACAAAAGCACCTACCAATGAACCAAGTCCCTGGTGGTACGGACCATTCACAATTAAAAGATACACCAAGATGGGGTAGTAAGCTTGACCAGCAAGGGAGGAGGTGAAGTGACTGCGAATGTCGAGCGATTGAGACACCACCACCCTGATAACAAGGACTATATCTATCAGGGATACGTCATTATGAATGATGGAGTCACGTAATGTACGTAACTTTGAGTCTAGCTACAAGACTCGTTAATAAAGAAAAGCGCTTCTTGGGAGGCAACCCAAGCTTTATTTGCTTTGTGTGTTTATTTATTTGTTTGTTTGATTTTATTTGTTTCCGTATGTATGTTTAATTTTTATTATTATTGATTCATGTTCAAAACTAAATTGTGAAAATGCTTTATCTTGTTTTTAACTTCGTCTTAACTACATATAAAGGTATTTTGCAAAAGATAAGTGTAAGGGAAATCCAAATCGGTTTATTAGAACACAAATGAACATGAATCGTAATAATATTAAATTAACATGCATATTAGTAATTGTTTGAGTCAAATGTTTGTATCGAGTCATAATGATATTTTGCAGGATTTCCAGGAAGTAAGGTATAGGTTTTTCCAGAAATTTTCCGGAAACTTAACATGAAAATTCTGTCAGATCATTTCTGACGGCGTCAGGCTTTACAACCTGACGGCGTCAGGTTTTAATTTTCAGAAATTTTTGAAAGTTTTGTTTTCATAAAAAGTTTTTATTAAATCTCTAACTTATAATCTCCAGGAATCTGCAAAATTATCATTCCACAAGCATTATATCCTTATATATAGATTTATCCCGCCGATGTTATGCAGGTTTTCGTGTTTGTTTTCTCAGGTTTAACAGGTTATTTTGGACAAGGAGATGTATGTGGAATCAAGCTTTTGGCGATGCATTAAGTCTTGGAGCTTCTACATTCTCTTGGAAGAAGATCTAACCATGTTACCACATTATCCACCGAGCGAATCAGGGGAGTATTTGATTTCATTCGTTTACCTTATTACTTTTACATCTTGTTATTTGAACATTGGGGACAATGTTCATCTTAAGTGTAAGGGGGGGGGGTAAAGTACGATACTTTAGAGAATGCAATTGCACTTGATTTTTGTTTGTTTAATGGTAGATGTGTAATAAAACTGAGATAAATACTTGTTAGGGCAATTTTAGTGCCAAATTTAAAATTTTTTACAACATTTAGGAGTGAAACTTTGATCTTAATGAGCGTCTCATGGATAGGAAGTTATATGACTAGCACAAAAACTGTACCACTAAAAAATTTTCCACCCCCAAATATGTGAGGTTCGCCCCTAGAATTGGTAGGAAAAGCATTTATGCTATGATGTGTGTACCGGTAGCACTTATATTCTAGAACTTGCGTTAGGACCATTCGAGGCCACAAGTGAGACTACATTCGTGTAGTTAGATTTACTACATGATAAGAGGCATTAGGATTAACCCATTGTTTTACACCTGTGTTTTTGTTATAATTACATTGGCTACATTGGTCAAGTAATTCTCCCACACCCTTTGCGTTGTACTCATTTTTAGTACACGATACCCCTAGTACACCCCTCAGAGCCTATCTTTTCGTTTCTAACTTTAAGCATTTTACTTAAAGGAAGAATTTGTTTACACCCCACTTAAATGTACACCCAAATCGCCTTAGCCTACCTTGTATGCACTCATTTTTAGTGCATTATTGTGACAACATTTGTTTAAACCCCAAGTTAATTATCTAATTGATTACATGGTTGCTAAGTCGAGTCATATCCTTGTACATATTGTTTTGGGACGATTGGGACTCATGGGTAAAGTACTAGTGTAATGGAGTAATGGGGATGAACAACATTATTACCTCATATGTGTTAAATATTTTAAAAGTACTCCAAGTGTTTCGATTATCTTAATTCGAGTCATTAGAATAGTTATTTATAAAGTTATGTAAAAGTTCAAGTGTAAGGGGAATGCAACGCCCCTATGATGTATTATTTTGGATGGTAGGGCAAGAGTGTATGAAAAAAAAAATACAAAAAAATACAAAAAAATGAGAAAAAGAAAAATAGAAAAAACATACGGACTACCATCCCGTTTCATTTTATGTTTATTTTATGTTTTTGTTATTTTGTTTTTAGCTTAAGTCGAGTCTAGTCTTGGCTTAGCAACGCCATATTGTACATGTAATTAATCAAGATCTTTAACTCGCCACCAGTAAAATATCCCTTATCCAACAAATCCGTGTTTATCATATCCCTACACCTCACGTTATAACCCGTTTAAAAGCCCTCTTTGATAGTTTATCTTAGGTGCTTACGCCTAGTGGAGGAGGTTTTTGATCCTTTCCCAAGCCTACGGTAATCTATTTGCTATGACAGGTAGTGAGAGATATTATCCGTTTTCATTTATGAGATTTATTTTGATGACACCTGAGAGATGTGAGTATCTAAACACTACTTGTGAGGTGCTAGTTTGTAATCTCCGTGCTTATTATGATTAAAGTGGAACGACTATTTGTTGTAATTACTTTTATATTAGTGTTAAATGACCCCTAACTTGTATTTTGATTATAATAAAAGCGCATTTGCTTGAGGACAAGCAAATCTCAAGTGTAAGGGTATTTGATGAAGCGAAAAGTGTACCGCTTTTAGGGGGTCATTTAAGCCCTAAATCGTATTTATTTGATCAAATATTGCCCTAAATCGTTCCTTTTGTCATTTTAGGTACTTTGGAGAAGAAATCTGGAAAAGGAAGCATTTTGGACGTTTTTGGAGCATAAAAGTGAAGAAAACGACAAAGTCTCAAAATCGGCTGGAAAAGTACCTTTGACGGCGTCAGGGATTGTTCCAGACGGCGTCATGGCTTGGCAAAAGAGGTGGATATAAAAAATACACGAGACGCGCCAGAGAGTTTTGCAATGGAAAGTCTGACGGCGTCACCCTTTAAGATGATCAAGGCCATCACGGTTTAAGTTAAAGAGAGACGGCGTCAAGCCCATTTCTGACGGCGTCAACCTTTGATAAGCCAGAGCGGGATTTTGGAGCACTAAAGAGGGACGGCGTCAAGAAGGCCATCCGGGAACCTAGACACGGCGAGGTGACGGCGTCAAGATCTACAACGTGACGCCGTCAGCTACTAAGTTCTATATATAGTTTTGCAATTTTTTGTCATTTGTGTGCAACTTTGTGAGGAGAAACCCTAAGACGAATTTCTGCCATTTTTAAGGGTTTTCATACCCTTGGATCTCCCATGTTTAATTGAAGATAAGTATTCATTTAATCAATCAATATGTCTATGTGTTGTTTGATTATATCTTGTTCTTGTCTTTTGATTAACATGCTAGGCTAGATTTATCTTGTGTTTGCTTAGATCTAATGAAACCTAACTATTGATTATTAGTTGTTAGTATGTTATTAATTGTATTGGATGATTGTTTATCGATATTAGGCTTAAGAAAACTGGCTAACCTCCTATACGGTAATTTGCTTGAACGTCTTAAGAAACATGAACCAATGCGTACTAGGTTTTTATGGTTGTATTTAATGCATGAGCGAATTCTAGTGATCCCATGTTAGGAGCTTCTTAGCCGGCTCAACATAGGAGTGAAGTAGGAGCTTGTAGAGTTGGGGAAGTACGTACGCCACCCCACGATTGGTATTAAGGAATACACCCGTCATCCACGCAATTAATACACACTAATCAACCGGTAAAAGATAGTTAGGGAGTAAGGAAATCTAAGTAAACACATTTCTCCCCATATAAGTTACACAACCTTTTCATTTTCAGTTATTTTATTTTATTTGCATTTGTAGTTATTTGGGTTAGTTGACTAGCAACTAATTCCGCCCACTCCTTCAAACCCGAGATTTTACTTGCTTTCATAAAAATTATAAAAATATAAAAAAGAATCTTCCCTCACCCTTAGACCTATTAGAGTAGTTTTTCAATCCTAACGACACTATTCCCCTAGAGAACGATCAATCCCCCGGTACTTGCCACTTCACTATACTACATCGGTCAGGTACACTGCCTGGTGGGGATTGCAAGCCTCTTGAGATCCCTCGAGAGGTAAAACCTGTTGTAAGGTCGCAAAACCACGCATCAGATTCGAACCCAGGTCTGCTGACTCACAACACAAACACCCTCCCAACTGCCCTTGGGAATTTTTCATTTATATGTTGCAACGTTTAATTTAAATCCCTCTTTACCTTTTAAGCAGTTCGTACTTAATTGCTTTTTCCCAGCTTATTGCAATAAGCTGGGACATCCTTTATATTTTTCCTAACTTTTGTTTACCTTAAAGTATTTTCGCAAAAATTTTCAGATTTTTCTCTTGTCGTTTAGTATTTTTAATCATTTATTTTCTTTTAATTAGTATTTAATTCGTATTTAATTATTAAAAAGTCAAAAAAATATAATTCTTTTTTTTAAATCTTCTTTTGTCATTTAGCACTTAGGAAAATTATTTTGGTATCCGTAGGGTTAGTTTTTATAGTATTTGACGTTTATGCTCGTTTTTCGTTTCCCGATTTACGTTATTTTGATTTTCGTTTTAATAGATATTAGCAACCAATTGACCCTCGTCTTTTCAAGCATTTTAATACCAAACCTCATACGATATCCTCGATTCACGCCTCGTTAGGACTACGACCCGGGTATTCACTTATCCGGTTTATTATACTCGATTGTCGCGTTAAGCCGTCGCGAGTTGACTTTTCTTCGTGAGAGGTTTAGCTTGTGATGCGTTTGACACGATATCAAACTCCTCTACCGAGAGGTAACTCTAGAAGACAAAGTTATCCAAGTAACTATCTCGTAACTTGGAATAACCGTCAGCTAAATATTTACTTACCATGGGAAATTTGTCCTCCGTTTCAACATCCTAACCAAATGCAACTAATGCATGGGATGTTTAATGCTAACAACTTTAGACCCATGAGATATTGGGGACCAAATGTTTGAATGTTTGTCTTACTCAATAGATATGCTTGGGAATCGACTTGGAGCCCAACGAATGGGTCAAGTATAGTGGATGCACTAATCATATGACGGGTAACCAGTGTCTATTCTCATCATACAAGGCGTACAACGGAGGTAATGTCACTTTCGGTAGCAAACTTAAGGGCAACATAATAGGCAAAGGTACGATCACTCAAAACTCCCTCACTATTAGAAATGTTGAGCATGTAGATAACTTAGGATTTAACTTGATTAGCATTAGCCAGATGGTGGACAATAAGTGTAGAGTTATATTCTCCGAAGAGGGTAGTGAGATCACTAAGAATGGCAAAACCATAGGCAGAGGAGTTAGGAAAAATGGCTTATTTGTTATGAAGATAGGAAATAAGCCTCAGGATAAGATTTGCCTAGCAACCATAGATGATAATTCCACTCTATGGCATAGGAGACTAGGTCACGCCAATATGCGTTTAATACAATCATTGGCGTCTAAGGAACTAGTTAGAAATCTACCTAAGATTAAGTTTGATGAACACTTTTGTGATGCTTGTAAGGTTGGAAAACAAGCTCACTCTAGCCATAAAGCAAAGAATATGGTCTCGACCTCTAGATGCCTAGAACTCCTTCACATGGACCTATTTGGTCCATCCGCCGTACGGAGCTACGGAGGAAATTACTACACCTTAGTAATAGTTGATGATTACTCTAGGTATACTTGGACTAGATTCCTTAAAAATAAGACACAAGCTTTCGAGGAATTCGAAATCTTTAGTAAGAAAGTCCAAAATCAACTTGGGTGTACAATAGTTTCTATTAGGACGGATCATGGTCGGGAATTTGATAATGAAGTGCAATTTGGAGTATATTGTGATGCTAATGGTATTACACACAATTTCTCGGCTCCACGCACTCCACAATCAAATGGGGTAGTTGAGCGGAAAAATCGTACTCTACAAGAGATGAGTAAAACGATGTTGAATGAACAATCAATTCCGCAAAAGTTTTGGTGTAATGCGGTGGACACCTCAACTTACATACTTAATAGGATTCTAATTAGACCTATCTTAGGAAAAACACCTTATGAAATCTTGAACGATAGAAAACCTACTCTAGATTAATTTAGAGTGTTTGGAAGCAAGTGCTTCATACTAAACACTAAAGACTACCTCACCAAGTTTGACCCAAAGTCTTACAAATGTGTCTTCCTAGGTTACTCCCAAAATAGTAAAGTCTATGCTATCCTAAACAAGGAAACAATGAAAGTCGAAGAATCACTCAATGTGACATTCGATGAAAGTCCTCCACCAACTAAGACATCACCCTTGGTGGATGATGACTTAGATGAGGAAGAAGCCATTAAGGTTAATGGCAAGAAAACCTTAGATAATGACATTGAGGATGAGATAGTTGAAGTTGACGAAGTTGTCAACATTAAGGAATCCAAGAACCATCCTATTGAAAATGTCGTAGGGAACCTAAACCAAAGAGCCCTTAGGTCACAAGCTCAAAACAAAAGTAATTTCTTTTGTTTTATATCAACCGTAGAACCTAAGAACGTCGGTGAAGCAATTAAGGATGAAAGCTGGGTAGTTGCCATGCAAGAAGAGCTTAATCAATTCACCGCAAAAAAAGTTTGGGATTTAGTACCTCCACCTAAGAATCAAACCATCATAGGAACTAAGTGGGTGTTTAGGAATAAACTCGACGAAAATGGCGTCGTAACTAGGAATAAGGCAAGGTTGGTAGCACAAGGCTATAACCAACAAGAAGGAATAGACTACGATGAAACTTATGCACCCGTAGCTAGATTAGAGTCTATTAGGATACTCCTTGCCTATGCTTGTGCCTTAGACTTTAAGTTATACCAAATGGATGTGAAAAGTGCATTCCTAAATGGTTATATCAACGAGGAGGTATATGTTGCACAACCTCCGGGATTCGTTGATTTCGAGAAACCGAATCATGTTTATAAACTCAAGAAAGCACTCTATGGTCTCAAACAAGCTCCCAAAGCTTGGTACGATAGACTAAAGGCATTCTTGATTGAACATGAATATACCATGGGAGTGGTTGACAACACACTTTTCACGAAGAAACGTAATTCACATCTCATCATTGTTCAAATATATGTCGACGACATAATATTTGGCTCAACTTGTCCAGAACTGTGCGATGATTTCTCTAAGATCATGCGTGACGAGTTTGAGATGAGCATAATGGGCGAATTAAATTTCTTCCTTGGTCTACAAATAAAACAAATGGAAGATGATATATTCTTTAATCAATCTAAGTATAGTAAGGAGATGCTTAAGAAATTTAGTTTAGAAGAGTCTAAGCCCATGAAACCTCCTATGTCCACGGAAATTAAACTCACAAAAGATGAAGAAGGTGAGTCCGTGGATAGCACTAAGTATAGAGGTATGATAGGAAATTTATTGTACCTTACGTCAAGTAGGCCCGACATCATGTTTAGTGTCTGCCTTTGTGCTCGCTTCCAAGAGGATCCCAAAACCTCTCACCTTGAAGTGGTTAAGCATATCTTATGATACATTAAAAGCACTATACACTTGGGATTATTCTATCCCAAGGGGACCGGTGTAGAAACTGTTGTCTATGCTGACTCTAATCATGCAGGAGATTATGTGGATCGAAAAAGTATGAGTGGCGTCTATACCTTCATGGGTTGTTGTCTAACTTCTTGGTTCTCCAAGAAACAAACGGCTCTTGCTATCTCCACGACCGAAGCCGAGTATGTAAGCGCCGGAAAGGCATGTCAACAAGCACTATGGATGAAACAAGCTCTTAATGACTATGACATCTATCTAGACGACGTTCCCATTATGTGCGATAATAAAGGTGCTATTGACTTGAGCAAAAACCCCGTTCAACACTCTCGTACTAAACACATCGAAATCCGTCACTACTTCCTTCGCGATAACGTTCAGAAAGGAAACATTTCTATTGAGAAAGTTCCCTCTCAAGACAATATCGCCGACATCCTAACCAAACCTCTCAAACGAGAGTCCTTCAACTATCTTCGTCTAGGTCTAGGAATGATGGAACATATTCCATAAATCTCATGACTATTTAAATATTTCACTAGAAATATTGAAGTCATCTCGTGTGTCTCGTCTCATAACTCTTTAAATATTCCACTAGAAATATTGAGTCATTCTTCACATCCCTCATATGACTATTTGAATATTTCACTGGAAATATTAAAGTCATCTCCTTTCGTTTAGTCTAGGTTCTCCTTATCAAAAGAATTTATTAGGTATAAATTCTTTTCTCGTGTCAAAAAGTCTCACTAAAACAGCGAGACTTATTCGTCAAAAATCAAAATGGGACGAAAAGTCATCCCAGCAGATCACGGCACCATTAACTTTAATGGTACCGTGGTACCGTGTATCTGATACATCCCGTTTTTCAGTCCTGTTCATTGATTTAACCAATGACAATGATGATGAGGAAGTTAGCACACCACCTTCCCAAAGAACTCCTTGCTCTCCCACACCACCAAATGCTCCATCAAAGACTTCATCCAATGGAACTACCTCATCTTCCTCCTCATCATTTGGTACTCGCCTATCCTCTATGGATATGTCATTCACTCCATCACCCATTACCCCGTTGGATTATACTATGCCAACTCCATCACCACCATACTCACCACCATCTCCATCTTCAATCATGGGCCAACCTATCCAACTCCATCCGGTTGATATACATAGTGAAAATTACCTATGTTGTCTTCATAACCGCAACTTCATCTTCTCTTTGAGAGATAAAATCCACTTCATGTTCTCCTATGTTGAACATCTCTTGACACCCCCACAACCTCCAATCATGTCACCATCTCCACCAACCAATAGCCCAAACAACTAAACATTTTCGTGTTTAGTCTTCATGAATAAATGATTAGAATCCCTTTTGGACTAGAAGCAAATCTTAGGGCCTTTCAAGTCACTAAAGATTAATATGTGCTTCTTGTAGTTTATTTTTTCTTGTTTGTGATGTAGTCATACTTTATTTATGATATTTTGGTTATGAATGCATGGGCTTATTTTATGGTTGGCTTGTCTTTTCATCTCTTGGCTACTTAGCCCTTTTATTTTATGGTTGGATATTTGTCTTGGTTGCTACATGTTAGATATTGTATATGTGTCATCTAACTTTGTTTTGTAGCAAGAACCATTGCTCGATTCCTTAGTGCCATCCAAACGAGGGGAGCATACATCAAAGGGGAGCCTTTGCGATCTTTTTGCTTCGACAAAAAGGGGGAGAAATGAGATATAAACTCATATTAAAATCTTGTTAAAATTAATCTTTCACCTAAAATGAGTTTATGTTTTGTCATCATCAAAAAAGGGGAGAATGTTGATACAAATAATGTCTAAAAATGTTATTTCTATCTTTCGATATCCTTACATTTTGATGATAACAAAATGTAAAAACACTTTACGTCAAAATTAACGTAAACAAGTTTTTAGTCGAAATATCTCGTTTCTACGTAAATCACTCTAGGTAAGAACAAACAAATTTACAACTTGACAAATGATCAAAGAAGTGAATTTGTGTTTCAAACTTCACATTTTTAATGTGACAACATTTTTTCAAAAATACATCCCCCCCCCCCCCAATAAGCTCCAAACTTCCCCAAATAAACTTTCACCACTAAAAACAAAATCTGGAGCGTCTTTGTCTGGGACGATACCACGGTACCACTAAATTTAGTGGTACCGTCGGGTATTTAGGGGTATTGTCCACCTGTAACGGTCAGATTTTCTCTGCCTATAAATACCAGTCCACTTCACAGTTTTTGGGCATCCTTTTTCACACAAAACTTTCTGAGTTTAATTCCCTATTCACACTTACATTTCCTTGATCATTTAGATAGTTTTCTTTTGTTTAAGAGTGATTCTTTCATCTAACCAAAGATCACCTTCATTCCTCTATTAGTCCAAGAGAAGAACACAAAGTATCAAGAAGATACAAGGTGTTAGAGTCATTGTGTAGTGCACTTGCATTAATTGTAGTTTACTTGTTGTATCTTGACATACATCAAGTTGTCATTGTCTTGTTTAGTCATCTTGTGTGGATCATTCTGATCCTATAGAGATCGTGTGGATCTTGTGTTGATTGTGTAGAGATCAAGTGGATCTAAAGTAGAGTGTGTGGATCGTGTGATTAGTAAGGATCGCGAGTGAGATTGGTACTAGCTAGATTAGTAATCGACATTTAGCTTAGTGTCGAAAATTGTGATAAGCGACGTTGTACATTTTTCTCCGCCTGAAGGGAGCTTGTTGACATAGTCCTTAGAACTCTCGAGTTGGGTACTCGGGGAGTGGAGTAGGGCGAAGAAGAGCTTCGTTACCGAACCACTATAAATCTTGTTGTCTCGGTTTGATCTTTCCATCTCTGCTATTTATATTTATTGTTTACACTTGATAGTATAGATTAGTGTTCATATTGGTGTTTGTTGATTTCACAAAATAATTGGATCTAATTTTTTCACAAAGAAACTTTTCTAATTAACGAAAATAAATCGGTAAAACTATTCAACCCCCCTTCTAGTTTTCCACATTATGTATTGTGTTTTCAAACCCACTTTATATAACGACTTAACAACTTAAAAAAATCAGTTTCCATTTTTAGCCAAGTTATAAAACAGTTTGAGTGTGGGTTCAGATATCGAACTGGCTACAAACCACGATTGCAGTTTATGCCATCTGGTTTTTGCGACACCAAAATCACGACTCACAAAGCAACTAAATTATCAGAGCTAAGCAAGTACTATCCAATTTAGATCTACAAAACATATAACAATCATTGTAATCCCACATCTAGTACCATGGCTCATATATCAAATCAGCTACACAATACGGTTGCATTTTATGCCATCCGAATTTTGCCAAGCCAAAACTATGACCAACTACTAACCATATGAACCATAAATTCTGCAAAATCACAACATGCAAATCAATTTTTAAACATTAACCAGAACCAAGTATTCTACTCATCACCCCAAGCAAAGCTCTTAAAAAAATTTCAACTTAAACACGGAATCAAGAAAATTGAACTTAATAATTGTGATTCAGATTACTATTAACCAACACAAAAACCCTAACACCTCGATTAACTCTTTTAGCTAACTGAAATCATATAGCAAGCATAATCAGGCGTTCTACTTATCATTGCGACCAAAACCCCTAAAACAATTTCAACATTAGCCACCTAAATAAAAAAAACCCTAAATAACTACAAATATTGCCTAAAATAAACTACAACTCTAATTTTCTTACCTACACCCCTTGTGCATGTCTGAGTTTCTATATAAAAAACCCAAAAAATGAACCAAACAACCTATGTAAATGGATCCGGAATTGATAATGGGAAACATGTGTACAACATTCATTTAACCCTCAAAAAATCTATGATAATAAAAAACAGGTGTACAACATGCATCGAACCCCAACAATTAAGTGGAAAATAAACTAATCTTTTTTAATCCTCTTAGCTGACAACTAAGAGTGTGAACAATGCCAGCTCGAGCCGTGGCTCCACAATACACTCGAGCCATCCTCCTCTTTGCAACCGACCTCCCAACCGGCGACTTCACAACAGTGCCAGCTCCAAGTTCCACTTCAGTGAATGTTATATAATATAATTAATGTATATGCACGAGATTATAAATATCATAATGAAAGAATAGTTACTGTGATATGGAAAAGAATACACGAGATTATATATATTTAAATGATCTCATGTAATTTATCTTTAGAGTTTAAGTAAGGGTATCCGTAACTTTGTGTTAACCGGTCCTTAACGAACTTTTCGTAAATTGAATTGAAGCGGTAAAAAGCTTTAACCATTTGATTAAATACTATATTATTGTTAATATGATTTATTTTAATACACCGTGTGCACACTAATATAAACTAATTTTAGAGAAAGAAAACCAACAAATTTTCCAAGCAAATTTATTGTAAGATCTCATCCTTTTGAATAAAAGGATTGGTAATATATCGTTTTTATAAATATGATTGTTTAGATATGCGCGCGTTAAAAGTTGATCTACTTTAAACAAGTGAATTTGACGTGGAAAGGCTCTCATTTACGATACTACTTTGGCTTCAAGCTTTCCACAACTTTAACTCCCCATACGGTGAATTCCTCATGCGTGTGTTTCCCTATTGAGTTCCACGACACCGTGTATCCTTTCTCTCACAATCGATACTTCATGTCCTAACAAGTTAATAAGAGTAATATCAAGTATCTTCCCATACATTTCAGCAAAACTATCTAAATTACAAAATACAACTTTGAAACTTGTATCGTCACTTTCATCGACCAAGAAAAACTATAAAACACAACAAATGAATCGAAACACCATCTTATCAACACCAGTTTCAAATACAATTTTGAAAACTCGAAAATTCATATTTGCATTCTTACACACTCACACATTCATTTTCCAAAGATCGTACTCGAATAGGCCTTCTTAATATACCCTTAGGGTGCGTTTGGTTTGTTGCTATGAATCACAATGGGTAAGGGTTTTGGTATAGGGTGGAATGGTAATGGAGGGTATGATGAAACCACCCACACACATAAGATATGAGGAAACTTTCACATTTTGGTATCCTCAATCCATTGTGGTGGGCCCCATAACCAACCAAACAACATTAATGACTTTCAAAGTCATAGATTCATACCCATACACCCCAACCAAACGAGCCCTAACTTCTTTATATCCCGCTCCGACAGAATTGAATATAGTGTCAAATATGCAAGTATGTTATATCACAAGGACAAAAAATGTAAAATCTCCAAAAAGCAATGATATGAAAGAGGCGCCGGAACCATCTAGGGTAACAACCAACCAACAAACACACAAACACAGACACAGACACTAAAACACTTGTTAATAAGCTGTTTTGATTTTTAAGATATTAACAACTTATTAGTCAACGTATTATGCCCTCAATGGCCACTGAAGAAAATAATACAAACTCAAACATTCAATTAGCTGAATCAATCAAACAACAAGCTAATGAAGCTTTCAAAGGTAAATCCATCTATTACTATAGTATTATGTTATGTTACATGTGCTAATATGATGTTTTATGTGTTGGGGTTTTTGTTTAGGTAATAAATTTAACCAAGCGATAGATTTGTATACAAAAGCTATCGAATTAAACGGCGAAAACGCTGTTTATTGGGCGAATCGCGCCTTTTCGCATACGAAGTTGGAGGAATATGGTAGTGCTATTCAGGATGCATCTAAAGCTGTTGAGATTGACCCCAAGTATTCTAAGGTATACTTTTTGCTTTACTATTTGAGTGGTTAGGCGTTTTCGGGTTTGGGATTGCGATTTGGAAGTGGTTGTCGGGTTTGAAGTTCGGGTTTCTAGTGGTTAGGTGTAATGAAACTTGTAACACCCTAGGCAAATCCCACATCGGCCGTGGCATCTGGAGAGATGCTGATTAATAAGATAAAATTCACCCTACAATCACAAACGCGTTTTGTGGTCTACTATGGGTGGAGCTCTTAGGAACTGTGCACCTAAGCGTGCTCATGTGAAAGTATACCGGTTTGGGTGACCTGCCGGGAAGTCTTCACATGAGGGCCACAAAAGCAAAGTCGTGAGCCTTGTTATGTGTAATGTTTTGGAGGGTGTTTGGGATTGGTTTTTGTTATGCACTTCACTAAATAGTGTCTGGATTTGCTTATGCTGTAAAAAAAAGTTGAAAATTTCAGTTAGCTGATAAATAAGTAATGATGCAGCGCATTTGAGTATGATTAATGGTTTTAGGTTACATTTGAGATAAAGAGGTCATTCTAATTTTATATCAGATGCGCACTAAAAAGGGGGCTTTTACATATATATCCTTGCAAATTTCAGAAATTACATATATATCCTTTTGATGCATTAAAGGCATTGTACTTTATGCATCAAAAACAGGTAAAAAGGATATATATGTAATTATTTATCCAGGGAAGGATATACATGAAATTATGCCTAAAAAAGAATATAAGTCTGTCCCGATGAGCAGAAGCTATATGTTTTATCTAAAGACATCAACCTGCTTATCTGCTAAAAAAAAGAACAGTAAACACCCTCTTAGAGTTGTGTATTCAGAGTTTGTTGGTAACATTTTGTAAATTCAGGGTTATTATCGGCGTGGTGCTGCGTATCTGGCAATGGGGAAGTTCAAAGAAGCACTCAAGGATTTCCAACAGGTTTGTGTTACTTTCTCGTCATTTGATTAAATTTATATCTTGTTTTGCGGGATAGCATTGGTATTCAATATCTAGAATAATACCCACCTGACGATGACCAAATTAAGTAATTTTATAGATCAAAATTAATGGTTGAAGATAACAAATTCATATGTTGGTTTATTTATCAATACTCATGTAGGTTGGTAGTAGAAGGAATCTGCTATCTATGTCTTCTAAATCTAGAATATGTATTTCTGTGCTACAAATGTATACAAGAAGTTTCGTATTAACTCTGTGCTCTACAAAATGTATTCTTAATCGACAACTAACATATGTTGCATTTACTGTACACCTTTATGTGAAACCAGGTGAAGAGAATATGTCCGAATGATCCAGATGCTTCAAAGAAACTGAAGGAATGTGAAAAGGCTGTTATGAAGCTTAAGTTTGAAGAAGCAATATCTGTACCTACTTCTGAAAAACAGTCAGTAGCTGAGTCTATTGACTACCGAACCATAGGTATCATTCTGATAGTCATTGTTTATTGGTTTGCAGTATTTCCTAATTTCACTAGCAATATCTTATACATTTTTCTCACTGTCTACAAATGAGATTAACGATCTGTTTTTCTGTTATACCCTTGTGATGGAAATTAGTTTTTGCATCTGCCATTAAAATGTAGTCTGTCCCTATCTATCTCTTTTTGCTAGAATTTTTTTGGCTTTTATTTAGTCATCAGTATCGGAGTTACATGGCTCTGGTTGGATAAGTTGTTGCTAGTTACACACCTGAAGGGATATAATGTTGGAAAAAAATAAAATTAAATAGAGGCAGGAATCAGAAACATGATTAATATTTTGAGATATTTAAATTATGAAAGAACGGTGGATTGACATATCTAGGAACCAGCACCAGACCTTTCTATGTTGACATATAGTACTATCTTTTTTTGCAAATGTAGACAGACAAACCAGCGGACACATTTGCGTTCTGCTAAATACAAGGATACCAAACTATTATCTTTTACTTTTAATCACAGTGCTACCAGATCACTAGAAAGAAAAGATCTTTTTCTCATTCACCTAGCAAAAGGTTTTGCGCCCTGCTTATTCATATTAGCCATGCTTTATAAAATGGAATCACTAAGATGATTTATTTGTTAGCCATATACAAAAGATATGGCAATAAGGTTTTGCAATCTCTGAATACGAAAGATAAACAATTTTAGTTCTAATAGCATCTGACCTGAAAGTCGCTTATAGGATAAATTTCAACCCTTTGTTATATGTGTTCATATTTATATGTTTTTCTCTTGTGAGAACAAGTTACAATTCTTGCATAATTCTGTCAGCTATAATATACTTATGTTGGAAATTTGCATTTCTATAAGCTGTTTCTAGAAGTGATGGTTTAGTTTTGCCATGGGGTTTTCTTCCTACTCCAAGACATGCCCCCCTTGGGTTTATGTCGTAATTAAGAATGTAGAGTTAAATCCGTGTTATTGGCCTGAGAACTATCCATCTGGATGTTTTGCCATGCGTTCACACACCCTCTATTTTGTTAAGATTGAAAGTATTCTGTATATATTGGCCTCAGATTCTTCTTCTTCTCTCTCCTCTTTCCATCTGCTCTTTTTCATTCTGCTAAAGGGTCATGGATATTCTCACCTTCTCGGTTATATTAAGGTTAGAGGAACTTACTAGTGTTGTAATTTAAGCTGTGGCCTGTGTGGCTCGTAGATGGCTAAGTTAAATCTAGGAGATGGCCCAGTAGGAAAGCTGGTCATGTTTGGTTTGTAACATTCTTTGTAATTCATATTAGTTTCCTTGTGTCAGACATATGCTCATGCATTTTAATATGTCCTCTCCCTATTTTATCATTATAGGGACGGGCACAGACACATCATATCATTCACCTCAGCTTACTGCTGCCACAGTGGCAGTTGCAGTAGCAATAGTGGCTATATTGATGCTGGTGGTGGGGCCTATTGTAGCCACAATGGTGGCATCTGCAGCACTTGCAACTTTTTTGACGATCAGGAAGACTGGTTGGTGGGCTGGCTTTACTGGTGGTTTCTTAACCAAGAGTCAAATACTGAACATAGGTTTGAACTTAGTAACAATCATAACAAATATCCCATTCAATTAAATTATGAAGTAGAAGCTCTTAGGCCATGAAAGATTTGATGATTGTTATAAGTTAAGAACTAGGTGCATATGATTTTTTTTTAATAACTTTAGGTATTATATGTGATATAGTTGATCTGTGTATGCGTTTAAATTCTTTTTTGTGCATTTTGGTGTTTTCGCTGAATGTACTTCCAATGTTCACATCTTTTAAATGATATCCTGGAAATTCTTCTTACGATGAGGCTTTTTAATTGTTTTACTTTTTCATATTACCAGATGTGGAGTCACAATATACCGGTGCAAAGATAGAGGGAGATGTAGTAACTTTAGATTTTGTGAAGAAAATGATGGATGACTTCAAGAATCAGAAATTCTTACATAAACGGTATGTATAGAAAGCTGTAATAATATTTCAGTTATGTATTATTATCATTACTATTATGATTGTTAATTTTGTTATTATTACTACTACTAACCTCTTGAAATTGTTGTTTATGCTATAGGTATGCCTTCCAGATTGTTCTACAGACCAGGGAAATCCTAATGGCCTTGCCATCTCTGGTCGACATAAATGTTCCAGAAGGGAAGCACTTCACTGTGTGTGGTGATGTGCATGGTCAGGTAATTTATTTTGCCAGTTCTGAACACATGTGTTTGGTGTTGCACACTTTCTCTTTGATCTTATGATTAACTATGGATGGAATGGTGGAAAGGTTGGTTGACCCAAAACATCGTTTGTCTAGGCCTTTGATTTCTTTTAAAATAACTAGTGGGTCAAATATGAGTACGAGACTTCTATATATCAATACTAATATCATTTATGCTGTTGTTTACTAGTTCTTTTGTATTGACATTGAGTCTCTAACCAAAGCTTAAATTTTTTGTCGATGCAGTTCTATGATCTTTTAAACATCTTTGAACTCAATGGTCTCCCCTCCGAAGAAAATCCGTATTTGTTCAATGGTGACTTTGTTGATCGAGGCTCCTTTTCTGTGGAGGTTATTCTTACATTGTTTGCCTTCAAGTGTATGTCTCCCTCAGGTAAGGCTACTTTCTTTCGCGTCTTTAGTTGTTGTTTTATTTTATCTTTGCCCTTTAAAGTAATCACCTTTATATCTTGCCTTGGTCAGCTATACATCTTGCTCGTGGAAATCACGAGAGCAAAAGCATGAACAAGATTTATGGGTTTGAGGGTGAGGTCAGATCAAAGTTGAGTGATAAATTTGTGGAGCTCTTTGCAGAAGTTTTCTGCCATTTACCTTTAGCTCATGTTATAAATGAGAAGATATTTGTGGTTCATGGTGGACTCTTTAGCACTGATGGGGTGAAGCTCTCTGACATCAGAGCAATAGATCGGTTTTGTGAACCCCCAGAGGAAGGTATGTTTTTAATTTTGTACTTTAGCATTCTTTTGCTGCTAAAGTTATAACAATTTTGACATCATAAATATATTTTTTCAGGGTTGATGTGTGAGATATTATGGAGTGATCCACAACCTAATCCTGGTAGAGGACCAAGCAAGCGTGGTGTAGGTCTTTCTTTCGGTGGAGATGTGACAAAAAGATTTTTGAAGGACAATAATTTAGGTATTATTATATCTTGTTTATCTCATAAGGTTGCAACATTAGAATTTAGAGATGCATAATCAGTGTTTGGTAGAGCTTAAAAGGTGCATGTCGGTCCTAATATTTGGTTGAAATGCCGTTTGTGGTCCTGATCAAAGCCCTGTCCCTTGGCCCTACTATCTATAATTTCTCTCAGATATTATTTAGGGTGGAGGGTGTGGTCGCCTCCTTTCCCTTGCCACATCAATGCCAACTCAACAATTTCTCTCACCTCAACATTCCCTCAACCTCTGAAGCACCTTCTCTCTCCTCCTCTCAAATTTTACTATTTTTTTATTATTTACAATATTACTTATTTTAAACAACACAATTTATAAAATTAAACATTCATTCATTAATTTAAAATAAAACATTACAACTTAATTAAAAAAAAAAACATAACTTGAAAAATAAAAAGACACAAACATAAATAATAAATTTAGTCTTCAAGGTTTATATTTCTCTTTGATTTCCTTTTTTTGTTTTTGAACGTGCTCAAGTCTTTTTCCGCGTAAACCTTCAAACTCAGTATAGTAGTAGTCCAAAAAACATGGACAACGCCGCTTGTTTTATTGTTTCAGATATAATAAATTTTCGATCATCGGAAGATGAAGAAATTATGAAGGTGAAGAAGGTGTAGATGATGAAGAAGATGATGACATTTTTTAAGTATTTTGAGTGGTGAAAGTTTTTGTTGAAAAATGTGAATTTTATTGTAAAACTGTGAGGTATTTATAAGATAAAAGTGGGGTTTAAAAAAGAAAAAATATATATATTAGTAAGTGCTTTTAATAATCAACGGTTGGAATTTTTTGAGAAACACAAGCAGACGAGCGGGACTCAAGTCCCGAAAGGAAAAATAAAATCACATTCCCGCATGAAGAGGTGTGGTATTTGTTTGCTTTCATGAAAGGGAACACTCTTCCCGAGCTTTTCCATAGCCCACACCTTTTACTCTTAATATACATGCTTCTAATTTCATGTACTATATTGAGCTCTCTACTATAATTAAGTATGTAATGCATATAATTTTTTTTTGAAACAATATAACATATTAACATGTATGGCCTGGTTTGGACCCGTCCAGGATCAGTTTGAACCGTCAGTCCTAAATAAGGTTATCTTCATAGTGAGGGGTCGGCTTGGTCCTTATAATGGACCAGGCTTAAGCAACTTGTTCTGGACAGGCCATCATGCCCCTATATTTGAATTCACACAATGTTTAGTGGAGGATAATTACACGATACATACTTTTAGTTCAGATGGAGGGACTACTTTTTTGTAATAATCTAAGTTCACATTCAGACTATTCATTTTCAAGTTCTCAGCGGTTGTTTGTCATTTATTTTTCAGATTTAGTTGTTCGGTCTCATGAGGTCAAAGATGAAGGGTATGAAATTGATCATGATGGTAAACTCATCACTGTATTTTCTGCTCCAAACTACTGTGACCAGGTAAGCTAAAATGATCAGGCTCCAAGTGTGTTTCTTTTAAGTTTTCTATAACAGTGTCAATGGTGTGTACTTTGTAAAACTTTATTGTTGTTGCAGATGGGAAACAAGGGTGCTTTCATTCGTTTTGAGGCCCCCACCATGGAGCCCAAGATCGTCACGTTTTCAGCTGTGGTTAGTTCTTTTTGCCTTAAATAAATTTCTTATTTAAGCATTTCCTCCTCTATGTTTGGTCACGGGTTCATATTATTATTATACATGTTTTCTAATTTCATATTTGTTTAAAAACTTCAGCCGCATCCTGATGTGAAGCCAATGGCATACGCCAGCAATTTCCTTCGAATGTTCAATTAGCATTTGCTTATGTTGCATTTTGGGCACTACGTTTGTTCAAGATGGTGAAATCGGGTGGTTTTTTTTAATCTACAACTGCACATATCACTTGAAATTCCCGAGATGTTCGATGTTACTTCATTGCTAAGTTAACTTATATTTTTCATAGCTTGTGTAACGGAACTCAAAAACAGGGCGGCGTAAATTAGGGTCCCCTGTATAATACATTGTTATTTTGTCTTAACTGTGTATCTATCATTTTCTTCTCCTTAAGAAAATTTACTCTGTACCTTTTCGTTTGAACCTGAAGATTACGATTGAATTGTGACGAACAATAAAGATTATGTGCTAGCTTATTGGAACATTGTTCATTTTTTAGTCAAGTTTCACAGAACAATCAAGTGGACGTTTTTGGGGGTTTAGACAAATATGTGGTCACCCAGATTGTCATGGATAGATCCACCATTTGTTTTTTTGTAGAAAGGTTGTTATTCGGTATATATAATAGTCTTGTAAGCCTTTTCTTTATAAATAAGAACGATCAAAATTATTTTTTTATTTATTTATTTTTTGGTAACCTTGGTTTCCGACCTTTTAACCAACTAATCCACGGGGTTTTAACTTACCGCTGCATAGACTTAAACCGGTTAAAACCTTTCTTTTTCACGAGGTTTGCGTGACCTCTTGAAAATAACATGTTTTCTTGTAACATATAGATGTCAACTTTAGTGTTTCATCAGTCTGGCATTATAATAATAAGTGTTTTTAGAGACCGGTTGAATCAGCCACTACATATGCTATTTGTTGACCTTATAAGCCTTTTTCTTTAATAGCTTTTGTAGTCAGTTCCTTTAAGCTAGTTTTTATGTGGATGATCCATCACTTGTATCACCCCATCACGCGCGAGGCTCATAAAAGACCTCATCAGTGTGGAAGGTGCGGTTCGGGAAACAAAGCAAGAAAGTGACTTTTGCACGCGGGACCCTTTAAATCACCACTTCTCTCAATGCGGGGAAAGTGATATAATTTCCCTAGCGGCAATATAGTCCCGAGCTCATTTTATCACAAAATTCCAAAAAGTCCAACTGTGCATGGCAGGTAAATGTTTTCTTTCTTTCTTTATTTTTTTTTAATATCTCACTTTATTTTTATAAATACCCCACATTTATACAATAAAATTCATACTTTCTAACAAAAACTTTTACTACTCAAAAAATTCAAAAAATGTCATCATCCTCTTCATCATCTACACCTTCTTCAATAATTCTTCATCTTCCGATGATCGAAAATTTATTATATCTAAAACAATAAAACAAGCGGCGTTGTTTATTAAAACAAGATTCGAGCTACAAATAGCCGGTTGCTCGAGACCCCGAAAAAAATCTAGAAACCATCCCAAAAAACGTGATCGTTATCTTTAAGTCTAAATTTATTATTTATGTTTGTGTCTTTTTATTTTGCAAATTATTTTTTTTATTTTATTTTTATTTTTTTAAGTTGTAATGTTTTATTTTAAATTAATGAATAAATGTTTAATTTATATATTGTGTTGTTTAAATTAAGTAATATTGTAAATAATAAAAAAATAGTAAAATTTGAGAGGAGGAGACAGAATGTGCTGCAAAGGTTGAGTGAATGTTGAGGGAAAAAGTTGAGGTGAGAGAAATTACTGAGTTGGCACTGATGTGGCAAGGGAAATGAGTCAACCACACCCTCCACCCTCATCACCTCTATCTTTTTTGCACATAGTGGTGACCACCATCATATCTTTTTTTTTTTTTTTTTTTTTTTTTTTTTTAATTCTTAGTTTATGAGTGTGTGGGGTATTTTGTGAGGTGTGTGTGTGTGTCTATAGTGGTTATTTTTAATGGTTGTGACAATAAAAGATAAAAGGTGATGATCGGGGTGATGTGCTGAATAATGATGTGACGTTAATGTAGAGGTGATGATAATGATGACCATAAAGCCTAGTCAGACACTAGTTGAAAATTAAGAAACAAATAACTTAAATGATCAAGGGTTAATACTTGTAGATGTTACTAATGTTTGTCTAAAATTTGATTTAAGTTACTATAGTTTATTTTTGTTGAATTAGGTCACCATTGTTTAAGTGACCGGTTCCATAAGTCACTCCTTCCATTGCAACCCCTTACAGCCGGTTAGTAGCCACGCTGTCATCCTAAGTGGCAATAATCCATTTTTTAATTGTGTTGACCTTGACCCGTATTTTATATTAACGAGTTGATCCCAATCAATAGTTTAATCCGCCTCTTTTTATCCAAAACCTAAAACACACACTCTCTTCCATAAAAACACATCTCTCTTCCAAATCTGTAATTGACCTTGATTTATGGTTTCATCTTCCCAACAAGGTAATTTAGTATTTATTAGTTTGAATTGTTTATTAACTTTGATTAATGTTTTAAAAATTAGGGTTTTGCGTAACAATTTAGGGATTTGTGAAATTAACACTTTTTTTTTTCTTGTTTCAGATGGCATCTTCCTCATCAACTTCCAATTTTCTCATTAAATTTCATCGTGGTGGTGTATTTGTAAGGGATCCTTTTGCTTATGACTATGATATTTTGAGTGAAATTCCTAATGTTAATGTGTGTGAATTGGGATTTGCTGGTTTAGTCAAGGTTTTAGTAAGTGAATATTCTAGTGACATCAAACAATTTTTTTATGTTGTTCCTGGTTTTGACTTAGAGTTAGGACTGAGAACCTTAAAAAATGATGCTGACTTACAACAATGTGTTGAATTAGGTGAAAAAAATAACAATGTCTTAGAGATATATGTGTCTCACTCTGTGTTTGAATTACATGATGCCACTTCCAGTAGTGCTTTACCAGATATTGAAAATGTCCAGCCAAATGATGATAGTGATAGTGACTTAGAGAGTGACTATAATATCTTTGAGTATGATTCTGAAGAAGAGAGTGACACTGCATCAATAGATCACTTATCTGATGGTGAAGAGGAGCTTTTTGAAGTTAGGACTAAGACACCAGACCCTGCTCCTAAAGCAAAAATGAAGAAAATGTTTGATGAGAACTTTTTGACTAGGGTTTACAATGGGTTACCTAGGGATAGGTATGCTGAAGATGTTGAGTCTGCTAAGCGTAAAAGTGTTTCACATGATGATCAGGATAAGTTAGGCAATCATTGGCCAGTCCATGATCCTGATATCAAATGGAAGTTAATGAAACCTCATTTAGGTGAAAAGTTTGAATCAATTGAACAACTTAAAAGAATGTTGACATATTATGCTTTGGCTGGTGGTTATAAGTTGTACTATAAAGTAAATAACCCTAAGAGACTTCTTGCTAAGTGTTCTAGAGATGCTCAGGATAGAAAATGTCCATTCAGATTGTGGGCATCTTGGATGTCAAATGAAAAGTCTTTTCAAATAAAGACATTGAAAGAAGAGCATGCATGTTCTAGGAGTTATGAATATGGTTCCTTAGTCACAAGTAATTGGATTGCTTTCAACTTTGCAAAAAAGATAATGATCAATCCTTGTATCAAAGTAAGAGAGATAATTGATTTGATTCTTAAGAAATATAAATGCAAGGTCAATATCAGTCAGGCTAGAATAGGAAAGATGAAAGCTTTAAACCAGTATCAGACTTGTTTAGAGGATCATTATGGAATGTTGTGGTCATATGCTAGGGAGATACTTGACTCTAATCCAGGTTCTACTTGTTTGATGAGTGTTGATGCAATGCCTGATGGTAAGAATTACTTTAGTAGATTTTATGTATGCTTTAAGGGGTTAAAGGAAGCTTGGTTGGAAGGTTGTAGGAGAGTCATAGGTATTGATGGTTGCTTTCTTAAAACTATATGCAAAGGAGAACTGTTGTCAGCAGTAGGAAGAGATGGGAATAATCAAATATTTCCTATTGCATGGGCTGTGGTTAGTGTTGAGAACAAGGAGAATTGGACCTGGTTCATGTCATGTTTGCTGAATGACTTGGGAATGGTAGCTGGTGAAGGTCTTACCATCATTTCTGATCAACACAAGGTACAACATTTTAACTTATGTCAAATTACTTATCTGTTTTATTATTACTTATAACTTGTGTATTTTCAGGGTATTATAGAAGCTGCAAAAGATGTCATGCCTTTGGCTGAGCATAGACAATGTGCTAGACACATCTATGCTAATTTCAGAAAGAAATACATTGGGGTGCAATACAGGAATCTGTTTTGGAAAGCAGCAAAGGCAACATATCCCACAAAGTTTGAACATGTCATGAGACAAATACAAAGTGTCAGCAAGGATGCACATAAACATTTGATGGATAGACATCCTGAAAGTTGGAGCAGAGCATTCTTCACAACTGATAAGGCTTGTGATGCTGTAGAAAATGGTATTTCAGAATGTTTTAACTCACTATTAGTAGATGCAAGAAGGAAACCAATCATCAACATGTTAGAAGACATCAGAATGTTATGTATGGAAAGACTACAAAAGATGAGGGAGAAGCATACAAAGTGGACTGATACTATCTGTCCAAACATTAGAAAGAAGATTGAAAAATTAAAGGATCTACATGGGTAACTCCATATTACTTGTTTAATTATTTCAAAATTCTAATTTACATATAATCATAGTATGCCTATTTACTTACTATTTCTATTTTATTTACTTGTAGAAATTGGAGAGTGATTCCCAGTGGTGAGACCAGGTTTGAAGTAAGAAATGGTTTTGAAGGATTTGTTGTAGACGAAAGTTTAAGAACATGTACTTGTAGGTCTTGGCAGTTATCTGGTATTCCCTGTGAGCATGGCATTGCAGCTATTTACTTTTTACACAGAGAACCAGAGGATTATGTGTCTAACTGGTATAAGAAGGATCTTTTTGTTGCTGCTTATAACCATTACATACAAGGAATGAATGGGATGGATCAATGGCCATCTACTGAATTCCAAAAGCCTTTACCACCTATCAAAAGAAGAATGCCTGGAAGACCACAACATAAAAGGAGGAGGGATGCCACTGAAGATGATGGAAAAAATAGGAAAAGGGTTAGTAGAAAGGGGCAGCTTAACTGTTGCAAGATTTGCAAAAATCCAGGCCATAATCAGAGGAATTGTCCAACACTTGGAAGTCCTACTGATGGGGCTTCATGTGCTAGGGGTGGCAAGGTTCCTAATAGGGGTGGCAAGGTTCCACCACCTCCTGGGTTTGAGGTGAGTGCAGCAACTGGTGGTGTGAGGACAAGGGGTGGTGGTGTGAGGACAAGGGGTGGTGGTGACAGTATAGTGAATGGCAAGCTAGTTATGAGGACAAGAAAGATGTATCCTTTTAGAATTACACCCATAGGGCAAGGTTTGTCTTGGGATCCTACTGATGGAGAACCTATGCTAGGAGTAAGCATTCTTCATTAACTATAGTATATTAATGTTATTTTAAATGCATTTTACATTCATAAGCTATATTAATGTTATTTTTTAAAGTCGCAGAATAGTAAGGGTATTCCAAGACCAACATGGCCACCTGGAATTACACCAGAAGATTGTAGGATACATGCTGAGAATCAGGCTGTAAATAAGACTCAGTCACCATCAAAAAAAGTGCAGGCTGCAAATAAGACTCAGACACCCTCAAAAAAAGTGCAGGCTGCAAATAAGACTCAGACACCCTCAAAAAAAGTGCAGGCTGCAAATGAGGGAGAAGATGTACAGGATAGTCAATGGCAGGAAGAAGAACTGTCACCACTTAGAAGGTCAGAAAGGATCAAACAAATCATCTTCAACAAGCCACCAGCACCTGGACCAGGCTTGAGAGAAGATGATGCAATAGAAGTCTAACTTTTTAGATATGACTTAGATTGGCTTGCCAAATGTTAGGCAGTTTTGTACATCAGCCATTTAAGTCATTTTGAAAACTTGGTAATGTAGTATGTTAATGGGTACCCTATGTTAATACTAGGTAGAACTTGCTAATGCTGGAAGATACTTGGTAATGTTGTGTACACAACTAACTTTATAAGTTAGTCATGTTGTATACACAACATCTCACAACATCTTTTGTATAACTTAAAACTGTTGTGTAACATTCTTTCTGTATGTTGCATCTTTTGTAGAAATTTATGTTGTCTTTACATTTGTGTTGTGTTACACAAAATTTATGTTGGGCACTTTTGTACATCAGCCATTTAGGCCATAATAATGTAGAATTACATAACATTTTTGTACATCAGCCACTTTTGTACACAAAATATAAACATAACACTTCATACTTTCATTACTTAACTTAGGTTTACAAGGGATGTAGCATCAAAAATATTACAAAAGACTTGTCATACCATAAACTTGACAAACTTAAATCAAAAAACTTCATCCCACAACCTACCACTACTGCCTTAAGAAACCAAAAGAAAAAAACCATCTTAACCTACCATACTACCTTAACAAACCTAAAGAAACTTAATAAGAACCATCCCAAGAAGCAACACAATCAACAGCTTATTGTAGAAGACATTTCGAGAGTTTCGATTGTTCAATTCAAGAATCTGCTCTTGTCCATTCCTCCTATTCAAATGTAGCTCATACATGTTTGATTTATACAAACGATTTGGCAATGGGGCATCAACCCATTGGAAAAAGTTGCAGTTGGTGGTGGGATCCATGAAATTGGGACAACCAAGAAATCTTCTTGCGGGGTTATTTTCAGTCCAAGATGTTCGACATCTTGCTAATTCACCACAGCCACAAAGGATGTTCATTGTTTGAGTGAGATTTGGGAGAAGAAGATTAGGGTTTTATTTGATAAATAAAGGGTAGGTATGGAAGGTGGGGTTATAAAGTGTTAAATATAGTGGAATAAACGGGTGGACAAATGTGGGTGACGTGGAAAACCAGCGTGGCAAAAAATATCTAAGTTGGCATAGGAAACTTGTTATCAGCCGGTAAAACACCATCAAAGTGATCATGTTGCAACTAATGGAAATGTTTAGTACTCAAATTAATCGGTCACTTAAACAATAGTGACCTAATTCAACAAAAATAAAGTATAGTAACTTAAATCAAATTTTAGACAAACATTAGTAACATCTACAAGTATTAACCCAATGATCAAATACAACACCAAACAAATTTACGGGTAAAAAAACTATTATGGTGTCAAATATGAATCACGGGTAAAAAGTAAAAACACTATTAAGTGCAGCCTTCCCTAACTTAAAAGTAAACACTAGACACCACATTTAATAGTACATATCTGGGAAGGTATGCATATGTCACCTATAGTTACGGATACCTAACGTCTTTGTCTTCAGATAATGAAACGTGGTCCGTGAAAATGTTACAGTATATGGTAGTTTGATTGTGTACGTGTATAGTGAATGCTTACAACTAACTTTTATACAGGGGAGTAATATACGTTTCTTTTAAGACTTCAGTAGATTTAGAACTTTATAACTCTCAATGCACGTGCACGAGTCATAAGGCCACTCGGCAAGGACACAAATTATGGTGAAGTCTTCACCACAAAGCTACAATTCACGCATGATCTCTCATGCCTCCCACCATTATTCCTTCACCATATGCATTTCCCAAGACAAATTGTGGTGAAAGTTTCACCATTAAGTATTACCGGATGTTTATTATTTTTTATTTTGTGTGTGAGTGTGTGTGGGGTATTTAGTGGGGTATATTTGTATAAAGTGGGTATTTTAATGAAAGGTGAAGATGGTGTTGCCTTGCCCACAAAAAGGTGAAGGGGAGTGAGAGGAGAGAGGAAGCTGACGTGACGCTGATGTGTATGGTGAAAAAATAGTCACCTTGACATCCAGCCTAATGGTTGGTTTTCAAGTATATTTTGGACTTGGATGTATATCATGATATTTTACCTAATTATGTAATGCATCATCAAATACCTTTCGGCTTTCATTTTGTCATCTTACCCTTTCGGGTAAATACAGCAATGTTTTATTTTTCATCGATCAGTCTTTGTCTCTTTGATACAGCATTCATCTTTTGTGGTCCAAATGTGTACCTCCTTGCGTTTTAAAACACCAAATGTGTACCTCCTTTCGTTTTTTTAAATTCAACTTTTAACAAAATAATCCATACGTAACATTAGGCTGGACGCACTAAGGCACGAGATTGACTCGTCGACCTACAAAACAATCGATTGTCCTTATTGTGCCACAAAAATCATTGTCGGTTGTCGGTCTTCAATTTGGTTGAAATGGTCGTCCCTGCGACCACTGTTGTCCCATTTCGTGTGTGTTATTTAATTAAAAAATAATATTTGTGGGGTATGTTTTTTGTAGTGTAGGTTGTCTTATTGTGACAAAAAATGACCTATAGATCGTCGGAGAAAGAAAGCTGACGTGACAGGTAAAATGAGGGTCAATCCCCTCCCTTACTGTGTCCAGCCTAGTACTATTGAAGTGCATTCGGTTCCTCCATGGATGGTAATGGCACCCCAAATTTCTCACATGGACAGAAAGTGCGGACGCCGTCTTTGTAGGTTACTTAGGTTTACTTTCAAAGTTTTAGGGTGTGTTTGGTTGCCATTCCCGGGAATGGATCTATGACTTTAATAGTATTGCAAGTGTTTGGTTGCCATTCCCGGGAATCAAACTATCATTTCATAGTCATAGATCCATTGAAGTGGCTAGAGGTGGGTTTCTCTTCCCGGGAATGGATATATGAAAAAAAAAAATTTAAATTAATTTTTTTTTTAATTTAAAAAAAAAATCGAAAAAAAAATTTTCAAAAAAATCTTAAAAAAAAATTTTGAAAAAAAATTTTAGAATTTTTTTTTTTTTTTTTAAACTAATTTAAAAAAAAAAAAAAAAAAAAAAAAAAAAAAAAAAAACTTTTTTGAAAATAATTTTTTTTGAAAAAAAAAATTTTTCTAAATAATTTTTTTCAAAAAAATTTAAAAAATATTCGAAAAAAAATTTTTAAAAATTTTAAAAAAAATTAAAAAAAAAATTTAAAATTCAAAAAAAATTTTTGAAAAAAAAATTTTCGAAAATAATTTTTTTCAAAAAAAAATTTTTTTTTTTGAAAATAATTTTCGAAAATAATTTATAAAAAAAACTTTTTTGAAAAAAAAAATTCTAAAAAAAATTTCTAGAAAAAAATAATTTCGAAATAAATTTTTTTTTTTCGAAAAAATTTCTAAATTTTTTTTTTTTTTGTGATTCCCGTGTCCCAACAAAACATACCAAACAACATAAATGACTTTGATATACCCACTATGATATCACCCTCCAATCAAACTTATACCCATTGTCATTCCTGACAGCATACCAAACGCACCCTTAAAGACCGCATTTGCAAGTTGACACATAGACATTTTTTTGCAATTTTACTCATATACTGTAGTATTTACATCACCTGCTCACAATGCTGTACACGTTTTAACATGATTTAACTTTCATATGCATTATTAAGAAAACGAATCCAATATACATGAAACCACTCACGGGATCAGGAGACACACTCACACATATACACTGTTTGATGGGATATTCCACAACAAGCAAACTTCAAGTTCATGTGATTGAATCAATTCCATAACTTTCACTACTATACCAAAACCCCATAAAACACACACACACAAAAACACAAACACTCACTCTCTTACCATAATGCTCATTCTCCTGTTCCTTCTCCTAACATGCACCTTTCATCATGTCACCACCACCAACCACAACCAAGCCCAAGCTCATTTACAACCAAAAAACACCATGGATCCACTTGAGCTACAAACCCTCTACACCATAATGGAAACACTTTCTTCTGACCAAAAATGGAGGACCACTTATCCAAGCCCATGTACACCTTCCACTTCTTGGGTTGGTATTGAATGCAAACAAGGTGTAAAAGACTCACACTTTCATGTCACAAGACTTGATTTTGGCACCCCACCAAACCCAATTTGCAAAAAAACAGCCACTTTCCCTTCACAAATTTTCCAACTTCCATACCTTCAATCCATCTTCTTTTTTCAATGTTTCACCAAAACTAAAACGACAATTTCCATTCCAAAAAAGCCTAGTCTTGACTTAAACCAACCTTCTTCTTTGCAACAACTAAGCCTTAGATCAAACCCTAATCTTGTTGGCACTATACCTTCACAACTATTCACACATCTATCATCACTTCAAATCTTTACATTATCTCAAAGCAAAATCTCAGGCAAGATCCCACCAGAGATCTTTAAGATGACAACACTTGTTCATCTAGATTTAAGCTACAACCAACTTAGTGGAACCATACCTAATGAAATATCCAACCTAAAGAACCTAGCGGGACTTGATCTAAGCTATAACACACTCATGGGGTCCATCCCAAACACAATTGGCCAACTTGGTATGCTTCAAAAACTAGACTTGAGCTCAAACTCACTCACAGGAAGTGTCCCAAGCAGCATTGTGAAACTTGGTTCTTTAGTGTTCTTAGCACTAAGTAACAATAAGCTTCATGGGAAACTGCCACGTGGGTTTGAAAATTTAAAGGGACTAGAGTCTTTAATTATGGAAAGCAACCCGATGTCGGTTGATCTTCCAACCGAGTTCGGGTTGCTTTCAAAGTTACAAGAACTTCGTCTTGGCAACTCCGAATACTCAGGAGAAATTCCATCCACTTTTACAAAGTTACTAAATTTAACCACATTGTCTTTACAAAACAACAGGTTAACAGGAACTATACCTGTGGGCTTTGTGAATCTTTCACATATATATCATTTGAATTTAAGTAGAAACTTTTTGAGTGGTGAGATACCTTTTGATACAAGTTTCTTGAAAAGATTGGGCAAGAATATTGATTTAAGTGAGAATAAAGAGCTGTGTTTGGATCCAATGGAATCATATGAAAGTGAAAAGCTTGGTGTTGATCATGTGTGTAATGGAAGGAGTACACGTGTGGGTAATAATTCTAGTTCTAGGGTGACACCATTGAAGAATAAAAGTGATCAAGTTCAAGTAGTTGGAGTTAGTAGGTTTTGTTTATTCTTTCTTATTTTAATTTGTTTGTGTGTATTGTAATTTATGTGAACATTATTATTGATTTGTGTTAATTAGTTTCTTAAGCCATTTTTATGCATCATTTGTTTACAAGTTTTGTTGTGATAAGTTATGTGTTCAATTGTCACGTCAAGTCAACAATATTGTGCTAACATTGATGTTTTCTGTGTGTTTATTTTACTTTAGTTAAATCAACTTTTACAACTAAAATGGTATTTTTTTTTTTTTTTTGTTTTGATAACGACAAATGAAATGTTTGTATTCGACAAGAAAAAGTAACACATGTATATTAAACAAAGGTGCCGTATGGTATACTACCGTAGTACGTACTATCAATGCAAGTTTCTATATATCATTCGTCCGGCAAATATTGTAAAAGAATTACTCCAACACAAATGAGTGAAAATGTGAATAAGTTTCAAAAGGTTAAAATTTAGTTTTCTTTTTGGGCTTTGTTTAAATTTCCCAAAGTAAATTATGTTACCAACACATATGTGTAAACAACGTACGTTATCAGTTTATCACATGCATTTCTTCATTATTACTATTACATTATATTCCATTCAAACATGACTATAGTTGTGATTGTTTTATAGTTTTACCTTTGCTATCATGTTCTTCTAATAAGAGAAAGAGAAAATTGATAGATATGAAGAAAATGCTAGACATATTTTATGAAGAAAATGCTAGACATATTTTACTCTGAAAAAAACTCCTTTTAAATAGCAGACAAACTCAAACATACAAAAGTGTAAGGGTTGAATAGGTAGGGGCAGACCTAGGGGTTTTCAATTCAGGAGTTCACGGGAACGCGATGAATGTTTGTCGCCTAATGTAAATTTTTATTAAAATCACGATTTTTCTAAAATAAACCTTGTCCCGAAAATTTGTTTCATAGAAATATATGTCTTGTTTAGTTAATTCACTAATATATCAAAAGAATACATGTCTTCTTAATTTGTTTACTAGCTTTAATGAAAATCGAACCTTTATTTCTTTTATAAAAAACTTTTGTGCAGCCGGTGACTTGAGTCCTTGGTCTGGCCCTGTGAATAGGCATATTATTTTAACTGATCAACAAGCTGCAAATAGTTTTTTCTGTTGTATTGGAACCACATGAATAGTGTTATATGAAGATATGATTGTGAGTTTGAGAAAAAGATGCATGCTTGTTTCTTTGTTGATCATGGCTTACGAGTATACGATCAATTGAATGACTAGATTTATGGGGTTTAAGTTCATCATTAGCCACGCTATAAGAACACAACGCCATCTTGTAACAGAGATTGGAGTTGCGCCCTTACCATTTCCAAAACTTATTTTAGGCTCTTGGAACACTGAACGAATATCAAATGCAATACCAAAAGCTCGTCTAATTTTTTTTAGGTTGTTCGGAATTTTTTGAGTTCATTAAAACTCCGCAACATTGGCATGGTCACATTGCTCTAGAGAGAAACCTCGCAATTCAAAAGTCTCTCTACGGCTAGCAAGTTCTTTTTTAATTAGCTAGTAATGTTAATTCATACGAAACTTGTAAAAATAATCAGGTTTCTTTGTGCTAAATATTTAAATATGCAAACCTCATAAAATGTCGACAGAGAAAGACCCATTGGCACATTGTAAATGAACATTATATATGAAAATGTAAATAAAGAAAAAAGAAAGGACAGTGTAAATTTAAAAAAACAGCTGGTAAGCTAATAAAAGGGTCAAATGATATGATGTGACAAAAGCAGGTTGTTTGTGAGTAAGCATACAACAATGAATACGAGATTATATTCATACACTGGACTTCAATTCGTACGTAATTTCTGCATTATTTGATTGGACATGACTGCCTTTATTACATGGCAACATACTATTTTGTGACCTTCGTTATCATACCTATTTTTGTTTGATTCCATTGTAATCAAGTTAGCAAAAACAAAAATGAAAAAGCTGGACAACACGTTTATGACTTATATTGCATTCCTTTTGCAAGCATGCAACTAAATGAAAATGGATTTTTCTAGCTTGTTATTTAAGGTCACAAGTTAAGTACACCAAAAAGAATTAAAGACTCAAGAAAAAAGACTCAGGGCCTCACATAAAAAGTAATAAAAAATATACTTTGTGTGAGTCCTTGAATCTTTTTTCGTTGATGCCTGAGTCCTTTTGGTAAGCTTAACTTGTGCCCCTAAGACACAAGTTAGACAAACCCAATTAAAATTATGTTATTAACATCATTATAAAGATCTATCTTACATAATAAGTTGTGAACAATAATCTCGTATGATTGACTTCTCGACCGTACGTTATTGATAAACTATATATGTTACACTTTTAACAAAAGTATTGATATGTTTTTAGCAGTTTTGCGTTTTTTATTTAAACTTTATAAGGTTAAAAGAAAATTTCACAAGGTTTTAGACAATCTTGCAAAGTATATAGCCAATTGTTTTATTATTATTCTTTTTGGCTAGTGTCACTAAAGTGTCATTAAAGTGTTACCACCTATTTTCTGAAGTGTCACTAGAAGTAAAAAAAACTACCACTAAGTTGTCTCATATTGTTAAGGTTGTCGCTAAAGTGACACAAAACAAAAAGCAAAAGAAAAAAAACTCCCAAAATGGTATTAAAACATGCAAATATGCGAAACAAACAAGCATTTTAAAATCCATTCTTTAAAGCATTTTGTTAACAAAACTTAGAGATATAAGATTTGTCATTAATGCGTACAAACTACAAACGAGCTGCTAGCTGTTTAATACTTTAATGATCTAAAAGGAATTCACATTATATGCATGTAACGTATTCAAAGGTTTTGAAAATTTAAAAGAAAGAATCTGATAATAATGAAGTGGGGTTTGATGAAGATACAAGTCCTTGTGGTGGTTGGGTCCACCAACTTCTTCTTTACATTCAGATTTGAAATTGGCTTGTCAACTTTACTCCACAGTATTAGTAATATTAACAGTTAACTTCATTGCATACTCAACAATAATCATACTCATCCCCTGCTATCAACCATGAGGTTTGGTACTCTTATTTTCCTTTTCATGTAATTTAGTGAAGGGGCGTGATATTCGGGACCCCCCTAAAATACAAAGGGGACCTTCTCTATGCATCGGGAAGTTGTACTGTGTGCATTGCGATGTTGTATGAAACCATTGAGTTTAGTTTATTCGCACCATTTATAAGACCGGGTGTAATAAGTTCTTGATTCATCACCGTTACTTCAAATCCACATCAGGTTTTTACTATTTAATCAAATTAACCACACTAGATAGTTCAAAAAAAATAAAAAATAAAAATAAAAATAAAAAATTCAACCACACGCATATTTTATTTAAATACAAACATACCTCATAATACACTCACGCTAGGGGTGTTACTCGGGTGGATTTTGTGCTTTGCGGTCGGGTTCGGGTCAATTCGGGTCAAGGCAAAAAAACATACAAGAACCCGACTTTGTTTAAAACTTGGGTTACTCGGGTTCGGGTCAATTCAAGTCGGTCAACTCGGGTTCGGGTCTAGTTCATTTAAGAATTATACAATTTTGGTGGTTTACACTTGAAAGTACATAAAAATTAGAAAGAAAAAAAAAATCAAACTCGGATTGACCTGAACCCAAGTAAGACACATATATTAGACCCGAACCCGACCTTATTTAGAACTCGGGTTAGTCGAGTTGACCCGAATTGACCTGAATATAATTTTAAACATAATTAATCCGACCCCAATAGTCTAATTCGGGTTCAGGCTGGGTCGACTTTTTTGACACCCCAACTCACGCATATTCTAACTAAGCTTTCATTCAATCGGGCGAACGACTAAATCTTTTTCAAGAAATAAATTTCACGCGTGATAACTAAGCTTTCATTCACTCGCTAAAGCGTCTCTAAGGCGCGAGGCGTGGCCTCGGCGTTACGAAACAGACTAAGACGTCTTCTTAAGGCGTGGCGCGTGATGATGCGCGAAAAGGCTCGCCCACGAGGCGTGACGCCTTATTTTGAAGCTTTTAGAGAATTTACTAGTATTTGGGCTAGAATTATCGAATTACTGAAATAAGGGATTTGGGCTTGAGAATGGTAACTTTATAAATCAATTTCAAGTTTTTAACTTATTTCTATGGTTCTACCACTCATATAACGAGTGAAGAAGGTTTGACGACTACTCCGATGAAAAAAATTTTATTTAAAGAAATGACGAAAAATGCAATGATAGTTTAATTTTTTGAGTTTATTTCTTATGTATAACGCTTTTTGTAAACTTGATGCATTATATATATATATATATATATATATATATGTATGAAATATGATATAAATATAAAAATCTATAAAAAAATTTATGCCGCATTGAGTCACGCCTTAAAAAACGCCGTAGCTTCGTTATAGCTCGTAAGACTTGAGGCTTGAATTCGCCGCTACGCCACGGCTCACGCTATTTATAACCTTCGGCTTGATACAGTAACATGGCATCACACGTGACTTACGTTTGTATTAAGCCAATCCACAGGATGTCATGGACCCATGGTTATAAAAAAGATGAAATCGAGGATATCTTCCAAACATTTCTACTTTTCTTCAAATCTTTAAATATGAAAAAGTAGATATCTTTTCAAGGAACAAAAACTTTAGAAAAACATGTCTCAAACATATCCTTTTAAATTTTTTACCAACAACAACTTTAGAAAGAATCTAAAATCCTAGAAGTGTTTTAGATATCTCAACTATATTTGAACTATGGAAATTTTCTTTTTTTGTATAAGATGATTATTAGGTGATCTTTTATTCGAGTTACATAATAAAATAACTTTGATTAATTCTAGATTTACAAGTAGGGTTCCTTAAAATATCTAGGAGACGTGATGGCCTTCTAAATTTATGTGAATGGATGGAGATGGTTAAAAGTACTTGAAACATTATAGAAGTACTAGCATGGTATCCGCGTGAAGCGACGAGTGATACCTTAAAATTATATTTTTCGAATAACAAATGTTATTAAGTTACGTCTCAACTAACAATAACTTTACGAGTTACGGTAATTTTAAATAAAAATAAATTTAAGCAATAGTAATGCAAACTATTTAACCTTACGAATTACTTGTGTTGTTTGTGTGGGTGGTGAGTGTGGGTGAGGGGGGTGTTTGTTTAAGCTCATATATGACTTATGAGCTTATTTGTGTTTCGGCTTATATTTTATAAGTCTCAATTTTTCGGCTTATTTTAAAATTTGTCGGCTTATATAAGTTTATTATGTTATGATAAACTTATTAAGCTCATAAGTCTCAAAATAAGTCGAAAAATTGAGGCTTATGAAATATAAGCCGAAATCAAATAAGCTCATAAGCCCACATATAAGCTTAAACCAACACCCCCTTAATGCATGTTGTGCCTTTAGTGCATGACTAGAAGTGAAAGTATTTAAACATAAACAAACGAGATTAAAGTGAGACTATTTAATGTTCAACTATTTTATTTTCTTTTCATGTTAGTATTGTTGGAATATGTGAATCATAATAATTCTATAAACACATAAACACAAAGATCACGCAGCAGAAAGATCTACAAGAACAAGTAATTAATTAAACTAAATAGAAACGTACCTTAGTGATTCCTAGCAAGAACAAGGAATCTCTTCAACAAGAACAAGTTATATAAACCCTAATAGGGATTATATATGGATCGACAATCACCAAACACACTAGCTAAAATAAGCTAGTTACTCGCTCTTGTACACACGTAATCTAGCGTTCCAATGGGATAAGCTAGGTTCAAGAATCACAAACAACACCAACACTTGTAAGCAATTTAGATCGACCAAGTTCTAGTGAACTTAAAAAATTGGGTCGACTAAATAAGAGCTTGGAGAAGAAGAGGAGAAAGAAGTTGGCAAGTTAGGGATTCAAGATTAGAGAAAAACCTAAACACAATGAATTGTATTTATAGGCTAACCCTAAATCTCCCAAACTTGTTCCCTAAGTCACTAGAACCGGCCACCCAAGCCCAAGGGAGGGTTTTGGCCGATCCAACCCACAACAAGGGTTTCTAGATCCTTTTTTCTTCCTTTTGCACATTTAGTCCTTTAACGGTCGTTATCTCTAACTCCGTTAAGTCCTAACTGTCGTTAAGTATTTTGTTTGTGAAATGAATAAATAAATACATAAGATATATTTAATTATTCATCCATTGGAACTCTCACGTTATTGTGTGCAATCCCGAGTCTCGGGTTCGAAACCGGACATACTAATATTAATGTATATCCATAAACTCTAACAGCTCCCACTTGGATATTCATTAATATCGTAATGACATGGGCTAGTCTAGCTTAACAGATCCCAATGCCCCCAGCTCGAATCGAGTATGGTTTTCCTGGAAAAACCACGTGATGAATTTAATCATCATACTTATCCTTTTGTTACTAATACCGTGTTAATATGGATATGGATCTAGGTCATTCCATAATTAACTATTCTGTTTCTCGTTATTAATAATTGATCAAGATTACCAAAACATCTGAACGTCTTCCAGATAGACTTTGGGTAAGGCCTTACAAACATCTTGTCAATCATACGAGGGGCCCAGCAGTATTATACTTCAAAAAATATTTTAAGGAACAAATCCTTTATTGACTACGAGCATGACCCTCGAACTTTGTATCACCTCCGAAAATAGCCCTTATAACTACCTTTTACGGATAGCGTTAGACTACCTTACAGAAAATGAACTACATCCTTGGTAGTCACCTGGTATCTCAAGTCTGAGGATAAATATTCATGATTTACTTAATGACGACGATCCATAAAGTATAATCATATGGTTGGGATAAGTCCTATATTCAATTTATCCATATTGAATATCATGTGACATTGGTGTCTCAACCTTACAGTACATTCTACCAATCCTCACATTTGTCTTTATTCAATGATATTCCCATATCATTAATCGACAACGGACAATTTAGAATAACATAAGTTATTCACGGATTTAAACATGCAAATACAGGATACAATATTATAAATGATAATAAACGTTATCCGCACTTTATTTCATTAAAATAATATTGCTTTATTATCCCTTATCCAAATACTAACTAGATCAATGCATGACAATTCTCATTAGTGAATTATGCCACAAGTCATGTTCCACATACTTGTTGACGAGGCATAAATCAACTAATGTTGATCTATCGGAATTTTGAGAATACTTATTTCATATAATGAAATTCTTGTATGTGTGCTTCATCTATCTAGATATTGCCACATACTTCATAAAATGCGTGACATCCTCATGCACGAATTTATGACAATTAAACTACCAAACCTTTGTAGTTAAAGTATTCTAATTCTTTATGTATAATGCAACTATGCTCATATTGAGCACAACTAGTATACATGGTCTCCTAATAAGGATGAGCTCCCACCATGACTAATATTGAGTGTCATCTCAATCTTACTAGCATCATTGTATCAAACAACAATATGCTCTTTTAAAGTTCCGTAAACTTTTAACATTCATCGTGTAATGTTTGATATCTTCAAATCCTTCAAGATTTGACCACAATATCAATCAAGCAATAACTTGCCATATGGTTCGTATTTAGAATTTTGGAGCAAATCCAGGCTGAGGATGTAAATTCTAAACCATATCCATTACACTTAACTATCTAATAATTTTCATATTAGATATTAATGTTGTCAATCATCTTTCATTCAAGTATGATACAACAAGTAACATGATGTACATGAAAAATCCTTGTGTCAAACTTAGATTTTGCTCATGTCATATCTTTCCAAAGATATGTTACTATCTAGATTATTCTATTAGTATATCATGTTCTTTTTAGAATCAGTTATTATTACCTCTTATGTTTATTATGATAAACATATGTTCCAAGGTTTTATTTTATAAATTTCCATATGAAGTTTCATTCCAAATTAAGACTTAACATATAATGTTAACGTCAATGGAATGTTACTTCCTATATGTTATTCAACATATATGAAACAAGAAAATAAATATATCACTCCCACTAGCTTTCAGGAATATTAAGAAATATCTTAATTTTAATTATAAATCAAGCTAGATTTAGTAACTAAAAAATAAGTATATCTTTTAGATGCATGCATTAATCCATTCACAAATGATTTGCATTTTGTATACTACTAAAGATTATTTGAATTCAAACACTCATTTCAATTACTTTTCGTCCTCGCTCAAGTAATTATTAAAGAAAGAGTTTTGACATTCCATTATTAATTTCATATAAATGAAACTAATAATGACAATCATAATCTTTATATATTTAATGTGCTTAGAAAGAATTTCAATCACATTTAATTGATTAATTGTGATTGATAATCTTTTCACATATTAAATATGTATACAAATTTGTCCATTATGATTTCTACACAAGAATTTAAATCTCTAGGATTTTCATTTCCTTCGTAGAAATTCATTTCCATTCTATAGTGTATCTATAGAGTCTAAGATTAACTACGTTTCCAAACTAGTTATCTTTTTGGACTGCATCTTATTATTCATAGTATGAGTAATTTGCCAAATAAACATTTGCAATTTATTAACAGGCATACCATGATCCTGTAACTCATAACCCTCAACATATTCTACAAATATTTGAGATATCCTTGCGGATCTATGAATAAGAATTCCATCATCTTGAGATTTAACACTAACATGTTAAATCCTCATTATGATTTTGCTAGCGTATTTAGAAGATTATGTATCTTGTAATTTTTATCTTTTGAAGATAAAACTCCCACTCGCCTTTTGCAATTTATAGATTACCTATAAATGCTTAGCAAATAGAGCAACACTAAACTTGTTCTCTTTTGGGACTTTACAAATACATATTGACAGTTTCTAACCTTAATTTGTTAATAAACTACTCAACAAGTAGTTTAACAAATTCTGAACTTCAATTTTAAGACTTAATGTGATTGATCACATTTCATATTAAATGGTGTCTTATTAATCTTCTAGGTTGGAGTCTTAATTGAGTATATCCAATTCTTACTCAATTTTCTAACCTTGATATCTTTAGGAAGATTATAAGATATAGTTATCTTTAATGAAACAATTTTACAAGAGTTTGATTTTCCTAAATGAACATACCATAAACTTATGTATTTCATCAGGATTAATATTGTAAGTCAATCTTACAATATGTAAGATAAATATATTTTGTTTTTGGCTTACCTATTTACCAACTAACTCACTTTAATGGTACAATAGATTTTTCAAGCCAATTGCATACTTTATAACATAAGTGCCTTATTTGTCCAAGCCACTTAATATCTATGTCTTACCAAAAAGACATAAACTGTTATAATCCCAATCTACGTTATAAATCATTGATCAACTCAATGACTCCTTGTATATGTCTTAATTAAAAAACATATCAAGTTAACGTCTTACTTTGTTTATAAGTCTTATAATGATAAAGGACTTCATGTTTATATCACTACAATATATAAACACGTATAACTAAAGTAATCGTGAACACCTCATAATGGTTTCAATCGTTATTTCAAGTTAATTTATTACTTCATATATTTATGTCATTCCAAGAATACATAAACATCTAGATATGAAGTAGTATAAGATTACTTCATTTATTTATGTCATTACAACAATACATAAATATTCACATTTGAAGTAGTCTTATTATCATAATGACACTTGTTCTAATAATTATCTAATTTTTAGAAACTTGTAAATTAACATAGTTTCATTATTTCAGCCGAGGCTGCAATGATGAAAGTATGTAATTTACATTGTCATTAATATCTAGTAATGAAAGTAGATATTAACTCCAAGTGTTCTATAAATTAGAATGTGTAAAAAACACATTAGAACATCAATCTCTGACCTTGCAGTCAAGAGAACCCTTTAAATCATATTCCTTTATGTTGTTGCTTGCACACAATAAGATTTCTCTCACTTGTGCATGGAACAACATTACGTAACAGATAAACAACACGTCAATAGTTTGCTTATTTTGATCAATATGATTGTGTCATAGATATAAGTAGATATATAATCACCTTGTCTATTAAGAAAAACCTACACGACTGTCCTTAATACCACAAGTGTCTATAATTGGAAAGTAATCATCTCAAGAGATTCTAGAGATGATCTTGGTTGCTATCAAGACTTGTAGCTCCCACTGAATTTAAGATCACTGCATGAACTCATTATCCAGTAATTTCAGCATTATGCTCCCACTGAATTTGACAGCATTATAAATGTTCCATAACCAGTAAAAGCAAGTAGTGTGCTGCTTACTTTCCTACATCTTTGATGAATCCCTTACGTAACAGCTACTAAGGTACTTCAAAAAATGTATTCTACTTGTGAATGATGGAATAACCATCAATCCAATTAACTTGAAAGAATTGGGTATGCAATTTCTTCCTTAGTTAGGTCTACCATCCCCTTCATGGTATGTAGCACCTTTAAATGGTTAAAGCATAACAACTATATCAAACATTCTAGTTTGCCTTTTACCAATCTTTGCGGTAATTAGTCTAGTTTCTAATTTAATAACTCCTAACCATGCAATTTCTTAAGAAATTCGCCATGAGTTATTTCTTAGAATTTAGACAATTCTAATTTTTCTATTATACCTTTCTCACTTATGAAAAAGGAATAGGATTAAGTCCTACTCTTCACACGGAAAGTAGACTCGGTTTATTCTTTTCAGTAAAAATTGACTCTATCCAAAACCCCTATGGGTGTAGACCAATTTACTACTAAAAGAATATCCCATATTTACGGTTTTAACGTTGCATTAAATACATTAAAAGAATTTTTCAAAATTCAATTTAGTATTTTTGATAATAACTTTTCAAGAAAATTAAACACTCACGGTAAATAAAATTTCACCATTTAATTTTCATTGAAAAATATGATCCAAATTGACGTCGTTTCATCACATCAGCTTTGGCTGCTAGCAATGAAAATACTCAATAAGGTAGAGCTGCACTCAATTGCCAATGTACAATTGCAATTCCTAGAATCATGGGACTTACATTATATTGCCAACATCAGTTGCAAAATGTAAACATGTTTCATCCCCAAATCTTTATGTCTTGGCGCCGTTCCATTACATCAGCTTTGGCTGCTAGTAATGAAAGTGCCCAATTAAGTTAACCAACTTAAGAAACAGTAAATTGACGTCGGTTTATTGCATTCAGCTTTGGCTGCTAGCAATAAAGTACTCAATTTACCCTTAGATGACCACCCTTTGAACATCAACATTCAGCTTTGGCTGCTAGTGATGTAGGATGAAACCTTAGGTGTTTCTTTTTGTAGTTGGGTGGCATATTACTTAAATTTAAAGGGTAATAAATTTTGATGTGTAAAATCAAAAAATATGTACAAAGATGTCATGCATTCATCTTTGTATCATATATGTTTGCAAAAACAAAACCGTTTACTTATTCGTAGCTCAAATCATCAAAAAAATTTTAATTGAGGCGTTGAGCAAATTACAACATTGCCTTAAGATGCTTCGTACTTTTTCATGGTGTACTTGGTAAGTCTATTATTGACGCACAGGCGAGCGGAGGGACGACAGCCGCCGAAGCTGGTTAAAACCGTGCCCCTCTAAAGTCACAATTTAATGTGAACCAACCTTAAACCCACTTTATAGTTTGTCAATAATAGGTCCGCCGCTTCGACCACTTTTGTACAGTTGCAATCAATCAACTAAAAAAATATGATTTTCTTGCTAAAATAATTTTATGTAATAATTTATTAATTGCTAGTCTCACCTGGGAGCAAATTACCGTGCGAAGCGAACCACTATCGGCACATAAGACTTGGCAATAAATAAAATTACTACAAAGGTTTCATAGTTATTAGTCTTATTTATTTTTTTATTTGAAAAATTACCCTCTTTTGTAGTTACAATCCATCATAATATTAAACACAAAAGATCAAGTAATTACAAAAAATAAATAAACACATAATAACAAATATATGATCATCCACGATATCATATAGCCACATGCAAACCTTTTTCAATAAATCATAATATTAATTCTATGTGAAATTTAAATGTATGTAACTAACAAAACTCCCATTGGTTTTCGAGCTCATTGTGCCCAATGGTCCACAGACGCCAAATAACTTGGCCGCATAAGTTTTGGTTAGTTAGATACCACATTGCACATAACTTTTTAATTAATATATATTGAGGTCTTCCCCAATTTAAGATTTATTTAAATCATGTAGCAAATAATTCAAAACAAAACATACAAATCATACCATGACAAATATGCAAGATTTGTCAAGGATACTGATCGGCCTCAAACAGTCAACTTAAATCAACCACGGATGTGGTCAAATAAAGTCAAACCACTTGAAGACAACTAACCAAGGAGTACAGTGTATCCCCGGGTCGTTAAGTCCCAGCGAGGAGTGAACACTGTAGTAAAACGAATCTGTGATCGGGTGATAATTGAACGAAAAAGGGGTGTGATTGATTAAACTAAGGACATATAAAAGGAAATAGCTTAAATAAGCTATATGAACAAATACGTGAAAACAAATTAACTAGAAACGTCTAAAATCTAAAAATGCGTACGTTTAATTTAAATTTACGTAAACGTACAAAATAAAACGTGAGATCTGATAAATAAAAGGCCTACGGATATGAAAATTATATTTTTACAAACCTAATAATAAAAGAAAATTATTAGAAAAAAGAAAATTATTTATTAGACTTATTAATTAAGTATTATTAATTAAAAACTATTTTTAACTATTAAATAATTACCTAAAAAGTAAGAAAATAAGAAATAAACCTAGAAAAATGAAATTATGACTTAGATAAATCTAAAATATTATAAAACTTATTTTAAAACTGAAAATATATTTTTTATACTTTTTATCTAATTATTATTAATTAATTACTATTTAAACTATTATTGAATTACTATAAATACTAAATGAACTAATAAAAATCTGAAATTTTTTACAGAATTATTAAATAAATACAGGAACCTAAGAAAATTATAAAAATACTAAGTGCTTAAGGAAAATAAGCTAATAAGCAATAAGCTTCTTAAATAGAAGCTATCACTTTTTGTATTTTTGGATTTTCTTTGTTTTTATTTTACAAAACTATTTAACTACTGGAAATAACAAACTTTAATGAAGACAAGCTTATTGGAACTCAAGAATAAGCAGTTGGGAAGCTTTTTGGCTTAACAGCCAAAGCTTAAATAGCTTGGATTTTTCAAAATGAGCTAAAAGCTTGAAAATAAGCTAAAAGATATTGAACAAAGCTAAAATGGACTGAGATACTTGCAAATGATCTAAAGGAACAAGGAAAAGCTAGGCTATAAGCCACAAAAGCTCACAATAAGCTCAAGGCTTATTTTGGTCTGCTGATGCAGACTCTGCACAGGGCAGAAACGCAGCTTTTCAAGGCATCAAAAGGCTGGTATAAAAAATTCTAAAAAATAAACTAAAAATATTGCGAAGTACACAAGCTAGGGAACTATATGCGTGCCAAATTTTAGCTTCTAACTCCTTAAGATGAAGAAATGAAAAATCGACAAAAACTGCTGCAGAATGACTAAATACGAAAAAATGCAGATTTTTTTTTACTTGTGTGGGCTGTTTTGGGTGTTGTGTTATGCAGAGGTTCTAGGCTTTTGGGTACTCACTAAATGAACCTAGGGGGACTCAGAAATGCCATGGTTGAGGTCCAAATAAGCTTGTGGCTTATATTGGCTTATTTGATCACTTAAGAGGCTGAAATTAACACAATCAATACAAATAGGACAAATCTATCTACAAGGCTTATAAGAACTTCAAAACAGCTTGATATGGCTTATTTAGGCTGGTTCAAAGTTGGTCAAGTGGTAATGGTACAGTAACACACAAGTTTGACCCAGTTGACTACCTAAACCAAACACCCCTACAATGAGCAGTTTAACTAAGTTTTTGTGATTGCAGCCTAAACCTACCAATCTAAGGATCAAAACAGGTTACTAAACTATTTCTAAAGCTATTTGAATAATAAAAACTAGTACAGAACAATAAGAACTTAAATTTGCAGGTTATGGTAATCTAAGACAGTTTTGAATTAAAACTAAGCTAAAGCATGTAAGACCTAGAAATTAAGTTATGACTGATCTAAATAAGCTATAACAAACACACTTAAGCTAAAATAAAAAAATAAGCAACAGAATAAGCTGATGAACAGTAAATATGCAGATATGAAAATTTGCTTACAAGTGTTCCAAGCTAAAAACATAGAACCAAGGACTCAATTCACATCTTAATTGCTCCCAAGAGCTTCTGAACCATTTGTAATCCAAAGTCATCCATATTCCTTGCTTGTATCTTGTAATTCACTGATTTTTTTTAATTATTTTCTATTTTCTTGAATTATTAAGTATTTTTGAAATATAATACTAAACTGGTTTTTAGGATATTTAACCTTTTACAAACTTAAAATTGAGCTTAAATAAATTTAATAAAACAATTACAACAACAATTAACAAGATTCAATTGAAATTGTCAATTTCAACTAAATTTGCTAATTATGAATTAAATGAACAAGGATGGAATTTAAGGTAATAAAGAGTTATTATTACACTAATAAAACTGATTACAAGCTTTTTTAATTAAAATTAACAACTAGAAAACAACATTACACTAATTTGACATTTAACTAAACTAAATTAATCTAAAACTAACTACTACTCTTCTCCTTTCTTCTTTCTTCTTAAATAATGACTTTGAGGGATCCAAGTGGTCCTCTGTTTCTTTCCCACTTTAGTTATAGGCCATTGGATCCTCTGATTTCATCCTTGCCATCGAAATGCAAATTGGCGCCAAAAAAGTCATGGAGATATTTTCAGGTTGAGTGTTGGGGTTTACAAGCAATTAATGATGCTTGGTTTGTTGTGGAGGTGGAGGAGACAGGGTAGGGGGAGTGGGTGATGAGCTGGTAGCCAAGTGGTGGCAAAACCAGGTGGTAATGGATGTGCAGAGGTGGAGGTGGTTTTGGGGGAAAAGGGTGGGTTTGACCGGGTGGTTTGACCTGGTATATAAATAATGTTGGATTGGGTCGGGTTTGGGCTGTATGGTTGGGCTGGGTTTGTTATTTATTTTGGTTTGGGTTGGTTTAAATAAAATAGGGTCCGGTTGTGTGGTTTTAGGATTAGGGATTAAATTTTGGTTTAAAGTTTAGGGGTTATATGTGTAATATCCTGAAAATTGAGGGACCCAATATGTACATCTTCCAAAATAAACCAAGGACCAATATTTGATAATTTCCAAAATTAAAAATTCCCAGGGACCAAATGTGACAGGTTTCAAAGTTGAGGGACCTGATTTGCCAATTTTCCAAACTTATGATCCAAGGGTATTTCTTGCCAAGTTTCATTTACCAAAGGACCCTGAATGTTAATTTTCCAATTTTTAAATATCCAGGGGTGTTTTATGTCAATTTTGAAACTCGAGGGACTAGTTTTGCCAATTATGCAAACATTGATTGTTTTTCAATTGTTTTCAATCCTTTTGCATTTGAAATACACAAAAACACATTTCAATGATATTTGTAACATTTATATGGTTATTTGTGTGCTTTTGGTCGTTTTTGTGGGTTTAAACAATGTAAAATATATGTGTATTTAGACACATATCAAATCCCCCACACTAAACTATTGCTAGTCCCTAGCAATATTTTTGAAAATTTAATGGATTTTATCTCTTTACCAAAAGCCATCACTTCTGGAGTAGCCACTGTTTTAGTATGTGATACTTTGGTACAATGATAACCAAATGATTTTGAGCAAATCATCAGCTGTAAACGGGTTTGATTTGTCTTTACCAGAAGCCGTTTGCTTCTGGACTAGCCAACTCTTAGATAAAATACAGTTATTATCTTTGGTGAGCTGATTACCAATTATGGTTTTTCCACTGCCTTTACCACAAGCCATAACCTTGCGGGCTAGCCAACTCTTCACTTATAAAGATATGGTGAGTCGAAAACCATACAATTTTTGGCAAATTGCAAGCCATAAACGGATTTGATATATCTTTACCAAGAGCCGTTTGCTCCTGGATTAGCCAATCCTTATGTGGGTTAGACATGGCGGACTGATAACCATTTATTGCGTTCTAAGTGAGAAAAAATTTTAAAATTTTGGCCAAAATGGGGGAATAGGGCACTAGAAGGTACAATGTGACAAAATTCGCCAGAATTCCCCCCCACACTTAGAACTGAATATTGCCCTCAATATTCAAAGTACCGGCTGTTAAACCAACACTTAGAACGTGAAAGGGAAATACTAATAGCCATTATTTTATATACACACATTTTTTTTTATTTTTTTTTTATGACTGATTGGAAATATACATATATACAACATGTGGGGCATCTCCCCCACACTTGGGTGTTAGAAAAGAGAAAGAAGTCAGAGACATGGGTGAAAACCCATGTTGTGCTAATGTTTTTGTTCACCGAGTCACTAGCTTGACTCGACCCCGCATTCATTGGTTCTTGGGGAAGCACGTGGAAGAAACCATCTCCATCGGACTTTCATTCAATGCGTTTGGAAAAACATTGAATTTCATGAAAGTTCCACACCTATGAGATATACACAGAGACCCGGCTCACAAATGATAAATGAAAATGCCGGGGTCAAAGATAGTGTCTTCATTCCCGAAGGAGTGAAGAACAGGAGAAGTCACCGTGTAGGTGAAGAAAAGAAAGAAAGTCATGATAAAAATCATGACTAACTCATCATCATCAGAAGGAGAATTCATAATTTCAGTATCATGATTCTCATCATTTAAGCTCGGCTGATCAAGACATATTCTGGGCGGGAGGGATGGAATTTTGATATTAATCAAATTCTCAGTGTTAAGAACATCTCCCTCCGGAACACAAAGATAATCTTTGTCAAGATCAAAGTAGAAGTTATCATACTCCGGCGGAGATATGATATGAGTGAGTTCATCGGAGAACTCTTCAAAAGTGAATGAATCATATCCGGATTTGATGTGAGTGAGTTCATCAGTGAACTCCTCAAATGTAAATGATTCATAATCGGGGAGAGAATTATGAGAATGAGAAGTGGTATTGCCACTAATTTTCTCTCCCCTCAGATCAAAGCAGAAGGCTTCCATTTCCGGAATAGAATCATCGGAAAATATGTCACTATCCTTTATGGGGATAGGAGATGAAATGGTTATTTCTTTAAAAGCCTGGATTTTAGAAACGAGAATACTGACATTCAATAATGTTGCTCGAAGAGCTTCATCTTTGATTTCAGTGTCAATTTCTTCATCATTCTCTTCTTCTAAGCTGACTGGCTCAGAAGGAAATTCCTCCATATAAACGATGTCTCCACATGATAAAGAATCGTCATTAGCGGAATCGGAGAACATCTCAATATGATCTTTTGAAAAATCAAGAGGAGGAGGGATATCACACATTTGATCAAAAGTTCCCTGTGACTCACTTGGGATTGGGACAAGGCTCTCAACACTAGACTTTATGAATTCGTCCGATTCCTTTGCAGGAACAGTGTCAAGATGCTCATCCCCCATGTTTAGAGAGTTAGTGTGAACCTTGGGTGTGATAACAGTAGACTCAGGGAGTTGAGAAAGACTAGCACACATGGATTTTACAAATTCCATTTGTTCTTCTGCTAGTAATTCCATCATGCTCTTTCCTCCCTGAAAATTCATGGAAGGAGTCTCAACTGATGAACTTGATGAATCATCATCAAAGATATCTTCATCATCAATGTCATCAGGAATGAAACCGAATCGAGAGCTAGATTTGGCTGCTTTTTCTTTTGCAATTGTTTCCCTAACAGATTTTTCAAAGGCATCTTGGGAATTTATTTTAGCAGCCTGCTCTTCAGCTAACAATTCTTCCATGAATTTCTCATGAGGATTGTCTATGGCAAATGATTCTGCCATAGCTTTCCCACGAGAATATGGAATGAGTGGAAATTGTGGGAGTGTGGATGTGTCAAGACCGGAAGGTTGACATTGATTATCATCATGAGGACCCCCACAATATACACAAGAAAAACTGGGAGCATTCTGAAATGCTTTTTTATTAAACTCCTCAGATCTTTTCCCTAACTCTAGAAGCTCTAGATAAGTGTCTTGCTGGGTTTGCTGAGGAGTTTGAGTTATTTGGCACTGTGGAGGTTGGTCGTGATATGGATCGTCGTAATTGTTACAAGGAAATGGATTCCCTGTTTGACAATCAGAGCTAAAATGTGGATCTCCACAGTACTCACAAGAAAAGTTCGGTGTATTTTGATACGATGCATCATTGAGATTTGGACAATATGATACTTGCTCGTATGAATGTGATGGGTAGTTGGAGAAATTTGAAGAGTCGTTGAATGAGTTCGGATTAGGATCATAAGAAAATGAATTCCTCGAACAAAATAACAAACAACTTCCGTCTCGAACATCATTACCACATTGTTCACATGTACACCAACGACATGGCAAACCGAAAAGCGGCTCACCACAACCGACACAAGGAATAAAATCCAGAGATGGGACAAGTGGTGTGCTCTGAGAGCTAGGAATTTCCACCACTTCCGTTATGGTCTCTGGTTCTTGTTCTTGATAAACGTGAAGATTAGGCAAGTCGTTCTTTTTAGTCACCGTTCTAAGCTCTGTACGTTTGCTTGACAAACTTTTAACCGTAAATCCTGAAAGGTTAGGATCGATTCTCGACGGTTTGTCATTAATAGCACGTATCTCGGGCTGTGAAGGGTAGTCGGAAGGACTTTGAGAATCATTAAGCTCCCTGTTGAGGGCTACTTCACACCAATAACAGGATCCTTTTGGTGCATGATTTCCACACCGCTCACACGCACACTTAGAACAACGATGGCTGTCAATCAACGGGCTTTTACAATCAAAATATTTGTACCCGAGAGACGCCATAGAAGAAAGGTATAAGAAGTTTAGAATCAAATGGATAGAGGGTAAAGGGATAAAGAATCAAAAAGGGTAAGAGGGTAAAGATGAATATTTTTGGGTTTTTTGTGTTCGTTGAAAACTTGAATAAAAATGTTTTTGGTAATCGATCCGTCAAACGAATTAACTTCACGATAATTTTGGTTTTTTTATATGAAAAATATGAAAATATGGACAAGGATGGTAAATATACAATGGATGTATATTCAACAATCACTAATGCTTCAAATTCGTTCAACGCAGCACACCTCCCCGGCAGCGGCGCCAAAATTTGATCGGCCTCAAACAGTCAACTTAAATCAACCACGGATGTGGTCAAATAAAGTCAAACCACTTGAAGACAACTAACCAAGGAGTACAGTGTATCCCCGGGTCGTTAAGTCCCAGCGAGGTGTGAACACTGTAGTAAAACGAATCTGTGATCGGGTGATAATTGAACGAAAAAGGGGTGTGATTGATTAAACTAAGGACATATAAAAGGAAATAGCTTAAATAAGCTATATGAACAAGTACGTGAAAACAAATTAACTAGAAACGTCTAAAATCTAAAAATGCGTACGTTTAATTTAAATTTACGTAAACGTACAAAATAAAACGTGAGATTTGATAAATAAAAGGCCTACGGATATGAAAATTATATTTTTACAATCCTAATAATAAAAGAAAATTATTAGAAAAAAGAAAATTATTTATTAGACTTATTAATTAATTATTATTAATTAAAAACTATTTTTAACTATTAAATAATTACCTAAAAAGTAAGAAAATAAGAAATAAACCTAGAAAAATGAAATTATGACTTAGATAAATCTAAAATATTATAAAACTTATTTTAAAACTGAAAATATATTTTTTATACTTTTTATCTAATTATTATTAATTAATTACTATTTAAACTATTATTGAATTACTATAAATACTAAATGAACTAAGAAAAATCTGAAATTTTTTACAGAATTATTAAATAAATACAGGAACCTAAGAAAATTATAAAAACACTAAGTGCTTAAGGAAAATAAGCTAATAAGCAATAAGCTTCTTAAATAGAAGCTATCACTTTTTGTATTTTTGGATTTTCTTTGTTTTTATTTTTCAAAACTATTTAACTACTGGAAATAACAAACTTTAATGAAGACAAGCTTATTGGAACTCAAGAATAAGCAGTTGGGAAGCTTTTTGGCTTAACAGCCAAAGCTTAAATAGCTTGGATTTTTCAAAATGAGCTAAAAGCTTGAAAATAAGCTAAAAGCTATTGAACAAAGCTAAAATGGACTGAGATACTTGCAAATGATCTAAAGGAACAAGGAAAAGCTAGGCTATAAGCCACAAAAGCTCACAATAAGCTCAAGGCTTATTTTGGTCTGCTGATGCAGACTCTGCACAGGGCAGAAACGCAGCTTTTCAAGGCATCAAAAGGCTGGTATAAAAAATTCTAAAAAATAAACTAAAAATATTGCGAAGTACACAAGCTAGGGAACTATATGCGTGCCAAATTTTAGCTTCTAGCTCCTTAAGATGAAGAAATGAAAAATCGACAAAAACTGCTGCAGATTGACTAAATACGAAAAAATGCAGATTTTTTTTTTACTTTGTGGGCTGTTTTGGGTGTTGTGTTATGCAGAGGTTCTAGGCTTTTGGGTACTCACTAAATGAACCTAGGGGGACTCAGAAATGCCATGGTTGAGGTCCAAATAAGCTTGTGGCTTATATTGGCTTATTTGATCACTTAAGAGGCTGAAATTAACACAATCAATACAAATAGGCCAAATCTATCTACAAGGCTTATAAGAACTTCAAAACAGCTTGATATGGCTTATTTAGGCTGGTTCAAAGTTGGTCAAGTGGTAATGGTACAGTAACACACAAGTTTGACCCAGTTGACTACCTAAACCAAACACCCCTACAATGAGCAGTTTAACTAAGTTTTTGTGATTGCAGCCTAAACCTACAAATCTAAGGATCAAAACAGGTTACTAAACTATTTCTAAAGCTATTTGAATAATAAAAACTAGTACAGAACAATAAGAACTTAAATTTGCAGGTTATGGTAATCTAAGACAGTTTTGAATTAAAACTAAGCTAAAGCATGTAAGACCTAGAAATTAAGTTATGACTGATCTAAATAAGCTATAACAAACACACTTAAGCTAAAATAAAAAAATAAGCAACAGAATAAGCTGATGAACAGTAAATATGCAGATATGAAAATTTGCTTACAAGTGTTCCAAGCTGAAAACATAGAACCAAGGACTCAATTCACATCTTAATTGCTCCCAAGAGCTTCTGAACCATTTGTAATCCAAAGTCATCCATATTCCTTGCTTGTATCTTGTAATTCACTGATTTTTTTTAATTATTTTCTATTTTCTTGAATTATTAAGTATTTTTGAAATATAATACTAAACTGGTTTTTAGGATATTTAACCTTTTACAAACTTAAAATTGAGCTTAAATAAATTTAATAAAACAGTTACAACAACAATTAACAAGATTCAATTGAAATTGTCAATTTCAACTAAATTTGCTAATTATGAATTAAATGAACAAGGATGGAATTTAAGGTAATAAAGAGTTATTATTACACTAATAAAACTGATTACAAGCTTTTTTAATTAAAATTAACAACTAGAAAACAACATTACACTAATTTGACATTTAACTAAACTAAATTAATCTAAAACTAACTACTACTCTTCTCCTTGCTTCTTTCTTCTTAAATAATGACTTTGAGGGATCCAAGTGGTCCTCTGTTTCTTTCCCACTTTAGTTATAGGCCATTGGATCCTCTGATTTCATCCTTGCCATCGAAATGCAAATTGGCGCCAAAAAAGTCATGGAGATATTTTCAGGTTGAGTGTTGGGGTTTACAAGCAATTAATGATGCTTGGTTTGTTGTGGAGGTGGAGGAGACAGGGTAGGGAGAGTGGGTGATGAGCTGGTAGCCAAGTGGTGGCAAAACCAGGTGGTAATGGATGTGCAGAGGTGGAGGTGGTTTTGGGGGAAAAGGGTGGGTTTGACCGGGTGGTTTGACCTGGTATATAAATAATGTTGGATTGGGTCGGGTTTGGGCTGTATGGTTGGGCTGGGTTTGTTATTTATTTTGGTTTGGGTTGGTTTAAATAAAATAGGGTCCGGTTGTGTGGTTTTAGGATTAGGGATTAAATTTTGGTTTAAAGTTTAGGGGTTATATGTGTAATATCCTGAAAATTGAGGGACCCAATATGTACATCTTCCAAAATAAACCAAGGACCAATATTTGATAATTTCCAAAATTAAAAATTCCCAGGGACCAAATGTGACAGGTTTCAAAGTTGAGGGACCTGATTTGCCAATTTTCCAAACTTATGATCCAAGGGTATTTCTTGCCAAGTTTCATTTACCAAAGGACCCTGAATGTTAATTTTCTAATTTTTAAATATCCAGGGGTGTTTTATGTCAATTTTGAAACTCGAGGGACTAGCTTTGCCAATAATGCAAACATTGATTGTTTTTCAATTGTTTTCAATCCTTTTGCATTTGAAATACACAAAAACACATTTCAATGATATTTGTAACATTTATATGGTTATTTGTGTGCTTTTGGTCATTTTTGTGGGCTTAAACAATGTAAAATATATGTGTATTTAGACACATATCAGATACCATATTGATCACATAATCATGCATTCCATATTATCATGTCAATATCTTGTACGTATCTAATTAATTTAGTGACATCACATACGGTATTCACAAATTAATCCCTAAAAATTTCATGCAAACCTAGGGTTTTTCTATAAGTTTTATTTAAAAAAAAAAAAAAAAAAAAAAAACTACTAAACCCTAAATAAAATAAGTGGGTGTCGACCCACTTTTTAACAATTAGGGTTTTTAGAACAAACCCTAAAACCAAAGTTGCATGTATCTAATCAAGATTCAATTTTTAGGTTTTAGTAATTAATTACAAGTTCTTAACCTGTCTCTGGATGCCACTGTTGGAATATGTGAATCATAATAATTCTATAAACACATAAACACAAAGATCACGCCGCGGAAAGATCTACAAGAACAAGTAATTAATTAAACTAAATAGAAACGTACCTTAGTGATTCCTAGCAAGAACAAGGAATCTCTTCAACAAGAACAAGTTATATAAACCCTAATAGGGATTATATATGGATCGACAATCACCAAACACACTAGCTAAAATAAGCTAGTTACTTGCTCTTGTTCACACGTAATCTAGCATTCCAATGGGATAAGCTAGGTTCAAGAATCACAAACAACACCAACACTTGTAAGCAATTTAGATCGACCAAGTTCTAGTGAACTTAAAAAATTGGGTCGACTAAATAAGAGCTTGGAGAAGAAGAGGAGAAAGAAGTTGGCAAGTTAGGGATTCAAGATTAGAGAAAAACCTAAACACAATGAATTGTATTTATAGGCTAACCCTAAATCTCCCAAACTTGTTCCCTAAGTCACTAGAACCGGCCACCCAAGCCCAAGGGAGGGTTTTGGCCGATCCAACCCACAACAAGGGTTTCTAGATCCTTTTTTCTTCCTTTTGCACATTTAGTCCTTTAACGGTCGTTATCTCTAACCCCGTTAAGTCCTAACTGTCGTTAAGTATTTTGTTTGTGAAATGAATAAATAAATACATAAGATATATTTAATTATTCATCCATTGGAACTCTCAGGTTATTGTGTGTAATCCCGAGTCTCGGGTTCGAAACCGGACATACTAATATTAATGTATATCCATAAACTCTAACAAGTATGCTGTGTATGTTGTGAGAGAGATTAAATTGACGGGTCCCATATTATATATATATACTAAAACCCAAAATTTTGGGCCCCACAATACAAAAAAATGAACAGTATCATGGCAAGAAATATGAACAGTAGCATGAACAGTGTTTACTGTTCATGCTACAGTATTTTTTTTTTTTTTTTTTTTTTTTTTTTTTTTTTTTAATAATTTCGAAAAAATAGAAAAAAAAAATATTGAAAAAATATTTTCAAAAAAAAAAAAAAAAAATTCAAAAAACTTTAAAATTAATTTTTGTAAAAAAATTAATTTAAAAAATTAAAATACAAAATAATTGTGAACCTACAAAACCAACAAAAAACAACTATCTGAACAACCCGCTGCAACAGTACTTTTTTTTTTTTTTTTTTTTTTTAAAAAAAAAAAAAATCCCGCAGCAACGCGCTGGTTACCCCGCTCGTTGTATCTAATTATGCCCCCACAATTCTGTTCAAGTATATCTTGGTGGTTTTCAACATAATATAATTTGAGACACAAACATTGGATGATCTTAATCTAAAAGAAGGTAATTAAAGGTCTAAAAAGTCGCAAAAATTTAAAATATTGACACTAAAAGTAAGACAAAGTAACCTTCAGAAAGTGATGTCTTTTTGGTACATTGACATAGAGACTTCGCAACACTTTCCATTGAATGCACGATTGCAAGTGGCGAATATCTTTCTGGCGGGGCTTGATTAGCCACATGGGGACTTTATCCTACTTGTTGTTTTAGCAATTCAGTAAACCTCGACAATACGGCTAAGCTTCTTTTTAATGTAGCCATTAAGATTATTACGTGGAGTATATGAAAATATGGGTATATGTTTGTTTTGGTTTTGCACTACCTTAGAAAATATACACTTAAAGAAATCAAAATCCTATCCCACTAATTCAGAATGGTTAGATTGAATTGTATCATCATGTTGAAATTCTCTTTCTAGCTATTTTGCGTGTTTTTCAAACGAATTTTTAGCTTTTTTTTTTGCTAGTTTTAATAAAATATTCAAGTATAAAATTAAGAAGCGTTCCTAAATGTTAACGTGTTTATTGTACACATTACGTCATCATTTTTTTTTTTCAAGAAAAGTTTTGAAAAGATAACCTAACTAACACTCCCTCATAAAATTTAGAGTAAATATCATGATAAAGAAAGATATACTTGAAAGAATTTGTAATTAAAAACCATTTTAGAAAAGTAAAAAAAATACTTTTGGTGTAAAAAAAAAAAGTCAGAACACTTTAACCATTTCTTTATAGATAATCTTCATTCCATTGTTTGGTACTAAACGAGAATCAAGAAGAGAAGGATATCATATACTTGATTCTCTAGCTTGGTAAGACAACATAATGAATTGAATTAAAGGGAAAATGATGCCTGCTTCTGGAAGTAGGCAAATTGACTGCTTCCCTTTGAAAAAAAGGGTGGGGACAGAGGGAAAACATGAAAACTTGAAATCAATACGTGGTTAATATCCTAACATTACGGCTATGTTTGGTAAAAGTAGTAGTGAGCTGTAAGCAATAGCCACAGCTCACAGCTTTTTAAAGAAGCATTGGAAAAATGAGCTTTCCTAAAAAATAGCAAAGCTTACGCTCCTTTGCCAAACGAACAATAAAAATCAAAAAGCTCATTGCCCACCTCTCATCGCCCAAAAAAGCTCCAAAAAGCTCCGCGAAATATAAATAAGATAAATGTAATTTCAGAAGTCCTAAAATCCATAACAAAACATATTCATGAATAATAGATGTGATCGGTCTTTTATTTGAATTTTTCAAACATGATATAATTGTTCAACGGAAATGACAACACCCATAAGGTTATATGATCCTAAATTCATTTCTTGGAGGTTGTTTGCAATGATGAAAGATGATCGAACTGTTGGGATTTGAGATTTAAATGCTCAATCACGAGTTCTGGTATTTCAAG
>CP139501.1:255226269-255253259 GCA_021014915.2 Artemisia tridentata subsp. tridentata
GTTTTGCTCATCTTGGGTTTCTTGATTCTCTTTAAACATGTTTTGATGACATTTATAATTTGAATCTGGAGAATTGATGATATCTGATGTCGTATGATTATATATATATGCAACTGAAGTATGCCACAAACCCTTACAGATGTATACACAGGCACCATCATCGGCGATAAGGATCTCACCACCACTTACGATCTACGATATCTAGATCGTTGGAGGTGCGCCCATAAGCATATGCATGGCAGGGATTATTCTTACAGTTTTCTCTAGGATGCTGAGTTAATGGGATGAACATGGTTATGTAAACTATTTCTATAGAGAAAAGAGGATTAAACCACTGAAAATTCCAACTCCAATGGAGTTTAGTAACTTTCTAAAATCGTCAAAACCGGCCCTTCAGCTTATTTCAAACTACAAAATTTCTATCTTTAGGAATGATGAAAGAATCTTTGGGCTATCTTTTTATTCAGTGCTCATACATTCTTGTTTGGAGAGAAGGACTGATGCACTTGCTGCGCTAGTTATGGTAAACATTAGTATAATCCACGAAAGTTTGAGAAAACAAGTGATGAAGAACCACACAAAACTGATGATTTTTTTTTTTTTTTTTTTTTTTTAAATGGTCAAAGAAATATTACATAAAGGATTTTATACAGTTTAACGAAATGTGTAGATAATTGTGTGACCAAAACTATTCGGTTCCAGTTGATTTGACCTAAAGCATCCTATTCGACCCAATTTGACTGTCTTAAATTCCTTGTGAATAGAAGGCCTCAGAAATTGTGTATTAGTACCAAACCAAACTTAAGCATAAGACGCGAATTTCAACGCAATATGTCTTTGAGGGTATGCAACTCTTGTTTTGAAGGGCGAGCTAACATTTGAGTATTCCCTTTCTGCTTTTACAACACCACGAATGAAAAGTATAGTCAAAACAAGAAATCCTTTGAATTAATGGTTAATATCCCCTGATTCCTGAATTACAGAATTGTAATTGCTATTGATCTAGTTGGTGGACCTTGAGATTCCTTGTTAATTGCTTAAATATGTATCTAACCGAAATATTCTATTCATGTAGTATTAAAGCTTCAATTGCATATACATTTGTCCTTGTGCTTGATCCAGGATCAGTTTTTTTATTTTGTAGCAAGATATTTATAGTAATGTGTAAAAAGGAATATAATCTATTTGAAAGAAAGCTGTTTAGGACAGGTAGCTAGTGTGCCCTTTACAAGTATTTAGACAATAAAATCCAAAATCTAGGTTTATAATATGGAGTTCAGAATATAATTCTCTATCAGTGTTGTTTTGGTTAGAAAAGCACATGTTCTCTATCAGTTTACATTCCTTGAGTTGCTTTATATATGCCAAGTGGCCATTGGAATAAACCATGTCAGCTTACTCGATCTGTGAAATATGATAAATATATACTGAAGATCTGAAACAGATTGCTTGCTGGGTAGGAAGGATTAGAACCCAAAAAATGACAAGCGTCTCCAGGTGTTTTGATATTTTGAAGATATGATACCATGCACCTCTAAGGAATGTTGTTGAGCATTAGTATAAAAAATATGCATTAGAAGACAAAAATATGTGGTATGTTTCAAGTTTATTCTATATTTTAACCATGGTGACAATAGTTGAAGTTTACAATGCAGTAGAAGAGTTGGTTATCAGATTAATTTGCGAGTGATCTTTATAGGCATCCCTTTAGATGGAAACGGGAGTGGGTCCATCACTATTGGCTCATCAGGGTACACTAATGACCAGCCGTATCGTGTCACTACGTAATGCATAAATAAAAGAATATTTAGCTTAGCCAATTGGTACCCTGCACATAGCCTCGGCCCTCCACCAAATGGTATAAAAGCATAAGCTTGAACTGGATCTGCAAATCTACTTGGTTTAAAACTAAATGGATCCTGAAAATATTCTTCATCATAATGTGTTCCATATGTAGTCCAAAGCACCTTCCATCCTTTAGGAATAGTAAATCCTTCATATTCAATGTCAGCAGTCGCTTTTCTAAATGAACCGAAGATAGGTGGACACAATCGCATTGTCTCACGAGCTACTTGCCATGTATACTCCATTTTCTTCACATCTTCAAGATTTAAAGTTTCACCTGCTCTTTTGGTACTAGCAATTTCTTCATGTTCTGTAATTAAAATTGAAATTAGAATTGCAATTGTAGTAGTTTTACAAATTTGTCTAAATTAAGAACTGGTACCTTTAAGTAGAAGAGAATAGCAATCGGGGTGGTTAGCGAGCATCTTAAAAGTCATTGTAATGGCATAAGAAGTTGTATCGTGAGCTGCAAACACCAACAAAACGATATTATCAACAACCTCATTTTCAGTAACCTCGCCTTTGATCAATGCAGCCACCAGATTAGAAAGTAACATCCCGTCTTCTTCATCTTTCCCACGTTCTATAGCCTCCCTCTTTCTTCTAACCTCATCAACCAATACCTTTTGTATCTCTGCCCTTGCTTTCTTAGCTCTATTGAATTTTGTTCCTGGAAGATCAACGGGAGCAGCTAAAACACCTTCCAGAACATTCTCAAAGACTCCAAACATCATCTCTAGCTCTATCTTTATCCCAAATAAGCATTCAAGAACAATAGTAAAAGTAAGTATTTTTGTAGACTTATGTAGACTGATCTCTTCACGGTTCTGCCAGTTTCCCTGTAAGTGTTTCAGAATCGAGCTGCACATTCTGGGGACGATTTCTTGGAGTCCAGAAGGGCCAAGAGTTGAAGCAATAATGCCACGAAGGCAACGATGCGAGTCTCCTTGTTTCTCCATGATCGAGTTCTTTCCCATCAATTCAACAGAGGAAGTTGGCCATGAGCTTATCACTAATTTAAACTCGTTAGACATGAAGAACTTATTTGCTGCAGCCCCATTTACCACAACCGTTGGTGATCCCATTAGCCTTGTTTTAAAGATTTTTCCGTGCTTTTTAATTCTCGGCTGAAAAAAGGTGTCGAAAAGTTGATTCTTGCGTTGTGCTTTGTAGAAACTTATTGTTTCACCAATCCAAGGAAGACCCATTTGACCCAAGGGTAATCTGGACCATTTGGTGTTGGCTTTTTGTGGATTGCAGGTTTTGTAAATGAGAAAGATGATAAACAAGAATGGGAGTGCTAGAGACAAGATGGAGGAATCCATTGTTTGTGTATGATGTTGATGGTGAGAGTTGAGCTTATATATAGGAGACATGCAAATATGCAATGCAAATGCAAAGGGAGAATAAGGGTATTTTGGTCATTTGGTGGGATGGATATTTAGTCCAGTTGTATGAGTGAGAGTCAACTAATAGTTTAAGTGCAAGTAATACTAGTTATAGTTGTCTTTTTGGGGGGTGGCGCATGAAATCTTCAAGTCGGGCCGATTAAAAGATTTTTCATATTGTAACACTTGCATGTGCTGCCTCGGAGATTCCCTCTTGTATACCTATTTGCTGGCTTTGTTTTCACTTCCACTCTTGTAAAGACTACAAGTTCCATATCTACCACATAGGCCATATCACATTTGACAATTATGCGTGACTCAAACACCACTATGCCAAAAGCCATCAAAACACATAATTTGAGACGGAAGGATGATACACTTTTTTATACCGAGAAGTTGTTTTCATAGATTTTGTAGAAGTTATAAAGTCTACGAAATTTAGTTCAATTGAGGGATATGATGATACTTGAAAATGGGTTTGGAGGTATGGAGTGTACACCCATTAAGTCCCTGATTACCCTGACTCTAATAGTGGTTGGGAGTAACTCATCAGAAGGTTCAATCCTTCAGAGAGTTACTACTGCTAGTACTAAGTTAGTACAACTTGAGCAAAGTTACTACTGCTAGTACTAAGCTAGTATTGCTGGAGCAAGTTACTACTGTTGGCATAAGTTAGTACTGCTGGAATGAGTATGTAACTACTTTGACTTATTCAAGTGGCAGTTAAAACTGCATTTATGACCACATTTAATTGGTCATGTAACCACTATTGGCTATAATAGGGATAATTATGAGGTGATTAATGGGAGGATTAATCCTCATAATTCTATTTGACTAACTTTGAGTATTTTCCTATAAATTGAAAATCAATCATGAAGATATATAACAGAAAACATAAACACTTGGATGCGCAAGGGTTATTGATTTGTGCTTAATTCAATAACGAACATTTGGTCTTATCCCAAGTAGTTATTCGTGATACCCAGGCAATAGGGTCGAATAGTTTACTTTGAAAAGTGATAACACGATCCCAGGTGATATCTGGTAACCATTCATTGGTACGTAGTTAGGTCATTGATTATCTTCACCCTGTTCTGGCTCACCACACCCAACAATCAAAGTAAACTATTTTGTGATAATCAAATGGCTGCTGCTATGAAACACATGAAAACTTTGCCAAGCTTGATAAGTTTGAAGGGGTGGACTTCAGGAGATGGCAAAAGAAGATGCACTTCTTGCTTTCAAGCATGAGTGTGGTGTATGTTCTGAGCACTCCTATTCCTGATGATGGTGATGATGCTACTGTGGAACAAATGAGGAAGAGGAGCAAATGGGAGAATGATGATTACATTTACAGAGGTTTAATCCTCAATGGTATGTCTGATTCTCTCTTTGATATTTATCAGAATGTTGAATCTTCCAATATGGGATTCCTTGGAAGCCAAATATATGGCTGAGGATGCATTAAGTAAGAAGTTTCTTGTAAGTAATTTCACAAATTACAAAATGACTGATTCAAGACCAGTTATGGAACAATGCAATGAATTTCTTGGAATACTTGGAAGGTTTACACAACATAAAATGAACATGGATGAGGCTATTTTAGTCTCTTGTATCATTGACAAAATCCTTCCTTCTTGTAAAGATTTCAAGCATACATTGAAATATAAGAAGGAAGAACTGACTCTTGTTCAGTTGGGCAGTCACCTGCGTATTGAGGAATCCCTCAAGGCGTAGGATAATGACAAGCCAAAGAGCAACAATGTTGCTGGTGCATCTGTTGTCAATATGGTGGAACATAACAATTCCATCAGGTACAATGACACCAAGGGCAAACGTAAACATCATGATAATACAAGGGCTGACCCTAACAAGAAGGCAACACCTACTTGTTGGAAATGTGGCAAAACTGGTCACATTAAAAGGGATTGCAAAGGTGTTAAGGTTGGTGGTAAAGCCAATGGTTCAGGCACTAGTGGTTCAGGGAGTGGTGGTTCTGACAACTCACTTAAAGGTCAGAATATGTTTAATAAATCCTTTCAGATTTATTATGTCACATATGTATCTGAATCTAACTATGTGCAGGATGATGATGTTGCGTGGTGGGTTGACTCTGCAACAACTGTTCATGTGTGCAAAGATAGACGCTGTTTCAAGACTTACGAGTCACTGAATGATGGTTCTATTCTTCACATGGGAAATGAGTCAACAGCCCTGGTGTATGGTCGTAGTTGTGTAGATCTTAGTTTTAGTTCTAAAAAGATTGTAACTTTGTTTAATGTTATTCATGTTCCTGATATAAGGAAGAACCTGGTTTCAAGTAGTGTTTTGAATAATCATGGATATAAACAAGTTATTGAATCTGATAAATTTGTATTATCTAAACATAGTGTGCTTATTGGTTTTGGCTATTTGTGTAATCAAATGTTCAGGCTTAATATTGCCACTGATATTGTTAATTCAACCTTTATGTCAACCTCTAAACTGAACGACTCTACCCTGTGGCATGCTAGACTTGGCCATGTACATTTTAAAAGGATGCAAGATATGTCTAAGGATGGGTTAATCCCAGCATTTGACATGGACACTGAAAAGTGTAAAACTTGCATGATGACCAAAATAACTAAGAAACATTTTCAGGATGTAAAACGTGAGACTGAGCTTTTGGAGCTGATACACAGTGACCTGTGTGATTTGCATGCCACTCCCTCAATGGGAAACAAAAAGTACTTTGTGACATTTATTGATGATGCTTCTAGGTTTTGTTACGTCTATCTGTTACATACTAAGGATGAAGTATTAGATAAATTCAAAGTATTTAAAACTGAAGTTGAGTTGCAACATGTGTCCCTGATCAAAAGATTAAGGACTGATAGGGGAGGTGAGTACATGGATACCTTGTATTTTCAGTCTGTTGGTATAATCCATGAAACGACTGCTTCCTATACTTCTCAGCAAAATGGTATCTCCAAAAGGAAAAACAGGGTATTGAAGGAGATGGTTAATTCCATGTTGTCCTATTCAGGACTAAGTCAAGGGTTCTGGGGTGAAGCTATGTTAACATCTTGCTATTTATTGAATAGGGTTCCCAATAAAAGGAACAAGGTTACCCCTTATGAACTCTGGACTAAAAGAAAACCCAACCTGAACTTTCTCAGGGTTTAAGGTTGTAGGGCTGTTGTAAGACTCCCCGATCCAAAGAAAAAAACTTTGGGTGAAAGAGGCATTGAATGCATCTTTGTTAGATATGCTGAGCATTTCAAGGCATATAGGTTATATGCTATTGAACCTAATGAGTCTGTTTCAATTAACTCAATAATTGAATCAAGGGATGCAATCTTTCATGAGAACAGGTTCTCATCGGTCCCTAGACCAAGTCAAAGGATTCCAAATGGAAGTAATGACATTGGTGTTTCAGAGGTCTCTGATGAGGTTTCTGATGAGGTTGTGGTACAACAACCTGAACCTGAGCTCAGAAAGAGCAAAAGGATCAGGACTCTAAAGTCATTTGGACCTGAGTTTCAATTATATCTAATTGAAGGTACAAGGGATGAGGTCTCTGACTAACACTCCAATTGCTTTAATGTTGAGGATGATCCCAAAACATTTGATGAAGCAATGAAGTCCCAGGATGTTGCTTTCTGGAAAGAAGCAATAAATGATGAGATGGACTCCATCATGGGCAACAACACTTGGGTGTTGGCTGATCTACCACCTGGTTGCAAACCTTTGGGTTGCAAATGGATTTTCAAAAAGAAAATGAAGGTAGATGAAACTATTGAAAAGTTCAAGGCTAGACTAGTCATTTAGGGTTTTAAACAAAAGTCAGAGATTGACTACTTTGATACTTATGCCTCTGTGGCTCGTATCAGTATCATAAGATTGCTGATTACTTTGACATCAATTCACAATCTGATTATTCATCAGATGGATGTGAAGACAACTTTCTTGAATGGTGAATTGGATAAGGAGGTTTATATGAACCAACCTCAGAGCTTCATCTTTCCTGGCAATGAAAACAAGGTGTGTAAACTGATTAAGTCCTTATATGGACTGAAGCAGGCACCTAAGCAATGGCATCAAAAATTTGATGAAGTGGTTTTTTCTAGTGGTTATTTACGTAACCAGTCTGACAAATGTGTGTATAGCAAATTTGATGAATCTAGTAAAGGAGTCATCATTTGTCTATATGTTGATGAGATGCCGATCTTTGGCACTGACCAAAATCAGGTTGACCTGACAAATGAATTTTTGTCATCAAGGTTCTCCATGAAAGACATGGGGGAGGCTGATGTTATCCTTGGTATAAGGATCAAACATGAAAGTAATGGTATATCAATTTCTCAGCCTCATTATATTGAGAATATACTAAAGAATTTAATTACTTTGATTATACTCCAGTGAGTACTCCTATGGATACAACTGAGAAGCTGATGCCTAATAGTGGCAAAGCTGTATCTCAACTTGAGTATTCTAGGGTGATTGGTTGCCTGATATATGCCATGACTTGTACCAGGTCTGATATTGCATTTGTAGTAGGTAAATTGAGCAGGTATACTAGTAATCCTAGTGCTCATCACTGGCAAGCAGTTCAAAGGGTACTGAAGTATCTAAAGAAGACTATGGATTATAGTCTCTCATATATTGGTTATCCTTCAGTATTAGAAGGATACACTGATGCAAGTTGGATCAGTAACACTGAAGACAATTCGTCTACCAGTGGCTGGGTTCCTACTTGGTGGAGGTGCAATTTCTTGGGCATCCAAGAAGCAAACTTGCATCATCAGTTCAACAATAGAATATGAATTTGTGGCTTTAGCAGCTGCTGGTAAAGAAGCTGAATGGTTGCAAAACTTGCTTCTTGAGATTCCATTGTAGCCTAAACCTATAGCACCTATTTTTATCCGTTGTGATAGTGCTGCTACATTGGCAAAGGCTTATAGCCAGATGTACAATGGGAAGTCTAGACACTTAGGTGTCAGGCATATCATGATTCGTGAGCTTATCATGAATGGGGTGATATCTATACAGTTTGTTAGATCTCAACAAAATTTAGCTGATCACTTGACGAAGGGATTGGCTAGAGACTTGGTTATAACGTCTGCTAAAAGGATGGGTTTAATTTCCAACTTAGTCACTGAATGCTAAGACACCCAACTCCCTCCTGAGGAAACTTGGGAGCTGAGTTCAATGTGGAAAGCTAAACATTCAGTGGACTGGAGCACATGTTTTACAATCATCCCAAGGTTGTGCTTGAAACCTGCTGGAAAGGAGGATGAAGTCTTTATTTCTTAATGGTTAATTTCTTCGAAAAAGTGCTAAGCAGGAGCATGAATAAAGAGGAACCACCTATGTGAATGTTGAAGTTTTGCCGCTTTAGGGAGCTTTGGACTTTTGGCTCTTACAACATTTGTGAATTGGATATGGACACATGGCTTATTTAGTGTAAGGAGCGTTTAAGTGTTTGAAAACTTGTGTGTATTTTATCTTCAGGTATTCAGGTGGGTTGAAGGGTTCAATTCTTAGAACACCTTGATTCTTGAGTATTTGAACATGTAATGTACTAAGATGGGAATTCAATCTTCAAGATATTTTCATTTATGCACATGTTTTGTTTTATGTTTATTTTCATGCAAAAGGAATTATACTAAATTGGGGAGGATTGTTGGAAATTTAGTTCAATTGAGGGATATGATCCTAATTGGAAATGGGTTTGGAGGTACGGAGTGTATACCCATTAAGTCCCTGATTACCCTGACTCTAATAGTGGTGGGGAGTAACTCATCAGAAGGTTCAATCCTTCAGAGAGTTACTACTGCTAGTCTAAGTACTATGCAGTACTAAGTTACTACTGCTGGAGCAAGTTACTACTGTTGGCATAAGTTAGTACTGCTGGAATGAGTATGTAACTACTCTGACCTATTCAAGTGGCAGTTAAAACTGCATTTATGACCACGTTTAATTGGTCATATAACCACTATTGGCTATAATAGGGATAATTATGAGGCGATTAATGGGCCGATTAATCCTCATAATTTCATTTGACTAGCTTTGATTATTTTCCTATAAATTGGAAATCAATCATGAAGATATAGAACAGAAAACATAAACACTTGGATGCGCATGGGTTATTGATTTGTGCCTAATTCAATAACGAATGTAGATATTCATGATACCCAGGCAATAGGGTCGAATAGTTTACTTTGGAAAGTGATAACACGATTCCAAGTGATATCTGGTAACCATTCATTGGTACGTAGTTAGGTAATCGATTATTTTCACCCTATTCTGGGCTCACCGCACCGAACAATATTATGATGTTTTCCTGGTTCTTAAAAAGATGCATGTATGCAAAAATCGGCTTTCTTGCATTTGCTACATAGTACGTATAGCATGGCTAGAGCCGGTGAAATGGGCGGTCAACCAGCTGAATAAAAAGTCAAAACAGATCGGGTGTTATTGATTGAGAAGACTTGTCAACAATATTTTGGCTATGTTTGGCGCGGAGTTTTTTGGAGCTTTTTGGGGCGATGAGCGGTGAGTAATGAGCTTTTTGATTTTTATTGTTCGTTTGGATAAGGAGCGGTGAGCTTTGCGATTTTTCAGGAATGCTCATTTTCCCAATGCTTATTTAAGAAGCTGTGAGCGGTGGGCTGTGAGCTGTGGCTACTGCTCACAGCTCACTGCTACTGTTCACTGCCTTTTGTGTTTTTTTAATTGTGTAAATAGTTAAAATATTAAATTTGAATACAAAAACTACACACAGTATGCATTTTAATGTATTTCATTATAGATCTTGCCTTAATCTTAAGCTAAAATCAAACAGTCATGATTCTAGCATTTCGTTACCTAGGGTTCTAGTTGAATAAAGACCTTACACTTGCTTAGTGCACTACTCGCTTATGCTTAATCACGAATAAGTTATATTGAAGTTTTCCCTAAGAATCTTATTCGAATGCCGGAAGTGGCGACAAAATGACTCATTAGTCTTGTACTTCACCTTTTGATTTTGAATAATTCTTATTAGTGGTGGTTTAAAGACTTATTGGGGATGCAAGAGAGCATCTCAAGATTTGATATGGAATTATGGATTGTTAATTCGTCTTAATAGTTTTAGAGGAATGCTACACATTCCTACCATCAACCATTAAGTATTTTCATCTCAAGATTTAATAGTCTGAACCAGTGAAATATAATTCTCAATATGTAACTTGTTCACCAATCTAAATTGTTGGACATAAAAAACAATAAAAATTTCCAGTATGAATGTTTTAAATTATAGAACAAACTACAAAGAATTGTACTAAAAGAATAGTTGAGGTTTACAATCGGGGTAAAAAGAGCTAGTTATGAGACTTAAGAGAAATCTTTATAGGCATCCCTTTGGAGGGAAATGGCAGCGGATCCATGAAAATTGGCTCATCGGTGTGCACTAGTGACCAGTTATATCGTGTCACAACATAATGCACTAGTACAAGAATGTTGAGCTTTGCCAGTTGGTATCCTGCACAAAGTCTTGGCCCTCCACCAAATGGTATAAAAGAGTAAGCTTGAACTGGATCTTCAATATCTGCTTGGGTTAAAACTCATTGGATCCGGAAAAAACTTTTCATCATAATGTGTTCCGTATGTTGTCCAAAGCACCTTCCAGTCTTTAGGAATAGTAATTCCTTCAAACGGAATGTCAGTTGTCGCTTTTCTGAAGGATCCAAATATGGGAGGGCAGAGTCGCATAGTCTCACGGGCTACTTGCCATGTATACTCCATTTTCTTCACATCTTCAAATGTCAAAGCTTCACCTGACCTTTTATTCCCAGCAATTTCTTCATGTTCTTTAAGTAAACGAGCATAACAATCCGGGTGGTTTGCGACCATCCTAAACGTCACTGTAATAGCGTAAGAAGTTGTATCATGAGCTGCAAACACCAGCAAAACGACGTTATCAACAACTTCCTCTTCGGTAATCTCTCCTCTGATCAAAGCAGCCACCAACTTAGAAAACAGCATGCCGTCTTGTTCAACTTTCCCACTTTCCATGGCCTCCCTCTTCCTTTTGACTTCACCAATCAATACCTTCTCTATTTCTGCTCTCGCTTTCTTAGCCCTCGAGAATTTTGTCCCTGAGAAATTAATCGGAGGAGACAAAACACCTTCCAAGACACGCTCGAAAACACCAAACATCTTCTCTGGCTCAATCCCAATCCCAAACAAGCATTCGAGCACTATAGTGAATGTAAGCATCTTTGTTGACCGATATAGACTGATCTCTTCACGATTTTGCCAGTTCTTCTCCATGTGTTTCTGAATTGAGTTACACATTCTTGGGACCATAGCCTCGAGCCTAGAAATGTTGACAGTCGATGTAATGATGCCACGAAGGCAACGGTGAGAATCTCCTTGTTTCTCCATGATTGAATTCTTTCCCATCAATTCAACAGCTGAAGTTGGCCATGAACTTACCACCAACTTAAACTCATTTGACATAAAGAACTTATTTGCTGTAGTCCCATTTACGACCACAGTTGGTGATTCCATGAGCTTCGTTTTAAACACGTTGCCATACTTCTTGAATCTTGGTTGAAAAAATTCCTCGTACAATTGATTCATACGTTGAGCTTTGTAAAACTCGACCCACTACAAAAAATTGGTTTAATCTACACACTTTTTTTCGTCACACTTCTAAAAGTGCGTAAAATTTTATTAATTTCTTAACACTTAATAATGTGTAAAAATTGGATACTTTGATAAGTGTGGAAAAAATGTAAAACAATTAATTTTCCACACTTATAGCTGTGTAAAAAAAAGATCACACTTTTAAGTGCGAAAAAATTTAAGAAATGGCCACACTTATAGGTGTAAACCCATATTCTCCACACTTCTTCAAAGTGTGGGGACCTAAGCATTCTCCACACTTCCTCAAAGTTTGAGTGTTACAAATAACTTTCATATTTAGAAGTGTGAAGAAATCTTATAATTCTTTACACTTAAAAGTGAACTTTTATTTGATACAACTATAAGTGTGAAAAATTTATTGTTTTACAATTTTTTTTCACACTTATTAATGTAAACAACTTTTACACATCATTAAATGTTAATAAACTTATAAAATTTTACACACTTTTGAAAACCGTGAAAATAAAGTGTGGAGAATCAACTATTTTTTTGTAGTGACCGTTTCTCCAATCGAAGGGAGACCTGTATCGTCATAGGGCATGGTCCCTGTGGTTTGTCAAAAATTTCACCTATCGTCTCTCAAACTTAAAAGTTGCTTGTATCGTCCCTATCGCTGCCAAAGAATAACATGAATGGTCCCTTTGAGGGACGATAGGTGAAATTTTCAACAAACCAAAGAATAACATGAATGGTCCCTTGAAGGACCATTCATGTTATTCTTTGGCAACGATAGGGACGATACATGCAACTTTTAAGTTTGAGGGATGATAGGTGAAATTTTTGACAAACCACAGGGACCATTCGTGTAATTTACTCTAAAGAATATCGCAAAGATGGTGATGTAGGCAGCCATTGGCTATGTAAAGTTTGTGTTTGTGTGTTGGTTGTTTGTTGTTTAAGATTTGTTGAGGAAGAGAGTGGAGTGTTATAATGTATTTATAGGTATGCAAAGAGGGAAAGATTGATCGAATTTAGTCAGTTGCCAAATGAAGTCAACTAGTTAGTTAATGTTCATAAAATAATACAAAGCCAGTTGTTTTTTGGGGTGGCTGATGAAATCTCAAGTCGGCCCGACTTAAAGATTCAATATTTATTCGACTCATGTGACTAATATTTTTTCAGTTAAACTCGCTGACTTTGTAATACCGTTGTAAAGATTCCTTCGCCTCCAAAACATTTAACTAACTTTTTTGTTCCCAACTCATGTCCGCGTACATTTTTGTTGTATGTTAACGCCAAATGTGTAGGTTAATGATGGAAGCTTGAGATATTCAAATAAAGATAGCAAGTTCAAACCTCCGTGAGTAGCGATTTAAAGCTAGCTTCTGGCCGATCTATTCTTCAAAGCAATCGTCTTTATTTCGAGATGATACTTGCAACTTTATTTATAAGGATATTTACTTACAAAAATAAAAAATTATCTAACTTGTCATTCTTTATAATTATGTGAAACCAACCATGCTTTCGAATTCCGTCTATTGCATGTGTCATCTAATCATTTCACTTTTCCATTTATCAACACTTCAATTAATGGCAGGGGCGGAGCCAGGAATTTTTATTAAGGGGGGCTCGGATATTTTGGGATAGTAATAAGTAATAATGTTTTTTTCGGAACCAATGATCGAATTGATAAACCTAGTGCGCTCAAATGATGAACTTGCACTATTAAAAATATATCTGGCCTTTATAAAAATCTTGACTTATCAAATACTTATTTTTAATAAAAGATGACAAACAATTAACTTGTAAGTCCACATAGATAAAATTTTCGTTTACCAAAATAACAAGCAACACAACATAAATCAAAAGAATGAACCAACAATTGTATTTGACTTTCCCATTCCCTAAGGATTTGATATAAAACTCTCCTTTTTCTCTACATTCATACGTGACTTGTTTCTACCAATGTTTTAAAACTCGGTTCGACCCGGCCGGTTCAACCGGTTGAACCGGGAATCGGAGTTATGACAGGTCCATTGTAAGCCGGGTTTTCACTGAAAGTTAAACCGGATTGAACCGCCGGGTTTTGGTCAACCCGGGTCAAACCGTCGGACCGAAAACCATCCGGTTCAGCATGTATTTAAGGAAAAGAAAGAGAATGATGTAACAACAGATGATGTGATCGGCATGTTAGTTGTGTAAATGAACCATACCCTTTCTAATCTTGTTGGATATCGATCTATTGTTGTTTTGGTTTCTGGTACGTCGGTGTGGAGTAACATGATGCACTGAGCCGATTGAAAATGGGGTTTATGTGTGTTGATACAAAAGTTGGGCGTTCTTTGTTTTCGTACCAATTAGATCTTAATGCTTGAGACCTACGCACTAAGAAAACAAAAAGACACCGTTAGGCTTATCGTGGGATTGTCTCCCACGATTATCCTCTGGCGTGAGAGTAAGTAATCGGTTTTAGGTTTAGTTGAAGAGTTAGGGTTGAAGATCGTACCTTTAATGAGAGTCGAGGGACTCTTTATATACACACGAAACCCTAGTTGGTTTCGTGTTCCTCACTCCTCAGCGTATCCCGCATAGGTCGGTTATTTGATACATATCCCATAAATAAAAGATATCTTATCAAAACCATAGATAACTTTGGGTTTGGGCCATCGTGAGCCCAAACCATTATCGTGATAGCCCATTCGTGATGGGCTTTAGTATTGGTAGCGTCCATTGGTCGGGTTCGTGACCCGAATGCGGACTATACGTCATCATGTCCCCCCAGTCTAGTATGCGTAGTGTAACGACTGCGGATGCTAGACTAACAAATGTAGAAAAAATATTCCTCGATGCGTAGCGGGGAAGTTTCAAGTGTTTCCCGCCAAAATTAGCAAATTAAACTAGTCCAAGTACATCCGTATCTCTTTCGAAAATCGTGAGGGTTGGGTGAAAAAGTACTTTACCTTTTTGCGTCCCAGCCACACGATTGAGGCAAGTGGGGAACACGTGTCATCCATCCACCAATATGTGTAACCCTATATAAAGGTTAGCCGTCGTTTCACTGTGGCTACCACAGTAAAAAAAACATCATTTTCCACCAATGTTAAACCTTCGAACAACGATCAAAAAAATCAACAAAAGCTAAGATAATAGCGCGTGCGCTTATAAGAGTTATTGAAGGTTAATCATGGTTCTTCAATTGTCCGATTTTAATTCCGATATATTTGAGGATGAACTTCGTCAGTTTACCTCAGATTATTACATCCCTCTCACATTGCATCCGGTAGTACCGGCAGCAAATGCGTCAATAGCGAATTTCCCGCAAGGGAAGGTGGGGGTATATACACGTTTCTTCGAATTTGCCAACCAACGCGCACCCATTTCCCTATTTTTGTGCGATATTTTAAACCATTATCGTCTCCATATTTCACAGCTGCACTGTATAGGTGCAGCAAAAATAACCAATTTTGAAGTGAACTGTCGCTTGTTAGCGATAGAACCCACAATCCATCTATTCCGCGCGTTTTACCACACGTCGTGGTCAAACGGGTGGGTTTCCTTCTCCAAGCGCGCAGGGCAACTGCAGTGCTATACGGAGAAGTTAGACGCACTGAGGGTATGGAGGGAAAAGTTCTTCTGGGTTGATAGTGCATTTTTTCCATGGATTTTTGAGTTCTATACTCAAGAATCGTTACCGAGAGATGAGCGCCCCATCCCCGGAACATATAGCGCAGAGGATGCGGAGACCATTAATGCCAACCGCATACCGATCAAGGCGTATCCAGAGGAGTTTTTGGTGCACATGGGCATCAGTCGCAATTACTTCGGTAGTCCGGAGGAAGTGCCAACATTTTTGGACGAGAATAGCCGGGGTGGGTGCTTGTCTCTTCCTTCCTCTTCGCTTATTAGTTGTAAGCGTTCTTCCCTTTGTAGTGTAGCTAACTTATTTTGTGTTTGTTTAATTTTTGTTGCGCAGAGATGGATCTGTTCAGCGTTGTTCGCTTGGAGAAGCCGAAGCAAGTACTGTGGGTGTACGCCCATTAAGAGATGGCGAGGAGCCGATTTTACAGGCTACTGCGGGGCGCACGATGGAGATTGTGCAGGAAGAATCTGAGGATACGCCCCCCGTTGTTTTAGAGGCGACGCCTCTTCGCAGTTTTCCCACTCCTGAGGTACAAATGGATATAGAAGAGTTATCGCAGACTGATTCGTCAGACAGCGTGGGAGTTTCTGTGAGTGAGTCTGGCCAAGGGGTGAAGCGCAAGGCAGTTGCTGGGGATGATGGCGCTAGTACATCCAAGAGAAGGCGCCATCTCATCTCTAGTGAGCCCTCCTCATCAGAGGAGAATGCGTCGCAGAAGGAGACAACTGAGATTCCTTCTCTCAAGTAAGTAATTAGGCTTGTATCTTTAAATCTGCATTTCTTTATTCCGTAATGATACTATAAAGTAGTGCTATTATCTGCGTGCAGTGTTGAGGTTGCTGCGCGCGCTAGGGAATCGCCCCCCAAGGCGGGTCCTTTGCCTGCTGATCATCTTGCGCAGGGGGGCCAAGAATTTGGGACAAAAGCTCCCGAAGATGTTCCTACAGAACAGTTGATTGAGGAGCTGTGCTTAGCTGCTGCACAGCTGAAGGCTAGGTATGCGGGTGAGAGTAGCCTTAGTGTGCAGAAAGATGAGGAGATCGCTTCTCTGAAAGCTCAGTTGGCGGCAGCGCAGGCCGAGGTTAGGGCAACAGATGCTTATGCTCGAAAGGTCGCTGAAGAGAAGATGTCTTTGCTTGCTGAAGTAGGTCAGGAGCGTGCTGCGTTCACAAAATACCAGAACACTTGCCTTTGGGTGTTGAAATATATGGAGCTGAACAAGAACACGCACATCACCCAGTTGGATGACTTTCGTAAGGCTGTGCAGGATTCGCTGGAGAAACAGGAAATGAAGCTGCGCAAGCTGAGCATCGAATATGACGAAGAGTTGTACCCTCACCTGGTGTCATCAGTTGCTGAGCGCAGGTGGCTTATAAGCCATGGTTTGCGCCTTGCTGCTATGGGTACTTTGGAGTCGCAGGAGGTGAAAGGGGTATTTGGGGAAGTTGTTGAGCGCGCGTTGGCACGTGGCCAGGCGCAGGCTATAGAAGAGCTTGCTGAGAGAAATTTTTTGACCGTGCCTGTTACTCAAGTACCGGGTTACAATGCCAACTCCTATGATGAGCTTGTCGCTGCCATGGAGAAGATGAAGCTACTTGATCTTCCTCACATTGCCCAGTTAGAGCGCGATCAAGATTATCCCATAAGTGTGATTATGGAGGGACTAACCTTGGCCAGGCACACAGCAGAGGGCGCGGAGGCACATCCTGACTACTTCCTCAAGCCGGATGTGTCGCAGTTGCAGGTACCTATCTTTGCCCGCCCTCGTGACATCCTTAATCCTTTTGCCCTCGAAAAGGAGATCCCGCTGAGGGAATCCTTAGAGGCGCATGCTATGAGACTTGCAAAGAAACAAGGTGTGAAGGGGAAGGCCATCCTTTGTGGTGTTGGGGCTGCACACATACCTAGATCTGATGGGGTACCTGTTAGCGTGCCAACAGTGTCGCCTAAGGATAGTGCTCTCCTCAGGAAGATTGAAGAAGCTGGAGGTACTGCATACCATGTTGGTAGCTCAGGGCTTAGACGCACCCGTAGCTTGTCTTGGTAATTTTTGTAATAGATTAACATTTTGTTGCACATGTGCCTGTTAAGTCTATATCTTGTATGAACTTGTAGTCCGTAATAACATGTTGATTAGAAAAAATACGATTATACGCATATTGTATCAAATGTGATTGTGGTTATAGTGTTTGTACTTAGTTATGTTGTCTTTGCATAAAAGACGTCTATGTTGTGTCTAACATAGCAACTTGTTGTGTACATACTTAAGAAAATTCATAAAAAATCCATAATCGTGTATGAAGTTCATAAAATTTACAAGTTTATTGGTTGATTATGCAGCGTACTACAAATATCATATCAAGGAGTTAAGTGTCTTAGCTCCTAAGTTGTTAAACGCGCACAGTGTGCATTGTTGTGTATCCGTCGTGGGATACACATTGAACTTACTCCAACGTCTTGAGAGTAAGGTGTTTAACAAGGATGCGTGATCCGATGTTGATGGGTTTGCAACCCTCTTACTCAACGAGTTTGTTAGTAGGTTTACTCATCCTTTTACCATCGTGGGTTTTAATAGGTGCATGCACGCCATATAGATAGAAAATGAAATAACAACCATATTGAGACAAATAACATGTAAACAATAAAGTGAAATGTGTCGCGGAATTAGCTAGAAACCGCGACATTTGAATTAATACTTGCAAGTTTTTATAAAAAAGGAAAGACATTTTTCTAAATGAAACAAAATGTAAATACCGGATATTTATTAAGCACTTACTAAAGTGCGGAGGTGTCCGTGTGTGAGGTCGTAACCTTTCCTAAAGATAGCATCTCTTGAGATTGTAAACATTCCATGTGCGCTGTAGCTCGCGGCCATCCATGTCACGCAGCTTGTATGCGCCTTTACCTAGTGCTTCAATGACCTCATAGGGTCCTTCCCACTTTGGTCCAAGTTTACCTGTATCTTCTGCGTGGCTTGCATCGTTAGCGCGATAGACAAAGTCGCCTGGTCTGAATGAGGTGCTTCGAACTTTAGCGTCGTAATATCCCTTCATTTTTGACTTGGCTTTTGCTTCGCGTATAGCTGCGCGTTCACGCCTTTCTTCCAATAGGTCCAAGTCGATACGTCGTTCGTCGTCATTGGTTGCGATATTAACTTCCGCGGTTTGAATAGTTGGCATCCCAATTTCAGCTGGTATGACAGCTTCTGTCCCATAGACAAGAGAAAAAGGAGTGTCTCCATTGCTAACTTTGATTGTCGTGCGGTGCGCCCATAAGACATGCGATAATTCATCCACCCATCTCCCCTTGTGTTTGTCTAGGCGCGCTTTAATTCCTTCGCCTAGACTACGATTTGCGCGCTCAACCAAACCATTGGTTTGTGGGTGTTTGACTGACGCGAAGTGTTGTGTAATATTTAGCTCTGCGCACCAGTCTTTGAACGGGTTATCACGGAATTGTTTTCCGTTGTCCGAAACAATCTCCCCAGGTAATCCAAAGCGGCATACAATATTTTCCCAAACGAAGCGTTTTACTTGATTACCTGTGATTGTCGCTACTGCTTTCGCTTCAATCCACTTAGTGAAGTAGTCTACTGCAACAATAAGGAATTTCAGTCCTCCTGCTGCGACAGGGAAGGGACCCGCAATGTCGATACCCCACTTATAGAATGGCCATGGAGAAGTGATAGGTGTTAGCTCCTGTTGTGGTCTGCGCGGGATGGGTCTATGAACTTGGCAGTCATTACATTTCTTTATTACATCACGCGCATCGCGATGCATGGTGGGCCAGTAGTATCCTGACCGCAGGGCTCGCGCTATGACATATCGTGGTCCTGAATGCATACTGCATGAACCGGCGTGGATCTCCCGGAGTACGTAATCTGCCTGGAGAGGTCCAACGCACCGAAGCCATGGTTGTAGGAATGAGCGCCGATATAGGATACCATCTCTAAGTTCGAACCTCTGCGCTGTGCGCCGTATCCGTCGAGCGTCCTTCTGCTCCTCGGGCAGTTTGCCTTTACTTATGAATTCGATGATAGGGGTCATCCATGTAGGATCCTGCTCTTCTATCACCGTAGATATCTCCATCTCCGAGATGGATTTGTTCTTTAGGATCTCCACTAACACTTGTTTTGACAGGTGCGCGAAGCTAGTAGATGCGATCTTGCTTAGCGCATCCGCTTTCTTATTTTCACCTCTAGGAACTTGTTTGATGGTAAACCTGTCAAAACCTTGGATTAGTGATTTGTTCTTGTCGAGGTATTGGACCATGTTATCCTCTTTAGCCACATATTCGCCCAACACATGGTTGGCTACTAATCGGGAGTTCACATTTGCTTCTAGGTTACATACACCCATTCGATTTGCAATGCGTAATCCGGCGATTAGGGCTTCATATTCTGCCTCGTTGTTCGTGGCTGTGAATTCAAAACGCAGTGCGTAAGTGAATTCCATTCCTTCTGGATTAGTGAGGATAAGGCCAGCGCCTGACCCATCTACGCATGAAGATCCATCCGTGAACAGGACCCATGGTTCTTGTGGTTCTACCTTGCTCGGTGGAGGTGCGTCATCGGTATCTGGTTTTTCGATGATGAAGTCTGCTAGTATTTGCCCTTTAACCGCAGTGCGTGGTCTATAAGAGATGTTATATTCGCCTAGCAGCACACTCCATTTTTGTAATCGCCCCGATGCGTCAGGTTTAGAGATAACTTGCTTGATAGGTTGGTCTGTGATCACCGCTATTGGGTGCGCTTGAAAGTATCTACGCAGTCTTTTGGCGGCGAACACTAACGCCAAGACCAACTTCTCCATTGGGCTGTAGTTAATCTCTGTCTTCTTGAGTGCTTTGCTCACAAAATATATCGGTGTTTGGACGGAGTTCCTATCTGTCAGTAGCACCGCGCTGACTGCTCCATGAGTCGCAGACAAATAGACAATTAACTCCTCCCCTGGTCGGGGTGCGACTAGCTTGGGAAGCGCTGCTATATGTTGCTTAAGCTGTGTGAAAGCTTCTTCCGCTTCTGCAGTCCAACGAAAGTCTCCCTTTTTCGTACACTTCTTGAGCGTTTTAAAGAGAGGAAGTGACTTATCCGCTGATTTGGACAGGAATCTGTTCAAACCGGCTAGCTTTCCATTCAGAGACTGAACTTCTTTCAACGTGCGTGGTGAAGGAAGTTGGATGACAACCTCTGTTTTTTCTGGGCATGGCTTAATGCCATCTGGTTCTATCAAATATCCTAGGAACATGCCTTCTGTAGCGCCAAAAGTGCATTTCTTAGGATTCAACTTCATGTTGATCTTTCGTAGTGTTCTAAATGTTTCTTCAATGTCGCGCACCACTTCGTCTTCAGTATGGCTTTTTATGACAAGGTCGTCCACATAGACCTCTAGGTTGCGGCCCACTTGCTTTTCAAATGCATTATCTACCAGTCGCTGGTAGGTGGCGCCCGCATTCTTCAGGCCAAAAGGCATCTTTGTATAACAAAAGACGCCTTGGCTTGTGTGGAAGGCTGTTTTTTCCTCGTCTTCCATAGCCATTTGGATTTGGTGGTACCCTTTGTATGCATCTAAGAAACATTTAAAGGGATATCCGCACAAAGATTCCACCTTCCAGTCTATCTCTGGTAGTGGGTAGCAGTCCTGTGGACATGCTTTATTAAGGTCAGTGAAGTCCACACACATCCGCCAACTACCATCGCTCTTCTTGACCATTACTGGATTGGAGAGCCACTCATGGTAATAGACTTCTCGCATGATGCCAGCGTCCACAAGTTTGTGTACTTCTTCCAGGATGGATTTTGCGCGCTCTGGAGCCTGGCCGCGTTTTTTCTGCCTTATTGGGGAATATCCTTGTCGGATTTTTAGCTTGTGTTCTGCAATCGAGCGTGGCACACCAGTCATGTGCTTTGGTTCCCATGCGAAGATATCCAGATTCTTTTGCAAGAGTGCGCACACAGCGCTCTGCCTTTATCAGACAGCGATCCCCCGATCGATACTTCTTGTTCCGGATACTCAAGGTGAATTGCCACCTTCAGATTTGGTACTTTAGCTGCGCTCTGTTCTGGGGTGTGCGTCGTCTCGTATGTAATCGTATTACACTCTCCTGGTGGCGCAGCGCTGTTGTAGATGGTAACAATGCCGCCTTCTACCGGGAATTTGAGCATTCCATGTGCTGTGGATGGTACTGCGCGCATTGCCGAAATCCCTGGTCTTCCAATAATGCCATTGTATGGTGAAGGAGATCTGATCACCATAAAATTCATCCAGGCTGTCGTGGAGTGTTCCTTATTACCAACAACGACTAGTAGTTGCAGTTGCCCCATGGGCCATATCTTTTCTCCTGTAAAGCCAATAAGCGCAGTCGTGGCTGGGCTTAACTGTGTTTGTATCTCAGGGCGCAATCTCTTGAAACAATGCTCATACATTATATCCGCTGATGCCCCTCCATCAACATACATGCGGTGGATATCGTGACCCCCCGCATTTATCTCAATGGTGAGTGGTTCTGCCACTGCGTTGTCCGCAGCCAAGGTGGGAAAAGAGATTTCGCTTCCATGAGAAAATTTTTGGCTGACCTTTTGCCTAGTCTTTCGCTGCCATGATTGTATCATGAAGATTGTGTCAGCCTTGTCTTTAGGCGCCTCTTTCTTGCCCCCAGGTTTCTGTTTATCTTTCCCATCCTTAATGTTTTTAACAAGATGGTCCAATCTGCCTTCTTTTACTAGCTTCTCTATTAATTGGCGCAATTGGACACACTCATTGGTAGTGTGGCCCTTCTGTGCATGATACTCGCAGTATCCGTTCCCTACGCGCCGATCTTCTGAGGTGCGCATAGGTGGGGGTCTCGGAAAGTTCGCGCCTTCCGTCGCAAATATCTCCTTTGGAGTCTTCGTTAGTGGGGTGTACTTGTCGTTTCCCCGTCTGCCCCCTTGACTGCGATAGCTTTTGTTACGATTGCTACTCTGGTCATTGGATTGTCTCCTTGGCTCTTCTTGTGACCTATGGTTTGAGTAGCCTTTCTTGCTATCCGCAGCGGCGGCTTCTCCTTGGATGAAGGACCTCGTGCTCTTCATGAGTTCATCAAAGGTTTGGGGAACCCTATCATTTAACTTTTTGATAAGGTCTGGGTTATTGATTCCGTTCATAAACCCTGAAATCTTTAATATTTCGGGGCATGCCTTGACATGTATGCATTCATCCTTATAGCGCTCCATAAAAGCGCTTGTGGATTCCCCTTGGCGCTGTTTTACTCTAGCGAGTTCGACAGGGTTCTTGGCGCACTTCTTCCGCTGAGTGAAGTTCAAACGAAACGCCTTCCGCAACTCTTCAAACCCATTGATGCTTCTACGTGGAAGCTTACTGAACCAGTTTCGCGCATTCCCCACTAAAGTAGAGTTAAACATGTGGCACCACACAGGTTGTGGCCAATTTTCGATGGTTGCTGCTGATTCGAAAATTTTTAGGTGGTCATCAGGATCACCTGTTCCATCATAAGTCTTAACATTGGCGGGCATGCGCCTTTTTTATCTTCTGAAAAGTCACTGATGCGCCGAGTGAATGCGTCAACCTTTTGGCGGCGCCAGGGACGAGACATATCTTCGTCTTCCCAGTCGCGGGATCTTCCCCTGGACTTCCAGTGTCCTGTTTCTTTGTCCTCGTTGTCCGAGGAGTCACTTGAGGATGAGCTTACCCTTTTGCGGCGCTTGCGCCGACTATCCTCGGAATCCGAGCTTGAAGGGCTTTCACTTGGGGAGCATCGTCGCCCAAGTCTATCGTGGACTCTGCGACTGCCAAGTCTAGCGTGGACATTGGTGCGCCGTCCATCATCTTCGTGCTCCTCCAGAGATTGTAAGTCGGCTGCTTCATCATCCACAACTTTCCTTCCGATCCTAGTAAACACAGGGTGTCGGCTGCCATCTTTCTCGCGCCTTTCCTTTCGGTAGCGCGGTGGGGATGCTTCACGCTCAGGATCAAAGTTGAGCCTGGCTTGCAGGCTCTAACTTGACCTCTTTTTCGCTTCCTCTCGCATCAGCGCAGCCAAGGTTTCATAGTTTTGGGACACGAAATCACTTGGCGCTAGTTCAGGCGCGACTCCTTCTAGCGCAAGAGTGTCTGTTTCCAAATCAGGACCCTTGTTTCGGGTGGGCGCATTTGGCGGTTCTGTGAAGTTTAATTCCGGCATGGCGAGAGGAGTGCGCAGTAGATCCACCGTGCTAGTGGTTGTTGTAGTAGCATGGGTAGTCCTTGTGATCGGTTCTACTGGAGTAAAAGCCAGATCTGAGTATGATCCTAGGCTTTTGGGCGCACTGGTTGTTCCAGAGGGCGGCTTAGCGGCTGAATCAGTTTGCTGCTTCTTCCCCAGTAGGTCGTCATGCGTTTTCTTCGTCTGCGGAGTCCGCTGATTTGGGTTTCCATGCTTCGTCATTCTAGTTCTTCGTAGAGTTCTTAGTGTAGGGTCCCACGGATGGCGCCGCTTGTTGATACAAAAGTTGGGCGTTCCTTGTTTCCGTACCAATTAGATCTTAATGCTTGAGACCTGCGCACTAAGAAAACAAAAAGACACCGTTAGGCTTATCGTGGGATTGTCTCCCACGATTATCCTCTGGCGTGAGAGTAAGTAATCGGTTTTAGGGTTTAGTTGAAGAGTTAGGGTTGAAGATCGTACCTTTAATGAGAGTCGAGGGACTCTTTATATACACACGAAACCCTAGTTGGTTTCGTGTTCCTCACTCCTCAGCGTATCCCGCATAGGTCGGTTATTTGATACATATCCCATAAATAAAAGATATCTTATCAAAACCATAGATAACTTTGGGTTTGGGCCATCGTGAGCCCAAACCATTATCGTGATAGCCCATTCGTGATGGGCTTTAGTATTGGTAGCGTCCATTGGTCGGGTTCGTGACCCGAATGCGGACTATACGTCATCAATGTGTGAAGCGATTGAGAAAGGGGTTCATGTTCTGTAGCTTGTGTTTTGTTATAATGAAGGGGAATGGGAAGAAAGAAGAAGTGTTAGGTTTGTGGTGAACTCATGAGTCAAACGTGTGTTAAGGCTGGATGCAGTAAGGAGGGTCAATCCTTCTCATTTTCTCTGCCATGTCAGCTTTCTCTCTCCAGCGACCTTCAGGCGATTGGGTGCCCCAGTAAGGCGACCTTCATCTTTTTTTTTTTTTTTTTTTTTTTTTTTTTTTTTTTTTTTTTTAAACATTTTTAACACAAACTTTAATTTCATTAATAATTAAAACATTACATAATAATTCAAATAAATTTAAAAATTACAATAAAATTCAAATAACTTTCAAACATTACGATAATAAAACGACTAAACTAGTTTTGATTATGACGATGCCAAATGTCTTCCACCAAATCGGCTTTGAGGCTAAGATGAGTTGTTTTGTTGACTATCTCCTTGGTAATTTCTAATGATTCCACGTGCGTTCTTATGGGATCATAAGAACGGTGCTGCTCCGCTGGAAAGAATGTGGGAGATATCGCCCGGTCTTCGTCCAGAATTATCATATTATGTAATATGATGCATGTGTACATTATATGTGATAGACGCTCTTTGTCAAACCCTTTAGCCGGATGTTTAATCATTAGCCACTTCCTCTTTAGTACACCAAAAGCACGTTCCACATCTTTTCTTGCTGCTTCGTGCATCGTCTTATACAATATTCGTTTGTGATCACCTGTCCCTGGATTTTTAATGGACTTCACAATAACAGAGTATTCCGAATATATCCCATCAGCAAGATAATATCCCCGTTTATAAGGCACGCCGTTAGCAACGAATTCCACATCCGGTGCTCTCCCCGTTGTGAGATCATTGAAAAGAGGTGATTTAAGTAAAACATTTACGTCGTTATTCATCCCGGCGACACCAAAGAACACATGCCAAATCCATAAATCTTGGGAGGCGATCGCTTCCAATAAAATGAAAGGAGATTGTCCGTGATCACCCCTACAAAATTGAGCTTTTAAAGCATGTGGGCAATTCTTCCATGGCCAATCTGTACAATCAATGCTTTCTATCATCCCAGGAAACCCATGCCTTTCGTAGTGATGAGCATAGAGTTTGTCAATGTCAGTAACCGTTGGCTTTCGCAAATACTCTGCACCATATAACTCCATGATGGCCTCACAAAATTTTTGGAGACACTCACGAATTGTTGACCCACCCATTTGCACATATTCGTCTAGAGCATCAGGATTGACTCCGTATGTCAATTGACGAAGTACATTTCATCAATGGAGAAATACCAAGTAAGCTCGCACAACTAGGAGTTTGTTGGAAATAAGGTGAATGATCGGTTACCTCTCGAACAATTCGTGTGAATAGTTTTCGGCTCATTCGGAAACGATCATGGAATGCTTGATCACCGTATCTTGGGGTCTCGCAGAAGTAAGCAGCCACTAAATGGTTATGAGCACCCAAACGATCCCTACTAATTTGGTTTCGTGAGACTTTAGGTTGTGACGCTTCATAAGCATCCCAACACTCTTCCGCAAACATCATAAACTCGCTACTAACTTCATTTTCATCATCCGAAGATGAATCGGCAATGAATAGCTCGTAAGAATTCATGGTTTGAAAGTGTGAAATAAAAAGTGAAATGAGTGTGTTATTTGAGAGAATGTGTGAAAAAATAGTGAGATGAGTGTGTTTATTTGTAGTATTTATGAAGTTTAAAAGATTTTTTATTTTTATTTTTTTTTTATTATTATTTTTTTATTCAAACCGTTAGCCAACGGTTATGTCAATTTTTTTTATTATTATTTTTTTTACTTTGCAACGGTATTCAAGCAAGAAACACAAAAAAAAAAAAAAATAAATAAATAAATAAAAAAAATAAAAAATAATAAAAAAATGAGTCGATCGACTTTGAGATCCTCATTCTCAAAATAGCTCCAATCGATCGATCATCAAAAATCACCACATCAAGGATGATCGAATCCGATCGAATCAAACGATCGATCGATATCTGTTACTGCATCCAGCCTAATATAATCTGATGGCTCATGTAACAAGGTACTGTATTAGTGCTTACTAAAAAGATTTTTTTTTCGTTTTAAATATACAATAATATACTGTACATGATTTTTCCTTGATGAATGTCAAAATACAATTCATATTAGTTTGATAATAGGCATCCTATTAGATAGTGTAGTGTTCTTGTTATTAAACTAAAATAGATTGCGTTTTTTTTGTAATACACTCTAAATACAGGTAAATTTTGTCTTTTGGCATGAGGACCGGGTTGACCCGGCGGTCTAACCGGTTGAACCGATGACCCGGTGAACCGGTGACTTGACCGGGCCAATTAAAAACCAGGGTTTTAAAACATTGGTTTTTACACAACCGCATTTCTGTTCCTACTTCCCCTTGATATGAGTATTTTATTCATCTTATTCTTCAAACACCAAGTTAGTTACACCATGATCTACTTTTAATTAATACAAAGGTAAGTATTTTTGCTTTAGTTTTCTACCAGCATATGTATT
>CP139501.1:255253359-255264695 GCA_021014915.2 Artemisia tridentata subsp. tridentata
TATCAGAGTGATGAAAATCCTTAAAGGAAATATTGTTTTAACTGAATTACACATTTTATTTTACACCATAATTAAAGATAAGTTGCAGCTCGCTCCATGCCCTTGCTCCACTGCTAATTTTTTGAGATAAACATGCTTAAAAGTCAACAAAATGTTGAGTGAAATCATAGAGTTTGGAGTTTGATAATCAGTTCGATACACAAGTAAAATTGTATTAGGGATACAATCAGTTTGAAAAGTTGATATTGCAGTATATATATTGCCCTAAGTCTCATGACACGCAAACATTAACAAAGTACCGTAACACGAAGGAGTCACATCAAGTTAATGATGGATCTTTGCCCTCGAGTAATAGGTGATTTTCCAATTCCTATTTTTCTCAAATATAATGCATCGCGACTAATACGACTAGCAAAAAGCATTCCGTCCAGTATTAGTGGGATAGGTCGTCAACCTCTAATAGATCTATTCATTATATTCGCGTTCGCATACCAGTGATTAATGGCTCGTGATAAAGGGGCTTATGGCAATAAGGTAACTTAGGCATATATCAAGTCAGGTAAGCATACAGAAAATACTTGTGATCTGTTTATAGCATGTATCTCCCTCACGGAGTTTAAAGTTGTAAAATAGTAAAAGTAAGGCTATGACTCACCTTAAGCGTTACCGGTGATGGTGAAAAAGTGAATTCAGGGGTGTTTATGTTAACGACTTCCAAATAAAACCTGGTAATTAAAAATGTCTGAGAATCTGACCAAATACTAGTGGTGGATGTGAAATGAATAACGAGTGTTGAATAATGTATAACGATTCGATCGTTGAGTGAGAGTGTGATATGCTTAAATTCTTACAATAATATTACATATGACATTATCCTGCTTCTTGTGTCAATTGTCTCAAAATATTATCTTTTCGAAAGAAATGAAGTAATGCATAAAGTTAAGTCGAAAGTTTAAATAATACGAAACTAAAACGTATAAAAATGCATATGACAAGATGGGTGACGAAAAATGGAAAATGAAATAAGAATGTCAAGTAAAATCGGTTGGTCCTTTTCCAGTTTTTACATTTATTACCCTAACTGCGTTTGCGTTGCACCGTTAGTCCTTCGTTAAGTCCAAGTCCCATTTATAGTCCTCTATTTGTCCAAAAATACAAAATGAGCTTGGAGTTCAATAATATGTCAATTTATACCCTAAATATTCTGTTTTCATATTTTCAGTCCTTGTGTTTCTCGATTTGGCAGTTTTAGTCCCTCTAGGTGAGTTTGCGTTACATTTTTAGTCCAAATGTGTCAAAAAGGTGAGGAAAACATTGGCGAGTTTTTATAAGGTTTATTTAAGTTTAAAAAAGTTTACTTTAGCAGCTTATATGGTCGTTAGCTTATTTTCCACCTTAATGGGCTCTTAACGAGACAATTATCAAGGTCTATTAACAAATTTTAATCCGTGGGTTTTGAGCGAGTTGGGTATATCAAAAATGCTTATTTTTATCATCTCATTTCATATCTAAAAGCTCTTATAATCTAGCTTATTCTAACAGCTTAAAATCAGCTTAATGGGCTATAAAGCCCATGTCACTATTTTTAGTTGTTTTCCAAATAGTTTATGCGTTTTGCTTTGATTATCTTTAAGGGTTGAAACGTGAGTATTGTTACGAGTTGTCTTTATGAAAAACATAGTTAGTTAAGCCGTGTATGAGGTTGTATAAAAATAACATGTGGTTATTATATCAAACGTCGAGTTATGGTGTCGTTTCTAAGGTGACTTGGGACGTTTATATGTTCAAAATACTTAGAATATTTCTAAGTGTTTGCTAGTTAAGTTATTACGTGTAACATAAAGTTTATATATATTCGAATGAAGCATGAAACTAGATGTAAACGTGAGAGTGGTGTGAGAGACAACTTCTAGGCCTTCCAAGATGGAGGCTCGTCACCTCATGTGGGTTACTCTAAAATAACGAATGTAAATAAGTACGTGACAAGTTATACGTTTCGAATAAACTAAATAATGATGCATGGTGATTTGTGTACGTGAGTAATGAAAGCAAGAGAGGTTATGGACACTTAATACACCTTGTAAAGGTGGTGAAGAGTCAGTGGAGGTCGAATGAACACAAGAACAAGCAACCCACTTGCTATAACTAAGTATACGTTTTATATGTATAACCCTTTTACTCGACAAGTATTCCAATTACCACAGAAAGCTCCTGGCCCTTTTTAAGGTATCTTGTGAGTGAAAATAAGCTGGAATGAGGGTAAGGTAGAGTGTGTTAGGATAGGGTATAATATAGGAGGAATATCACACGTTTCTTGACTTTCTTGACTTTCAAACTCTATCATTGAGGGCTACTGTGGATGACCAGGGTTTATAGTACAATGCTAACATGTTTCTGACCATAATAGATCCTAGGGAGATATTGAAGAGTTGGTATGACTTATCCTTTGTGTTTAAAATACATATGTTTCGGTTTATATTAATAAACGAGTGCAAAATGACTTTAGCAAGCCACAAACATTTCTTGTCGTCCTAAGGGTCTTTTTAATATCACAATATGCTAACATGATCGTTAGAAAGTCGTAGGAAAAAGCGTGGGGTAAAACGGTTGAGTTTTGTGGTTTTCATATGTGTCGAGTGAGTTAAAATGGGACGATTGCTTTGGTCTTCAAAATCATAGTAAAACTCGACATATGTTCCTGAAACATGGCACACACATAGCCTAGTGGGTGGTGAACGAGATGGTGCAAAAACTTAGGCATGTCGCGTTTAATATTTGAGAGAACGAGTGGCCTTTTGGAGGAGATGTGGGATCGAATTCCACATGAAATAACAAGGAAGATGTGGGCTTGGGAGTGGGCCTTGTATCGTGTGAGGTGAGGTGGGCTAGTAACTGTTTTGGCCCGTTTGGTTTGTAATTAGTGATACTAATTGTAATTAGTGAGAGTTTGAAATTAGTGTAAATGGGGATTTGTGAAATACTAGTTTTTGTGAAATAGTTATGTCTCGAAATACGTGTTGTGAACTAATGTCGTTATTCAGTAAATGTTGTGATGACGTGATTTGGTGAGAATAATATAATAAGAAAAATTTTAAATTTCCCCGTAAAAATGGGAATCAATAGACAGTAATTTGAGGTTATTATTGATTAACGAGTATGATTACAATGGATTTTTACAGTATCTTACATAGACCAATCTCAAATCTCTAGAAAAGCCTTATTTTCAGCTTCAAATACGCATTAGAGAATATGTATTTTGTAGATATTACTGCAAGCCATATTACTTTATCAAAATGTTTTAATAATTTGCAACCTTATTTATTTATTTATTTATTTATTATAAAACGTTTTGGAAACTCTAAGATTACAACCTAAAAAAAAGAAAAAAAAAAAAGGTTTTTTAGCCACATTTATATGCGTATCTTTTATTAAGAATTAACTTTTAGATTTACATAAAGGTGGAAGGCAAACGGGCTACAAGCTGCGCCGCTAGCCCTTTTTGGATTGCAAAACTTAATCTTTTGAAAGCTACATCTGCTGATCTAGGTGTCATAACATTACTATGCATAACACGTTGGACTCTGTTGAGGAACTCTACTGCCTCAGGTGCAAGGGCCATGTTTTAGTATTACGGCACAGGGACTTCAAACTTCACGAGACGGCCCTGTTGATATACTTTCGACAATACCCCAATACCCCCAATATCTAGATATTCCATGCATGAGCTTTGTGTCTATCAAATCCGATTAGACTACGGCTCATATACGATTTGTAACATATTTCAAAAGTGAAAGTATAAACTATTTGAATAACTTTCTTGTTCATCTAAAAGCCATAACAAAATAACATTAGTAGCTCGCTAGTCTATTTCATACACTTATAAGGGATTCAAATGTCTTATTTTCTATCCTTATCGGATAAGTTGTTATATAAAGGCTAAGGGGATTGAGTTTTGTTCCGATCTCTTTCTCATCGGTGTTTGTATAGTGGGCTAAGGTCATCCACTATGGTAAACCTTTTAAAATGTTTATACTTGTTTTATGACATTAAATTATAAACCATTTTGTTTTATAAATCTATCCCAACTATATTATAAACCTTTTCAAGTGATATAAACATCACACATAATAAAAAGCATTAAATTATGAAAAGATTCAATATCCTAGACTTTTTCATGACACATAAGATTGAAATGGATGCTCACTATGGTTTATAAGTTCTTAAACCTTTTCATCATTTTATAAACCTTTTCATAAGCAATCATAGTTGATGCCCTAATGTGGTTTAGTTAGTATGGTGGCAACAATGTGAATATGTAAAGGGTAAAAGTTATAAATGCTATATGTATTCGCTATTATAACTCATTGTACTTTATTTATTTTAGTCGTTATACACCACCAAAGTTGTTTATAACATATTTAATAGGTCAACAAGGGTATTATGGTTATTTCATAATTCTTCATCTTGTTCCTTTTTCCCCCTGAATCTAGCCAAACACCATGTCATCTCCGGTCAAAAACCCGGTTTCCGGCGTAACAACATTATTTCTAATCAAATACTACATAAAGGATTTAATTTCTCATCCAAACCTAAACTACTTTATGTCATTCAATCAAGCATTTTTTATTATTGAATTTCACAACTTATAACAAGTCATTTCTGTTGTATCAAAAGAACCAGCACCAGCAATCTCTAACAGAGCACCAAAATAGAGTACCAAAACAGCCCGAAATGACCCGAAAACAGCCTCTGAATAACAGCAAACAAACACCCTAAAGGACAACAAATAAAAACTGCACAAGAAGAAGTTCTTTGTCCTTTTAAGGTTTCTACGAAGCCTGTTCGATCGCTTCAAGCCTATGTACCGTACACCCCAGGATTAATGCAATCTTGTAACGGTTTATTGTAAGCGAAAACAATAACCCGTAATGCACAATCGGTTTGTAGAGTAAGAAAATATTCTTCAAAATTATGTGGAGTATCACAGATTCAAGAGATAGTGATATTTTGTGTGTCTACAATAGAGTTCTGAATCTCTATCTATAGATGAATAAAACAGATTTTAAACTCACGTATCATCTAACTGTTTTCCCATGATTCACTTCCACAGATCACTCCCACATCCCTTCTTATTCGTGATATCAGTGGACTAAGTTAAGCATGCAACAACCCACTACTTTGAACAAGTCAAGCAAAGCATGCAAGACTTGTATATAGACGTTAGAACATGCATAGCTTACCCCCACCATACTCTTTATTCTCACATAATTCAAATTAATTCAAAGTTGTTTAATCAAACTTATAAAACAAACTTATTAATTAATTTGTTTATCAACTTATAAACATACATATTTTCTCTCTAATGTTCAACCTATTATTAGAAAATTAATGTCACCATATATTAATTTCCAACAATCCCCCACTAGGTTGAACAATTCCTCTACTCACTCGAACATGTTATGCTACAAGGTGTAACGAAGATTAAACCTCGTTAGATATGCATACACAAAGTAAGATCGATTCAATGGTGTCCAAAGATTAAACCACAAACCTCAAGATAATGGTGTCCGAAGATTAAACCAAAACCTTTTGACCTTACCGGCGAATACATACGCACTTCCATTGTTATATTGTGCATTCTCAGTTCACTATGCGCGAATATGGCCATGTGCTTAAATCCCATTCATAACCCTCTAAGAGAGAAACCATAACTCTCTATTTGAGGCGGCACCACCTCTAGGTTATATAGGCTAACCTTCTCTATCGTCCTCATTGCTAAGACGCGTCTAAAGATTAGTTAAGAGGTTTTACCTCAACCTACATCTCGTCAACGACGTACTATCTTTACTATACATGGGCTAAATAGGTTGATAGTACCTTCTCTCGATTAATGACTTTGTTATTACCCATTAAACTCGTAATGTAGGAGCTCTACAATCAAGTCGGGTTTCCATCACCAACCGATTCACATTTGGTTTCAAACCCATGCCTCTAGTAATTCTTAATAAGTCTCTCGTCAGAAACTTATTAGGATATAACCGAGAAGTCACTTAACTCTTATCGGTCTCATCACAAATACTCACTAAATCTCTCGTCATAGGTTTAGTAGTATCAAGCTCAAGTTTCTAGATAACTTGACAACTTTTCTATAATGGTACCATCTCAATATTCTCAAAATATTCCAACACACTGGAATTTTATGGTGTTAGATCTCTACTCTAATTGTCCTTTCATATAGTCACAACTTGACTATATACACGCACATTAGTTCACACTTTGAGATACTCACATGCTTTTGCTTATAAAAAACAACGCATCTATTGCAACAATAGCAATCCACCTTCATGTTGTGACACCCCCAAAATCGGGTCCAGCGGAAGCATACATGTCACTGGGGTGCTACTCAATTGGTATCACAACACAAGGTACAAAGAACGGTTTTTACCTCAACTGTTTAGAAGAAAATTTCATTATCAAAACATTAAGTTTACATCATTCAAAATATATTGCAGAATACAGGCCCATAATAATAAACCGGTCCCAAATATATATATATCAGAGTCTTCTATGACCGTGCCCCTTGCCAAGCGCCTCCAAAAATAAGTTATCGCCTTAACCTAAAAATACATGCTAAAAGTGTCAACACGAGGTTGGTGAGTTCATAGGTTTTAGTTTAAAACAGTATGGTTGAACCACAAAGTTTCGAGTTGAAAACATCATTCACAAACAAGTCAAATTCAACGTAGGCTCACATCGCCTAAATCACAGTTCCAAAACCAAATCCGCAAATAATATCATAATCAAAACATCTTGAACCATAATCAATCATACAGATACTACACTCATATAGTGTCATGCAAATTTAACTGTTACGCTGGCTAAGTCATGAACCAAACACATGAGCCGCAGTCAAGGAGTGTCTCATAACACATGAGCCGCACTCAAGGAGTGTCTCATATCATAACAATAATCTGCTATAGGTGCACCATATAGTAATACCCTGCACTATTGCAGCACGCATAATAATAATCCTACACTATTGCAGTACGTATAACAATACTCTTAGCCAGCTCGCGTAAAAGTTTCATAACCACAAACAACATTTCAGGTCTAATCAATAAACAAGTCTCGCATATATCTTACCCCCAAAACATATCATGTCTGAGAGGAAATAATCACATAAGCAACAGATAATCACTTAATGCATTCAAATAATCAAATCAAATATTTCAATCAAGCAGTCAAGTCTTGAGTAAATAACTCACGTAACCAAATAAACAATCTTTAAGTTTAGTTAAAACGAGCATGTATTCTCCCCCAAAACAGTTATAAAACCAGGAAAAGTAGGGGCCATGAACTCAACTTAGCCACAGCAATGCAAAGATCACAACTGACACAACTGGCATCTAGAGCTAATCACAACGGTATCCAGGAGACAGGCACAACAGTACGGAAATGGCGTAACCTAATACGTATATAACTATCTCAAAATACATCTCGCACAATAATTAAGTCTACAAGAGACAACGTGTCGTAGTTTTCGTGGATTATTCATATCATTACTTGCAAAAGTTTAGCATCAAAGTTTCGTGTGGTGGTAAGAAAACATAGACTCGACATACAACTCACGCCAAAGAGAAATAGACATCGACATAGTCAAGAACAATACTGACTAGAACTCAAGATAACAAGGAAAATCCAGAAAATAACGACAAATAAATATGTCAATACAAGTAGGCCAATTGGTATTTTTCCCATAATCCCAAATAGCTTAGAAATAATCAATGAAGTGTTAGAAAGTTAATTTAAGTTTTGTAAGAAAATTCAAATTATTATTTCTATTAGCAAAAGTTTACATGTCAATAAAACCATGAGTTTTCGATTAAAAATCTTCTCAGCACGATTTAATAAAAGTATCAATTGATTATTATTCATTATTTACTTATTATATATTCGTTGTGAATCAAATATATTAAATTCGTTATGAGTCTAATATATTGTATTCATTTCAAGTCCAATAAGTCCAAATTGTCCAATGTCCAATGTCCGATATGCATCATCCGAGTTCAAACTAAGTATCAAATCCCCAAGAGCTATCCGAAACATACCAACGTTTACAAACAAACAACTAAATTACGTTAGTCAAACTTTCAATACCAAACACCAGTTATAAATAATACACACTCTTATTATTGTGTATTGGGCCTCGGCCCAACTCCAACCAAACACACCTAATCTTTAAATGTTTTGGGCTTGTGAGCCCATGACCAATTTCAAACCCAAATTACCCTAGTGAAACTATTGGACTTGACCCGTTTAGTAATCAAATGCACCCAGGTTGACTGAAAAACAAACACACGCACTCTATGTCCTGTTAACACAAACGCACCCAATATTTGGCTCACAGCCCGTAACTCAAACACAAGTGCACCCTTCTTAGCTGAAATAAACGCTACACACAAACACAGATTTTGTAAAACTTATATGAGTGCAACATAGAATGTAAAACATAATAACACAATCACAATGCAACTTGTAACCAGATACTCGACCACAACACCCCTCGGTGCTCGTGTCCAAACCGAGACCAAACAAACTCTCGACACCCTATGTGGGATTTGAGCCGAGATAGCAAAACAAACACCCCTTTTGTACCTTGCGTTAAGCCGAGCAAAACACACAATCTCACCCTATGTGGGTTTCGTTAAACCAAGAAATCGACACAACGTGAACCAAATGCTAGAATATTTCAACCACGCAAAACCAGGACCAAATCCGAGAACAAGACTAGTAAACTATTATAATAGGCAATTCCAAATCTCAAACTGAGACACAAACCGAGACCAAGTCGGGACTCGACCAGTAAAACTTAGTCGGGCTGTACCCCGACCCGTATACCAAACTCACCACAATCACCTTAGTTGTTTTGTAACCACACGAAACATACTATTTTCAGTTCAAAAACGTTTTTAAATCAGTTTAACCATGAAATCCTTGTTAAAAACGTTTTTATCCTCATTTTAATCCACGAAAACATAACCATCGTTTAACACACAGTTTTAATCAAAATAAAAGTAAGAACGGATCTAGGGTTCACGGCTTACCGCAAATGAAAAATAAGAAAGGGAGAAGATATTTGAGATGGTGGTGATGACGGCGGTGGCAGCTATGGTGAGTCTCGGACCAAAACAAAACCAAAAAAAAAACCCTAACTCGATCTCTAGCTACAACCCACGAAATAGAATGGTTAACCTATTAAAATACTTAATGACTCTAAACTTATTTTAAACATTCTAAATGATTTGTTAAGGGGTTTGATCATAATACCACATAACAAACATGTACGAACCTGTGTTGGAGCATACGAGGACTTGAGACGTTGAGAGGTGTTGAATGTATGTTGAGAAAAAATATGATTACGAGTAACTTGTACATTTTACGTTATGTATCAAGTTACATGTTTGTCATCAATCAAAACAAACGAGACTGTATAGATTAAATATCGTAATATTTGCACTAACAAAAACTATCTAAATGATCAAGGAAATGTAAGTGTGAATAGGGAATTAAACTCAGAAATTTTTGCGTGAAAAAGGATGCCCAAAAACTGTGAAGTGGACTGGTATTTATAGGCAGAGAAAATCTGACCGTTATAGGTGGACGCTACCACTAAATTTAGTGGTACCGTCCCAGACAAAGACACTCCAGATCTTGTTTTTAGTGGTGAAAGTCTATTTGGGAAAGTTTGGAGCTGGTTTGGGGGGGGGGGGAATAGCTATTGGGAATTTTAAACATATTTTTCCAATTAAAACATTTCTTTATAATTCAAAAATAATTTGTAAAATGTATTTTTGAAAAAATGTTTTGTCACATTAAAAATGTGAAGTTTGAAACACAAATTCACTTCTTTGATCATTTGTCAAGTTGTAAATTTGTTTGTTCTTACCTATAGTGATTTACGTATAAACGGAATATTTCGACTAAAAACTTTTTTACGTTAATTTTGACGTAAAGTGTTTTTACATTTTGCTATCATCAAAACGTAAGGATATCGTAAGATACAAATAACGCTTTTAGACATTATCTGTATCAACACACAAATCTTATTATCTTTTGTGCATAATTTCCTTAAATGTGCTTTCTCGATCGTCTTTAGAGTTCCAAAGCTCATTAAGAATTTGTTCTAATATCTTATTTCATGTTTTGAGCTTTCTACTAGTTTTGTTATCGTGGGAATTCTGTGCATGTCACGACCAAAATTTTTCACCACACGGGTTAGATGCTGGACAAGTACAATTTTTATTCTTAACGCTGATACTTTACATTATCTGAGGTAATATGTTTGCCAGTAGATGTTGTTAAGTAATTAGGCTATGAGACACATCATTTTATTTTTTTTCCCATTATAGGTGTCATATATCATTTTGGAAATGAACTAACTAGGTAATATATGGGTTTTTTTGTTTGTTTAAGGTTTTTGGTATCTTTTAGATTATGATATGTGGTAATGAGTGCTTAATTTATACATTGTGTATAGTCTGTACTCATATATGCTTTGTGATATTTTTTAAAGTCTAATATTCGGTCATAGTTATTGTTTTTATCATAGTTGTCAAAATCGTGATCCTGATCGTAGGATCGTACGATCCTACAATCCTACACACAAAAAAAGATCAGGATCTTAACAAGATCGTAATTCAAGTAGGATCGTATCAGGATCGTAGGATCGCACGTAGGATCATAGGATTGGATCGTAAGATCGTTTAGGATCGCCTATTATTAATTTTTTCATTAATTTTTTTTGTTTTATTTATTTATTTATTTATTTATTTATTGCTATATTAACTTATTAAGCATATGCCCATGTCTTAAAGCCTAATAACTAATAATTCTTCATGAAAGCTATTATTTTGGTGTTGTTAATTGATTGTCTTTTGCAAGATTAATGAGTGTGAAATCATTATGCTTTTATTGACTATTTAGAAATGGTTTAGAGGTTTATTATGAAAAATCATTTCGTGCTTTATAACATGTAAGAAGCTTGTTTTTGAAATAACCCATCTAGATACTTGACCCAATTTTGTTCACAATTTATTTTATGTTACATATAAAAACATGAACTATATGTTAAAAATTTTCAGTAATATTATAAGAATATCCTAATTTAATTTATTTGGCCATAAAAAAAATATATTGTGTTGCCCTCTATTATAAATTATGTCGTTTCATTTTCAGATACAATCCATTTATCTTTTTGCATTTATCTATATATTTTAACCAAACAGTCACAGAATCACGTACCAATAAATTAATACTATCTTTTTGCATTATTCTAA
>CP139501.1:255264795-255295695 GCA_021014915.2 Artemisia tridentata subsp. tridentata
CGATGTGGTTTACTCTAAATTCAATAATAACTCTTTGTTATTACTACTATATATTAAAACCCATGGTCGGTCCACTATTTTACAGTTGTTTTTATATTAAAATAATACACGCTGAAACCCATGGTCGGTCCACTATTTTACAATTGTTTTTATATTAAAATAATCCACGCTGAATATAATATCATTTCTAAAGCCCATAAGCAGAGCCCAACGTTGTAACCCAATTTGGCCCGCCCGTTTTCGTTTCTTTGATATACGTTTTCGATAGACTTCCACCGCCATTTGCACCGCTTTAGTATCCAGCAGCGACCATCACACCCAAAAGAAAGAAAAAAAATCAAACCATTCAGATCTAAGTTTACGGTAATGGTTGGAGGCTTGGCGGTTAAGCCGAAGTTAGGTGTTGCTGGAAGGACGGAATATGTAACCACTCGTAAAATTTTCTATTTACTTTACAGAATTATTATCCTTTTTCCACGGGTAAATTTTTTATTTTATTTATTTGAATGTATCTTTCATCTTATGTGACGTAGATCACATCATTGATAAACGTGCTCCCACAAGACCTGCCTAACAAACCTAATGTTTATTTCATAAACATCATGATATAAAAACATTACAGAATACCATTTACCATTTTACGATAAATCCTTAACAAAACATTCACTATCTGTATAGAGTTTTTAAGAAACCCTAAAATTTACCACAACACCAAATATGAACAACTAAACATCAGAACATAAAAATACAACATATCTGAGTTAATGTACAAGTTACTAAAGCACCAGAAACCCTAATTCTACCTTGTTCCCGGTAAAACCCTAAATTCACATAACTTTGATTTTATGTGTTCATTTCACAAACCCTAATTTATTTCTAGAATATTTTTACAGAATATAAAGTTTACAAGTTATTTAAGCTATAGTACAAGTCATTTATGCATAAAATCATTATTTACAAAATCTTTATTAAAATCTCATTTATATTATTTTTAAAGCACAAGTTACAAATCATTTATGCATAACTTTTATAAATTATATTTTCTAAACTCCTTAAATATTTTTACAAGTCTTTTAGCCCAGGGTACAAGTGTCTAATGCACAAAAACTATAAATTCCATTTAATTATCTTTTAACTTAACAAAACATAACAAATAAATTTTATAAAATACTAAACTATTAAAAATATATTTTTCACACTTCCTAAATTATTGTACAACTAAATTAAGCATAAGATACAACTCCTATAAGCTCAAACCGATTTCCTTTTCATTTCATGTATAATTCGATTCACATAAATAAGAATAATAAACATACTTATTTTCTAAATAACAAAACCCTAAACTAAATTAGTTAAGCTTCCTAAACCCTAAGATACTACTTCCTAAACTCATTGTACCACCACTCAAAGCTCACACGCCCCTCCTTAGAAAACCTGGTTCGAAACAAACTACAAAACCAAAACCGAATTTCATCTTGAAGATGCAATGAATCTAGCCTAAGACATACTCTCCTATTCATTTCTATAAACCCTTCCACTTGTACATCTTCTCCATCAAGAAGCCTCCTTATTGGTAGTTAAAAACCATGGATACAATTCGACCACATCACCACCTCTTCATCCCTCCTCCTCCTTCTATCCAAGTGGCATATCCCACAGTTTCTGTCAACCCTTGTATGCATACTTTGTCTCCTTATCATCTCCTTACAAACCATAATTCCCTACCCTATAAATAACAACCTGATTTCATACTTTCATTTCACACCAAAACTCGACAAACCCTAAAACAGCTCCAACCCATTTCTATTCTAATCACAACCTCACAATACTCTCAAACCAAATTTAGGAAGTCCAGAAGAGAGGGAAAGCAAATCGGGTTCAAGTGACAACTTCCTTTCACCCTATCAAACCCTAACCGAACCTACAACTAAGTAAGTATTGCTATCTCTATTTTCATTCTAGTTTTATTTATTTTACATACTCTAAAAACGTAATACACAAAAAAAAGTAGCAAAACATAATCAAGAACACTAAAATTCTTTTCTTTGTTTCTATTCTGTTCGAACAAGTATAACAAATACACCTATAGTATTCGAGTTTTTGTTTAAACCAATCACTAATATGTTGAACATGATAAAGCACATCAACTATAATCGTAACATGCATAAAAACCCTAGCTAGAAACCCTATAAATAATAAAACCCTAATCGGGTGTTTTGTCTGAGTTTATATCGAGTTTAAATCGCCCCACAGCCCTACTTTCAACCTGAAAACCAACAAGTAAATGATCTCTGAAAAATCTAATTTTTTGGTATTTAGAAAGTTCACCCAGCTAGCTTGAGTTAGGAAAAAGAATCATTGAAAATGGTCAAGTATTCGTTGAGATATCGAGTTTTAAAATCTGCTTCAAATCGTTATAAGTAAAAACTAATTTCCAGTTATTTGTTTTTCAATAATTATCGACCCATAGCCCAACTTTTCACCCTGTTTTCAAACCTCAAATGACCACTAAAAACTCTGCCCTTTTGGCATATCCAAGTTTACCTAGCTAACTTAATTTAGAAACAAGAATCCTCAAAAAAGGTTGAACGAGCCAGAAGTTATCGAGTCTTAAACTTTTCCCTATATCGCTAAGATAGAAACAGATTTTTCAGTTATTAATTTCAAATAAATGTCGACCAACCTACCAAGTTCCAACCAAGTTTTCGACCCCTTTTAGACCTTTAAAAATTCTAAGTTTCTGGCATACTAGAGTTCATGTAGCAAACTATTTTTAGAAAGAAAAATAATTTAAAAACCGTCGAGTGGTTTAAAAGATATTTGAGTTCAAAGATTGCCCATCGCTAGTCCAAGAACTCCTTTCCAAATTCTTATTAAAAACTGTTTTGATCACTCGACTTTTGGAACATATTTCGAATACCAAACGATTTTTATAAATTACAAAACTTGTTGTGTTTAGAGTTGACCTAGGTGACTTTTTATAGAAACCAAGAGCTCGTTAAATGACTTCGTTTTCATAAAGATATTTGTGTCCAAAGCTCTAGCCAAGTCGTGTATAACATAAGTGTGATTTTTATTTAATTAAGGTTTTCATGTGTTAATTTTGTAAATAAATATTATCAAGGGTATTTTTTGTCAATAACAAATAAAAAGGGGTGAAATTGTTATTTCTAAAACTTGAGGGTAAAAACTATCATTTTCCAAAAGTCCAGGGTGTGAACTTTCATTTGACCAAACCTTAGGGATTAAAGCGTAACTTTTCGTAACTATTATTTTCATCCTTTCTATTTTATTTTCCGAACTAATATTAACGTAACATGTTTATTTTATTAACGAACAAACAAGAGAACGAAAGATAACTTTAACTAACAAACCGAACCGAAACTTACAGATAAAAGATAAGATAAAATCTTACTTTTGAAATTACATATTGGCTCAATTAAAATATTTAACCATCAACCAAACAACAAAACAGAACGAAATGGAATAAACTATAATCATTAGAAATGATTACTAAATATTGGCATAACAACCCAGGTTCTTTGTCCGGAGACGTTTATCAACTTTCTGTCATTTTGTTTTCCATCCAGACTGCTCAGGTGAGTTCATAGTCCCACTTTTTATATACGTTTTTCTAAATATGTGGGGAGATACATGCTACAAACCCGAACATAAGTATTTTTCTGTATGTTTTCCTGATTATTATTGCCTAAGACACCCCATTTGTGTTAGCCGGATGGATAGACTTTGTGCTAGCCGGATTGATAGCCAAATGCACCTTATTTGTGTTAGCCGGATGGATAGACTTTGTGCTAGCCGGATTGATAACCAAATACACCATTATTTATATCATTTTATGATATCACACACACACACCCCCCGTTAACGTTTGAGTTCATGAGACTTAGGGCAATACGTTTATTTCCGAATTACTATTTATTTAGCTTATGTTCAAATCGATTATTTAACGTTAAACACTATGGATTCACTCAACCTTTGTGTTGACCTTTTAGCATGCTTATCTCAGGTAATTGGAAGCATGGCATGGCACGGGATTGGATATGGACTGTCTATGTTATCATTCAACAAATGACATATTTTATTAATGTATTTTGGAAACTCCTGCTGGGACCTGCATATTGTAACTCTGATATATATGAATGATAACAATTTTATCTAAAAACGTCTCTTTTCGAGTCATTTTCTATCATCATGACTGTGAACTGTGAAGTAGCACCCCAACTTATATTTCCGCTGCGAATATCGAAAATGGGGGTGTTACAGAATATGCACACGGAGGTGGTGATAGGCGTGCTGGACATATGTATACAGGTGGTGATAATTCAAGTGTTAAAAGTGGTGGAGCGACTACTGTGCCTCATGAATCCAATCCGTACGAATCTTCTACTAAAAGTGAGTGATTATTTCATCTATTTTTTGTTTTATTGTTTGGAACTCAGATAGAGGAAGACTAATAGTTAGAACACTAAACACACAGAACTTAGGAAGATGAGCGTATTGTTTTTTTGATTATTCGTTTGATTATTAGTTTTTCTTAAAGTATGTTTAATTGTGTGACATAAGTGTCGATAGTAAAGTTGTCACGGGGGTGCTTCAGATTGCATATTTTAGCTTATGTGTATGGCTTATAATTGAGTGCGCACTGTGTTTTATAAATGAAAGCATCTTTTGTAGTGTTTGTATTGCCAAGTGCTTCTTGCTCTATTTGCTCATGTTTTGAGGGATTAAGAACATGCGGAGCTGCTTATTTCATTCAAATGTAACCAGATAAGCAAAGAAGGACACAACAATACGAAACTCTTAAACATGCTTTCTTTGGTTTTATTGTTTTAAAAATGCAATAAGCCAATGAACACTACGAAAGACAAGGGAGGTGGTGTGTATATTTATTGATGATGTTGTTTTTTTGGTCATGGTAGACTGGCTCGCTTTGTGCTGTTGTTCGAGAATGTGATGCACACTTGATAGTTTTGAGGTATTGTCTTTTGACCTGTATTTCACTTGCTGCTGATAGTAGTTGTTAATTTAATTGAATATCTGATTTTCATTACATGAATCGCTATTTCTGATTTGTTCAATCTTTAGCTTTTATGATTTAAAACTGACTAAATATGTTGCTATGTAGTGTATGATATAGCCGTCCTAAGAAACAACGTTGAATGTTTTTTTATGGTCAGGTTTTGTAAATCATGTTGTTGGCTATTTATGTGGGGTTAGTAGTGTTCTTCTTTTACCTACATCTTCATTCATCTAATTAGTGTTTTTTAAGTATATGTGTGATGTGCATTGAATCTACTGTCTTGCAGGAAACTTAGACAAGTGCCGCTGCCCCGTGCAGCAGGTGCTACTCAGGCCCTGCTCCAGCTGTCACATTGTAAGCAAACGAATATCTAAAGGTATTTATGATATTCTGAATCCTAATTTTTTGCTATTAATATGATCCGTTTTTGTTGTTGTTGTTGTTTTCGTTGTCAATTTGTGTTTTTTGATGTCTAAAATCAATTCAGGTCTGACCCGGCAACTGAATAACTCCAACGATTGAAACGACGTGCGTCGTCGTATTCACTCCGGCCACCATTAGTAAGTCTTCTTCAAACAAACCATCATATTGTTTCTTAAGTTTTGTTTCTTAATTTGGGGATATGGGTTTTGTTATTTCGCAATAAACATTTGAGCTTTTGTAGATTTCTTTAAGCTTTTTTGTATTTGATGTATTTGGTTTTTTCGGCGAAGCTATTCACGGCCGTCCATCCAATTCAGTGTAAGTCTTACCATATCTTTTTTCAAGTTTCTAATCAGTTTGGATGTGATTAGTTGATCATTAAAAATGAATTCAGTTTAATTATTTTGCTTTAAATTGATATTCTTTTGATCTTTGGATCTTCTGAGGATTGATCGGATGATTCGGTATTCGTTTCAGTCACATGGTTAGTATTGTCTTTGTTTATTGTTATAGCAAATAAGATCAATTTCAAACATCCCTAAATAGCTTATGTGGTTATTGTTTTGTAAATAAGCTATTTTGATAGTGATTGGTATTGGTTATCCATTATAGGTTTATTTTCCATTTTAAAATTATGACAATCCGTGAACTGAAAATGTGTCTCTTTTTGTGTGGATACAGATTGCTAAGAGCGAGAGGGTCTACGGAAAATTTCCAAGTTAGTTCGGGTTTTTTTTCACATACTAATAAAAAAAGTTGAATGTGCTTCTTGGAGCTTCTATTTTTGTATTTGGTTGGACTCTTAATCACAGCATCATCCGATTAATTAACCAGTCCAATAAGTTGTTCCGTTATCGCTTTTGCCGCAGTGGGGTAGTTTTGTTAACTTTTTCGAAAGCTGATTTGGTAGTTGTTTAGTTAGTAATACAGACTTCGAGACATGTTATGTACCTTAAGGAGATATTAAAAAATATAAACAAGTTGTATGATGTCCCCTAAATATTTAATGTGAAGGATGCAGTTGATACCCTGATTCTGATACAGGGCCTTACATTAACATATGTGCATCTTGATTTAATTCAGACCATCACAAAAAAGGGTCTTGATGGTTTATGCTCGACTTCTGAGTTGGCGGCTCATGCTCGGTACGTATTTAAGGAGATTGCTTATATCGTGTTGAAGTAATCCTATTTTGCTCCTATATTTGTTACTGCTACTACAAGTGTGTTATACGGTTATGCTCCCTTTTGCAGCATTTAACTGATGCTTAAACACAAGTTATCTTAATCGAACTGTATGAGGCAGCCCGAATGGAGGGGTTACAAAGAGATCACGACGTCTACCTCAAAGCAAACAATATACTGTCAAGATACACTATACTACCAAGATGTTCTGGCTTTTGGGACAGTTGCAAACAGATGGTTGCTTAGACATGAAGCTACTGACCTTCAGGATTCTATATCAGGTTTTATTATTATTGATTTTAATAAACTTTGAACCTTCTGCTATATAAGAATGCCGTGATATTGTAGCAGACTTTTATTGATCGTGTATGAAAGTTGAATTTTGTTGACGTTACAAATATATGTAACTAGCACCAATATTCCTTTTTTTTTTTTTGGAAGATGACTAAATTCTAAGTTTAGATTTTTATTTTTATCGACTTCTAAAAGTTATATAGTAAATATTTTGTGATTACCTACTATCTATTTTAGCTATATGCATATATTATGCCTTCTTTTATGGGCACACTTTAATGGCGTCTTTTTGTTTTCTTATTGTAGCAACGCAATAATAGACCTGCTTCCTATAGACAACTTGGGGCCATAGCAGAGGGTCTGAATGATGTACAGAATTTTGGACAGTTTGCTCCACAAATCTCTAAGGGTACCAGTAGAAAAAGGTTCAATTACACTTGGTTTCGTTATGTTTTGATTACACTTTGTTTTCTTTTTAGTGAAAAGTTTGATTATGTTCAGGGGAATGGAAAGTCAAGACGCTAATGACAACGAGATGATTCTGAAATTTCATCCACTTCTAGACATGAATCTCACCAACCTATTCCACGTCTCATTAATGGGCATCAAGTAAGTAACGATTAATCTTGATACTTGACTATAACATGATAAAATGGCACTTCATTTGTCATTTATGTGTCTTTTAGGTTGATATTACATTTCTTTTTTTCGATAATTTCTGCCGTATTTAATTTTTTTTCAAACCTCAATGTGCTGAAATAGAGACACACTTTTCGTTATGTTTCTCAACTTTTGAATAGTATGTTGGTTTTTGTAACAGTTTTAAAAGGGCCACAATGTATCCATATATATCAGTTTTGTTGGGTCTAAAGATGCTGCTGTTCGTGAAATATGTTAAGTGACTATGCTGATTAGTCTATTACTCTGCTGTTTGGTGATATCTGATGATTGGAATAATAAGCTAAGTATAACTCTGCTGCTAGCCACGAAGACTCTGCTGCTAGGAAGATTATGCTGCTGCTTATTGGATATGTATAGTATGTTAAGGATAAGTATAGAAAAGATACGTAAAGATATTTTTCGTGTATAGAAAGTTTTGTAACCGACTAGACTCCTTAGTCTATAAAAGGAGGATCTAGGGTTAGGTTTTACATACGTATCATTATTGTTTTACACTTCACGGTTTCTTGTAACCCTATTGCTATCGAGCAATCGTATTAATATATTGAAGTGTTGTTTGTGAATTCGTTTGTGTTTAATTCTTCTTAAGATCAAATTTTAATTTCCGCATAATATTTGATATACAACTCAAGATCAGTTTCTATACCGATTGCTTTAGGTTTATATCTAAAGTAATTAATAAGATCGTGAAGCTCAACTGGGATCAACAAGTGGTATCAGAGCTTGTGATCTAGAAACTGGTACCAAGAAGAATTACTGAATACAAGATCTGTTAATCATCAAAGTAAGCAATGGAATCCGATTCAACACACATGGTTACTGCATCAAGAGTCCCCATGCTCAAGACTGGAGAATACGAGATCTGGAAAATGAGAATTCAACAATACATGAGAATGGTTGATTACTCACTTTGGGAAGTTGTTCTACATGGCGACAGTCAGCCAGCCAAGACTGCTACTGGATCAGTCTTGACTCTCAAGACAAGTGAGGAAAAAGCACAGAGAAGATTGGAGGTCAAGGCTCACAGTATTCTCATGATGGGAATACCTAATGATTATCAACTAAGTTTTAATCATATTGAGTCTGCTAAGGAATTATGGGAAGCTATTGAACTTCGATTTGGTGGGAATAAAGCTACCAAGAAGTCAAGAAAGAACCTAATGAAGCACCAATTTGAAACTTTTACTGCTTTGAGTTCTGAGAATATTGAGGGAACTTATGATCGACTTCATAAGCTGACCAGTCAGATGGCTCTATTGAAGATTGATGTATCTCAAGAAGATATCAATCTAAAATTTATGAGAAGTCTATCTTCCGAATGGAACACTCACACAGTGATTTGGAGGCACAAGGAAGATTTTGAGAAGATGACATTGGATGATCTGTATAAAAACTTGAAAGTTTATGAATCTGAAGTCAAGGGATTGTCAACTTCATCTTCTACCACAAACAATCTTGCCTTTGTTTCCTCAAGCAACAAGAATTCTGGTAGTCATCAAGAATAGCACTCTGCTGCTGGTACTTTCATTCCTGCTGCTGGTTCACATGTCTCTGCTGCTGACTCTACAAATACCAACACCATCAGTGATGCTGCTATTTTTGCTTATTTGGTTGAACTTACTACAAGTACTTCAGTTATGCCTCAAGATCTGGATGAACTTGATCCTGATGATGTTGAAGAGATTGATATGCAATGGCAGTTTGCAATGCTAACTATGAGGGCAAGAAGGTTTCTTAAAAGAATTGGTAAAGAAATGAAGTTCAGAAGAAACAAGAATGTGGGATTTGACAAATCAAATGCTGAATGTTATAACTGTCATAAGAAGGGACACTTTACAAGAGAGTGCAGAGCACCCAAAAGAAACAATGAGAATACAAAGAAGCCTACTGATGAAGAGCCAAATCCTAATACTGCTATGGTGTCATGTGATGGGTTAGGAGAGTATGACTGGAGTGATCATGCTGAAGATGGTCCAAATTTTGCATTGGTAGCTGATGAAGAACCTAAAGAACAACAATTTGCTCTCATGGCCTACTTTTCCTCTGGATCAGACTCTGAGGTATCCAATGAATCATCTTGTTCTTTTAAATCATGTTCTGATACAATAGAAATACTAAAGTCTAGCAATGGAAATCTTAAAATGGAGAATGAAAAACTTAAGTTAGATAATCTTAGTTATGAATATGGTTTAAAGAATTTAGAAGAGAAGCTTGAATTTTATAAAAAGGCTGAAATTGAATATCTTGATAAGATCACTAGTCTAGAAATTGAGCTTATCAAGAAAGATTATGAGATTAAGGTTCTTATGGGGAAAGTAGAAGAGGCTGAACAGGCTAAAGATTCAGCTATAAGTGAGACTGAAAAACATATTGTTAGGGTGGAAAAACAACAATTTGCCACTGATATCCTCAGTAAACCAATAGGAAGACACTTTGCAGACTCAGGCAGTGGTCTAGGATACAATGCTGTTGCTCCACCTAAGAAACTTAGTGCCAATGCCCCTCCTACTAGGACATTATCTTTCATACCTGAATCTGAGGCCAAATCTGTAGGTGAAACTAGTGAAACTAAAATAGAGTCACCTAAGGTTGAGAAAAAGTGGTCTGATGCACCCCTTATTGAAGATTGGGAGTCTGACAGTGATGATGAAGTGGTGGAATCTGATTCAACCCCTAAGAACAAAAAGGAAGAAATTCCTGCTGTTGTTGAATCTAAAGTACCTAAGGCTAAAAAGGTTGAGTTTGTTAAGCCTAAGCTAGGTAAAGGTATCTCTAGGAAGATGGCTGAGTATGAAAACACACCTAGAGTATATCCTAAGAGAACCAATAACTTGCCTAGAGGAAATCAGAGAAATTGGAACAACCTAGTTTCACAAAGAATAGGTACTGATTTTCAATTACTTAAAAAGGCATGTTATAGTTGTGGTAGTTTTGAACATCTGCAAGATAAGTGCTACTACTATCAAAAACCAGTTTGGAACCAACTCACAAAGGCGAACCATAGAAACTTTGCTAGAAAGACTCACCCTCATCCTAAAAGAAACTTGGTTCCCAAGGAAATTTTGATGAGAGATGGTGCTTCTAGAGTTATCTCACCTATTGCATCAAAAGGGCCCATAAAGAAGGACATAGTTGATACTGCTGCTAAGGCAGACTCTGCTGTTTTGCCAAAAGTGGTTACTGATACTGTTGTGGGCAACCATTTTTATGCTGTTAAGGCCTCAGCTTGCTGGGTCTGGAAACCTAAGTTAAAGTTTTGGATCGTGTTCTCAGACACAGCAGTGCACCAATGCAGTTGAATAAATTTGACTACTTTGATGCACAAGGCAGATCCAAGTCAGTAATGGCTTGGGTCCCAAAGAGAAACTAATTCTCTTACTTTTTGTGCAGGGCAATCTACAAAAGGAGCTAAAGGATAAATGCATTTTTGACAGTGGATGCTCTTCACATATGACTGGAGACCAAAGCAATTTGGAAAATTTTGAAGCTTTGGATGGTGGATACGTTGCCTTTGGGAATGATCCTAAAGGAGGTAAAATTGATGAAAAAGGCATCATCAGAACTGGAAAATTGGATTTTGAGAAAGTGTATTTGGTGAATGGACTAAAGTTCAATCTTTTTAGTGTCTCACAAATGTGTGACAGAAAGAATTTTGTTCTTTTTACAGACACTGAGTGTCTTGTCTTATCTCCCGACTATAAGATACCTGATGATAAATTAGTACTTCTTAAAGTCCCTAGAAATGACAACATATACAGTGTGGACATAAAGAACATTATTCCCAAAAGAGATTTAACTTGTCTGTTTGCCAAAGCCACTATTGATGAATCCAAAATTTGGCATAGAAGGCTTGGCCATTTGAATTACAAGGCTATCAACAAGCTAGTGAAAGGGAATTTGGTCAGAGGATTACCTTCAAAGGTTTTTGATAATCCTGAAATACGTGTTGCTTATCAGATGGGAAAGCAACATAGAGCATCTTGTAAGTCCAAATTGGTGAACTCTATAACTGAACCCTTGTTTATGTTACATATGGACCTATTTGGACCTACTTATGTGAAAAGTTTGAACAAAAAGATGTATGGATTAGTTGTCACCAATGATTTTAGTAGATTTACTTGGGTATTCTTTTTAGCTACTAAGGATGAGACTCCTGGCATTCTTAAGGCTTTTATTACAAGGATAGAAAACCTATTTAATCACAAGGTTAAGATCATCAGATGTGACAATGGAACTGAATTTAAGAACCAAGTGATGAATCAGTTCTGTGAGGAAAAGGGTATAACTAGACAATTTAGTGTGGCTAGAACTCCTCAGCAAAATGGTGTTGCTGAGAGGTGAAATAGAACATTAATTGAGGCTGCTAGGACCATGTTGTCAGAGTCTAAGTTACCCACTATCTTTTGGGCTGAAGCAGTCAACACTGCTTGCTATGTGCAAAATAGAAGTAAGATAGTTAAGCCTCATAACAAGACCCCTTATGAGTTATTGCATGGTAGGAAACCTCTGATAGATTTCTTTAGACCATTTGGGTGTCCTGTTACTATCTTGAACACCATTGACCACTTAGGCAAATTTAGTGAGAAAGCAGACATAGGTTTCTTTGTTGGATACTCCACTGAAAGTAAGGCTTTTAGGGTCTTCAATCAAAGGACTGGGCATGTGGTGGAAAATTTACATGTTAAAATTAGAGAAACCACACCTAATGTTGATGGAAAAGGTCCTGAATGGATGTTTGATATTGATTCTTTAACCAAAAGTATGAATTATCAACCAGTCATTGCAGGTACTACTAACATGTCTACAGGTACACAAACTAACCCCAATGCAGGTACACAAGCAAAGAAGGATGGATCTGCAGAGGAGTTTGTTTTGATTGAAAAGTGGAAGTTTGATCAGTTCTTCACTCCAACAGATAAAGAGGGAAAGAGTTCAGATGATGATGTTGTTCATAAGGAAGTACCAAAGGTTAATGCAGAAGGTGATGATGAACCTTCTCATGATGACAAGAATGATGATATGGAAAGGGATGAAGAGCCACAAATTGATGGAATCCAAGGGAATAAACATAGCAGCAGTTCTCTCAACTCTGCTGCCAGGCCAAAACACTCTACTGCCAGGCCAAAACACTCTGCTGTTAGGCCAAAGCACTCTGCTGCCAAGCTTGGTAATTCTGCTGCTGTGCCCAAGGACTCTACTGCTGATAAAGATGGTGATTCTTATGATGATTCTTCTAATGAGATGCTCGAATTAGAAGAAGTGTATGTGGACACTGATGATGAAATTGTTGATGTCTTTGGTGTTGAAGCTGATTTATCCAATTTGGAGACTGATATACCTGTTAGTCCCACTCCAACAACCAGAATCCACAAGAATCATCCAAAGGAGCAGATTATTGGTGATGTTCACTCTGCTGTATAGACCAGAAGTAAATCAAAAGGTTTGAGTGATTTACTTGATTAGGGATTGTTTGCTCAAACACTTAAAAAGAGGAATAGCCACAAGGACTTACAAAATTGCATGTTTGCCTGTTTCTTATCTCAAGAAGAACCCAAAACCATTCACAAGGCTATGAAAGATGAAAGTTTGGTTGAAGCTATGCAAGTGGAGTTGCTGCAGTTCAAGCTTCAAGAAGTCTGGACATTAGTTGATTTACCCAATGGAAAAAGGGCAATTGGTACAAAATGGGTGTTCAGATGTAAAAGAGATGAAAGAGGCATTGTTATAAGAAACAAGGCTAGATTGGTGGCTCATGGATACACTCAGGAAGAAGGAATTGATTATGATGAGGTATTTGCCCCAGTTGCAAGAATTGAGGCTATCAGACTATTCTTGGCATATGCCTCATACAAGAATTTTCCTGTGTATCAAATGGACGTGAAAAGTGCTTTCTTGTATGGAAAGATTGAAGAACCGGTATATGTGATGCAACCACCTGGTTTTGAAGATCCTAAGTATCCTGATAGGGTTTACAAGGTGAAGAAAGCACTGTATGGACTACATCAAGCTCCTAGAGCTTGGTATGACACCTTATCCAAGTATTTGCTGGCCAATGGTTTCAAAAGGGGAACCATTGACAAAACATTGTTCATTAAGAAAGACAAAAAGGATATCCGACTTGTTCAGGTTTATGTAGATGATATCATTTTTGGGTCTACAAATAAGGTGTTATTTGAAGAATTTAAGAAGCTTATGCATAACAGGTTTGAGATGAGTTCTATGGGAGAACTCACTTTCTTTTTGGGGCTTCAAGTCAAGCAGAAATCAGATGGGATTTTTATTAGCCAAGACAAGTATGTGGCTGAAATTTTGAAGAAGTTTGGGTGTAAAGATGTGAAGCCTGCAAAGACAACAATAGAGACCAACAAACCTTTGCTCAAAGATGAAGATGGGGAAGAGGTTGATGTTCATCTTTATAGATCAATGATTGGTTCATTGATGTATCTAACTGCTTCAAGGCCAGACATTATGTTTGTAGTGTGTGCTTGTGCCAGATTTTAAGTGTCCCCAAAAGTTTCTCACTTGAATGCAGTTAAGAGGATTTTTAGGTATTTGAGGAGTCAACCTAGGTTGGGCCTTTGGTATCCTAAGGATTCACCTTTTGACTTGGTGGCATACTCTGATAGTGACTATGCTGGAGCTAGTTTGGATAGAAAATCAACCACTGGAGGCTGTCAGTATCTTGGACATAGACTGATCTCTTGGCAATGTAAGAAACAAACAGTGGTGGCTAATTCAACAACTGAAGCAGAATATGTAGCTGCTTCTAGCTGCTGTGGACAAGTGCTCTGGATTCAGAATCAACTGCTGGATTATGGGTACAATTTCATGAACACCAAGATTTACATTGACAACAACAGCACAATGTGTATTATTAAAAATCCTGTTTTTCACTCTAAAACAAAACACATAGAGATAAGACATCATTTTATTAAAGATTGTTATGAGAAAAAGTTAATTCAAGTGGTTAAAATACATACTGACAACAATGTTGCTGATTTACTTACAAAAGGATTTGATGTAGGTAGATTTCAATTTTTAGTTGCTAGTATTGGCATGATAAATCTTTAATCTTTAAACATCTTATCTCTGTATGTTTTTGTAAAATTTTGTAAGGATTTGTGCTGTTGTTAAGTCAAAATTTGCTGTTTCTTAAATTGTTTGTTGTTTAGTTGTCTGCTGCTATGCTACTCTGCTGCTATTGTGGGATATTCTTGCTTGTGTTTTGTGGCTTTCTACTAATCTTTTGCAGATATTCATACGAACACATCAAGTAAAGCAAGGAAATTTCAAATTCATTAATCACAAAGTGGAGTACAAAATAAAGCTTCATTACATCCATAGTTCAACAAACATCAAGACACAAGATTCTAAGACATACAAAAGATCCTACTCAAGCTTTCCTTTTCCTTTTCCAACAATATCAGGCATGACTTTGCTGCGGGGTCCTCTGCTACCCATGTGTTCAGACACCTTCTTGCAGGGAAGTGCCAGTATTACTGGTCTTGGAGATGGAATTTGCTTTTGACTTGAGGATGGAACTTGCTTCTTCTCAGGCTTCTTCTTTGGAACAGGGAGTCCCTGCTCCACCGTACGTGGCCTTGGATGAGGCAGATCGACACTCTTCCCAAAGGCGGCAACAGCTTTCTCCATTTGTCTTGTGAGCTCTACAGTCAAGGGATGATGAGGAGGATCTATTTCCCAAGAACCTTGATAATACGTCAAGGATTTTGGCCATAATGCTGTTTCTTCATCAGAGCTGGAGTCTTCAAATGAAGATGGAGTAGATGGAAGAGGGTCAGACGCTGTTTCTTCAACTTTAGCTTTGCCTTTGTGTTGTGAAGAAGATGAAATTGGGGGAACATATTTTCCCCATCCTAATGACGTATCAGAAGAGGAATCAGAGGAAATTTCGATGATCGGTGTTTTTGATGCACTCATGGTTATTTGATTTTTGTGTTAGGGTTTGTGAAATTGGGGATTTGCTAAGATATTGAGGGATTTATAGACTTAAATGAGGAGTTGGTATCGCATTTAATCTGATTGAGGGATTAAATTTGGAGATTTTGGAAAAGTTTTTAGTCAAACTTTTCATAACTCTGCTGCTGAGTTTGAAAGAAAAGGGGTCAACTTGTAAATTTTGGCGCGTCTTAAAACCTAATTAGATCAAAACGGTGTCAAAACCCAATTCGATCTCATTACATCTTAACTGCCCAAAATTACATCCAATTCTCACCCAAAAACACTAATTCATCTCATTAAATCCAAAACCCCCAAAATCAAAATGGCTAGAAGAAAGTTTCCTGATGAGCACAATCAGATTGCTTTTCTTAGCAAGTTTCGGCTGCTGAAGGTTTTCATAAAGTCATGGATTTTCTCAGTGCATCACGCTTAAGGTATGCTTTAACAGTTGATCCTCCCATATTTAAATCTCATATGCACCAGTTTTAGTCAACTGTTAAGCTTGATACTCTAGACGGGGAGGAAAGGTTGATTGGTAGTGTGGATGGAGAGAGTATTGTTGTTAGTGAAACATCTATTAAGAGAAGTCTTCGTCTATCCGGTGTTTCAACACCCCCTAATCTTACCATGGATGTTATCTTGACTGAGTTAGAGAATATTGGGTATGAGAGGCCTGAGGCTAGTTGAACATTTTAAAAAGGTCTTCTTTGCCCACATTGGAAGTTTCTTTTGCATACTCTTCAATATTGTTTGTTTCCTAAAGTAGGTGGATGGAATGAATTTAGTGCCTCTCAAGCCACGGCCTTGGTTTGTTTGGCTACAGGACAACCGTTTGATTTTTCATCCATGATTTTTGAAGGTATGAAGAAGTATGTCAAAAAGCAGTTTTATTTGTATCCAAGGTTTCTACAACTTTTTATCAACCATCAGCTAAAGAAAACCTTGAAGCATACACATATTGAGCCAAGCAATAAAATGACTATCAAAATGTTTGCTTTTCTGAGAAAAAATGGGAAAGGTTTTTCTGGCACCATCACTCCCCTATCTCAATACATTTTGGACATTATGGTTGCTGTTAATGAGGATGAAGAAGTTGGAACTCCCACAGCTTCCCATCACACATCCTCATCTTCAAGTTTGAATGAATCATCCTCTAATGAACCTCTAAATACCCACTCACCTAGGATTTCACAAGAACAGGGCACTCAGTTACCTCAGACTAGTGCTGGTATGGTAGCAGATGAGGCTGCCATAGGTGATGGAGATGGCATGAAGGAAGGGGCTGACACTACTGTCTCTGGTTTAGTAACTGAGCAGGCCAGTGTCGACATAAGTAAGACCCCAACCTTGGCAACATCTAATGCTGAAGGTTCACTTGAACCTACTGCACAAGATGGTAACCCCAGCCAACTGGCTAATATGGGGGGCTCAGATGTTCAACCTAGGGTTGAGACTGAGTTTTTGTCCCAAGATTCACCTCTCAGGGAAGTTAACACATCCCGAAGTGATGAGGACAGACATGAAACTACCACTGAATTGATGGATGATACTGTACAAAATGTCAATGCCTATGATACACCTCTCGGACCAGGTCACACAGGTCGAAGTGTTGAGGCTAGTCTTGAACATCCACATATTGAATTGATGGCTACTCCACTTGTACCAAATGTCAATGTCAATGATCCACCTCTCGGGTCAGGCAACACAGACCGAAGTGGTGAGACTATTCTGAAACAAATTGATGAATTGACGGATAAATGTACAAAATTGTCAACAGAGGTTCTTGCTCTTACTGAAGAGTTGCAAGTGATGAAGGCTACTCAACACTCTCAAGATGAAATCATTCACAGACTGAAGTTAAGGGTAAAGCATTTAGAGAGAGTTCAATGGAAAAGAGCAAGATTTTCTAATCTCATGAAATCCAAGAAAAGGAAGATTTCCAAACTATGTTTGAAGGAGGATGCTTCCAAACAGGGGAGGAATGATCAGGAGGATGTAACAGGTTCAGGGGAGGTAATCAAGGATTCAGGGGAGGTTGTAATGGAAACAGATGAAAATGTTGCTGTTGTTGGTGAAATGAGAGAAAAGGTTGACTCTGCTGTTGGTGCAGAATACTCTGCTGTTGGGACAAAGAACTCTGCTGCTGATACAGAGAATGCTGCTGAATCAGAAGATGATACACTACCCTTAGCACAAGTACTTCTAAACCTTGCAACCAAAACAACCACACCATCCAAACAACAACAACTTTCACAACAAAAACAATATGCTGCTGCTCCTACTTTAAAACCTGTTGTCTCTAGACCCAAGGCCAAAGGTATTTTCATAAGAGAACCCATTCCCACACCAAAACCTGTATCATCCTCTATTGCACCAAAAGATAAAGGAAAAGGTAAACTTGATGAACAATATACACCTTATCCTACACACCTTCCATTTCAGTTCTGGTCAAAAGAAGATCAGGATAAGCATGATGAAGATGCTGCAAGAAAATTGGTAGAACAAGATGAAAAGGAAGAGCTTGAAAGGCAAAAGAAGTTGGCTGAGGATGAAGCAAAGACTAGAGCAATGTTGGATGAATGGGATAATGAAAGGGCTAAGAATGAGGCTGTGATCAGATGGGCTAATATGGTAAAGGAGGAGTTACAAGATGACTTTGCTGATAAGAATGAGTTTGATTTCTTGGAGGAGTTTAGAGCAAAACAAAAGAAGAAATTGATTGCTGCAAGAAAGAATAAGAAAGTGATTAAACCTCCTACTGTAAAACAACTCAGAAGACATCATGAATACTACTTGAAAAATATGAAGAGTTGGAAGCTAAAAGATTTGAAAAGTTATTCAGATGATGAAGTGAAAAAGATGTATGAAACAGCAAAGAAGGAGATTGATAGGAAATTTGATGATGATGAAGTTGTTAAGTCAACAAGAAGAGTGGATCCATGGACTTATAAAACTCCAGAGTCAAATGCTACTTTGAAAGCATCTGGAAGTAATTTGGAGAAGCAAGGTGATAAGCATACTATGGAGGTTGAGAGGGAAGAAATTAAGGAAGTCATTGGTTATAAGAGAACTGGTAAAAGAAGTAAGATGAGTGCTAGAAAGAAAAGAAGAATTGCAACTGAAGATTGTTATAAGAACAAACAAGAAGAAGCTGATGCTATGAAAGCTCTTATGGACTTCACAGTTCATAAACCACAGCCAGAACCTGAAGTAATCAATGCAGTCCCCTTATCAACAAAGTATCCAATTATTTCTTATTCTTCTGATGTGTTTGATGTCTGTGATGCAAAATGGGAAGTTATGAGATCTAACTTGGCATGTGAAAAGTATGTTAGATTTTCTCAGATGCTGGAGTACATGGATAGGGATGATATTGTGAAACTCTAGAAACTTTACAAGGAAAGATATAGTGACAAGAAACCAGAGGAAGTGCCTGAAAAAGTACATTATCTTTGGCTGAGTAACATGTTTGAGCCTGATGCAAGGTATACTGAATGGGAAAAATTGAGAAGGTCAAAGAAGGTTGTCAAATGGTACTTATATCAGTCATGTGGAGTACATGAACTGATTGGAGATAGTGGATTTGGTATTTACATGTTGATAGAGAAAGATTATCCTTTCTACAACAATGTTGATATTCTTACTGATATGTTACAACCAGGAAAGTTAATGTTACAAAGGCCATTTGTATCAGATTATCAAGCAGGTGTGCTAATTGAGAAGTATAAAAAGATTTTGCAAGAGAAGACTTCAAAACAGTAAGTGTTTGAAAGCATCCTCCTGGTGAGTAGTTGGGTTTAAAGGAAACTTGATGATTTTTGGAGAAAAATATCAAGTTTAGGGGAGGATTGTTGGGTCTAAAGATGCTGCTGTTCGTGAAATATGTTAAGTGACTCTGCTGATTAGTCTATTACTCTGTTGTTTAGTGATATCTGATGATTGGAATAATAAGCTAAGTATAACTCTGCTGCTAGCCACGAAGACTCTACTACTAGGAAGATTATGCTGCTGCTTATTGGATATGTATAGTATGTTAAGGATAAGTATAGAAAAGATACGTAAAGATATTTTTCGTGTATAGAAAGTTTTGTAACTGACTAGACTCCTTAGTCTATAAAAGGAGGATCTAGGGTTAGGTTTTACATACGTATCATTATTGTTTTACACTTCAAGGTTTCTTGTAACCCTATTGCTATCGAGCAATCGTATTAATATATTGAAGTGTTGTTTGTGAATTCGTTTGTGTTTAATTCTTCTTAAGATCAAATATTAATTTCCGCACAATATTTGATATACAACTCAAGATCAGTTTCTATACCGATTGCTTTAGGTTTATATCTAAAGTAATTAATAAGATCGTGAAGCTCAACTGGGATCAACAAGTTTCTATCTATTTGTATGTTCTAGCTTGTGTAGCGGGACCAAAAAAAAACCTTGCAAATAAAACTTACTGGGCATTAGGACCGAGCTTCATCGGTTACTTTAAGGTTATCCGCTAAAAGATTTTCTTTTCATGACAAGCCAAATAAGAAAACAACATATATCGAAATAATCTATATTTGGTGGTGTTCTTATAATCAAGGGAAGGTTTAAATGTGTGTATTAGAAAGTGATTTTCCATTTAAGGGTCAATTGGCATTTTTGACTACCCAGTTTAATATCAGCTACAACAGAGTTTAGTTATTATACTACAATAGTAACATTACTAACATACTCTTATTTTTAGGTATCTGTTGAAATGGCAAGTGCAACACCGGACAGTCTGTCTGCAAGAATTACATCAGGTCCACTAGGCCACAGTGACAAGGTCCACTCACTTCCATATATCGATCCCAGGCAACCAGGTACTTTTATTAGACAGTATTATTAACCTTAAATCCTCTATTGTTAGTGTGGTAGTTATATACTTATACTAACAGCTACGCTTTTTACAGTTCCTGTAAGAATTGTGGACCCCTCAAAGGAATTGAATACTTATGGGATTGGAAATTTTGCGTGGAAGGAAAGAGTCGAACGATGGAAGCTAAAACAAGATAAAAATATAGTGCATATGACAAACAGCTACAATGGTGAAGGAATCTGATTTCGTTCATACTCAAGTTTATAGTAATAATTATACAAATTACTTACTAACTATGGTTTTGTGTAGGATGCGATTATATCCTGGAACATTTAATAGGTACGAAATAATGGGCGTGATTTTTATTTATTGACCTATTTTAACCGAACTCGAACCTGATTCGCAACTGATGTCAGTTACAGACAGCCGTGTTGGATCAACTTCTAAGAGACGCTCATGCACATCCATCAGGAAACGGAAGAGTTCTATGCTCCACATCGAGTGCACAAGGCTGCTACGTAATGCCCCTAACAGATAACACTTTCAGGAAGTTGCCCACAGGAAATACCAAACTTTTATGAATGTATGTTACCATTTGAAGACATAAACGCAAAGACGAACACATTCATAAACTTGAATACCTAAATTAGCCCAATTGGAGTTTTCATAATCATGTAGCAAATTGGAATTGGTTTCTTAAGTGTAATACAATGGTGAATACAGTATGTAGCTAATGCTTTGGTTTAACCTACACTAACAGGTATTGGCAACGGCGTAAAAAATAGTTGCACCACGTTGCGCGCGGTGACTGGCACGTTTGCGTTCTCTCAGCTACATATTCATTAGCATGTGTTTATGCTTAAGAAAGAATGGTTCGACCTGGTGCTATCTGACAAGAAATTTAGGTAATGTCAGGTTTTTAGATACGTAGCCTGCCTTTTAGTAACTCTTACAACATGGTTTGGTGATGCTCACACCGTGTTTTTTCCCTTTGCAGCAGTGCATCTTTACGCAAGGGTCTTACCTAAAGGAAAAAAAACAATGTTGTGACAGAAGTGCAAAGAAGGATGCTTTTTTTACTGCCTATGGATGGTAACGAGCAAAATAGCCCGCGCGATGTTGCGGTGCGAGCGTTTTATTGCTATGTTTTTATTGATTTCAATGTTGAAAATTTTGTATGTATTGTATTTACCAAAAAAAAAAAAAAAAAAAAAAAAAAAGTATGAAAGCATAAATGGACTTAAGTTAACTTCTAATGTGAATTGGGCTGGGCCTAATTTGTAAATCTGTTTTATTGTTTAAGCCTATACTAAATAAGATGTTAAAAAAAATAGGTTTTGGGTTTAGGCTTTATTTGAAGGCGCCGATCATTCCTCTTTTTTTTTGGAGATCCTTTTCATCCTCATCTGGTCTTTGCTATTTGTGGACATAATTTTCATATCTGGTCTTTCTTCTTCAGCGACATAGATTTTGGTATGATTAGAAGGTTGGTGTTTTGATTTGTTGGTTTGTGTTAATTTTTAATTTAAAATTTTTGTGGTTCGACACTTTGGTGTTCCAAGTTTTATAATAATGGTATGTGAATGAGGAGGGGGTTATCCTGCTTAAACTTTACTACTGGAAATTGGGGTGGTGCTAGTAGTTGTAGGTATGTACATCAGTCATTCATCATGACTGTTGGTAGCAGGCATAGGTATTAACATAGGTAATTATTTTTAGGATGCATTTAGGAAGTTTGCATCTAACAGACAAAAGATGATAGTTGCACATAGGAGATCAGTTTTTGCTTTTTTTCGTGTCTGATGGTTTGTCTGTGAAGAGTGGCCGTTGGACTGTTTTCTGACCAACATTGGAGCTTGTGTCTGCTTTTGATCTGGTCTGCATGCCTGTATAGGATGTTGCTAGGGTTGGTAAATGTTTCTGTTGTCTGTGTTGTTGTCACTGTTGGTATGTAGGTGGTAGGAGGTAATAGTTTTGGATGTGATTCATTGCCTGTATTCTCAAAGTTAGTATGTGTAAGTATTAGTATGAATGTGAGTGATATTTTTTAATGGTTTTGATAGTTATGTTTGTTTACCTGAAACTTGGCCTTCAATTTCTTTGACCTGGTCTGTGATGCCAAATACTTCATCAATCACAAATTCAGTGTATCGTGGATTGCAAGTTGGATTGTAATGAAATTGAAATGTATGTTTTGTTCCAACAATTGCTTCAATTGCACTTGGAAAGTGGCCAGGCTGAATAGATTCATTTGATGCAACTAACTCTGCGCAATTGACACTGATAAATTGATCTGCTTTAGGTGTAAAGAATATGAATTGTGCCGATTTTGTGCCATCTGTTATAGTAGCTCTGAAATTGTACCTGCATCAATTGAATGATTATGTAAGTAAGTGTAAATTAAGAAAGATCCATATGTGAAAGGCATGGCAGCATCTGTTTTTTTCAAAATAATCCTTGGTATGTAAACTTTTTTGCCAATCCTGTTGCCTGTAATGATTTCTGCTTGTATTAAATTTGAGAATAGCTGTGTGACAATCATTCTTGTTCCATTGCAGAGCCCACCTCCAAGGTTTAGATTGCGTAGCAGTATAATTGGGTTCCCAATTTTAAGCTCAAGCTTGTTCGGAGGCAGCCCTTGGATTTTGAGTGTGTTTAGAAACTCTGGCGGATAGAGAAGCTCATTTGCAGCGCCATCATTTGTAAGAGGAACAGCTTCATCACAACTTATGTAAGTTGTTGTTTCGCCTCTTACTAATGATAGAACTTGTGTGTTTATTGCATCTGCTGTTTTGAGGAACTGTAATCCAACTCCCGTTATGCGGGTCTTCCAAATCACGCTTGCCTATTTTGCCATCTCCTATATCTAACAACCATGAAGCAAATATTTTTGTCCTTTCTTTTTCAATGGCATCAATGTCCGTCTGCAGTAACCTCATGTTTTGTTTGAGTCTACATACTTTAAAATGTTGCCATAGATACGAAGCAGTTATTGATGCATTGAGTATATCTGCTTTTGTACCTTTTTTTTTACCGGTAGTGTTTGCCTTGTGAATTAAGAGTGCGGTTACGGGTTTCACGAAATCTATTAGCGGCATCATTCGAGGTTGTAGTTGATTGTTGTCCTATAAATGTTCTCAACAGATCAGTCAACTTTAATGCATTTAAAATTTAAAACCAAAAAATGTATAAATGAGATAGAAATGTTTACTTGAATAAGACGAAGGCCCTTGCATGTTGGTGATACCTATAGAATCGTTGCTTTCATTTTCTAACACAAAAATTGTGTCCAAGTTAATGGGTATTTAAGTCAGTAAACTTTATTTGGTTTAAAATTTTAGAAAACAGAATGTGTAAATGTACCTATAATTAAGATTCGAATATTTACCTGAATAACCTGATGGCCCTTCCATATTAGTCATAACTGCAGGATTGTTGGAGTCATTTTGTAATGTGCATACATTATTTGAGGAAACTGTAGAAGTACATTCTGAAAGGAATTTAGTACAACTTAATGGGTATCAGCTTTTGTAAATGATAAGTGTTTCATTAAATATTTGAGGAAACAAACCTGGAATATTATGCATGCCACTTTCAGAATGGCTTGACGGTGGTTGGATTTGACGGGTATGACACGTATTTTGTTGTTGTGTTTCCATTCTTGCACCTGTAAAAGTTAATTATATGCAAATCAAATGATAACTAACAAACTTTTTATGAGTTTATAGAATAACTGCACTACCTTTTGTTCGCCTGGTATGCAACATATGATTTTTTTCATTTATGGTTCGCCACCTCTTATGTATATTAATGTGCCCACTATTTTCGTGCAGCTTATTTTGCGAGTGTATGGTGTCAATATCAGAATCGCAGAGAAAAAAATGGCGTTTGAAGGTTTGTATCGAAAGAACTGTTACTCATATCTGAAATTCCTTTTTTGTAGTTACCAAATGCATATGTAGCTGCCATATTCTCCATTTGTGTTTCATTCCTTGTACCTGCATAAGGTGTTGATGTATAAGTGAACTTGTAATTAGAAATATGTTTAGTGAGGTGACATAACAGGTAGATTGCCCTTAATATGAGCAGTACGCATACCATTAGTCTGCTCATCTGGCATTAATGTTCTATTCACATTCATATTAGGCACACTGATTTGTTCAATCTTGTCTTGTAATTCTAGGGTGTGACCATCATAAGTGTCCATAGAATTGAACTCGTGAATATTATTTGCCAAATATCCATGGTCATAACCCTGAAAATGATATGTCGCGCTCGTACCTGTAGAATCTGCACAACAGTAAAACAGTGAATTTAGAAACAGTTAATTGGCTATTTGCATGTATAGATGTTATAATCAGTATTTTTACCTGTAGCATAATGTAGTGTATCCGAACGATGATGTAAACTCATATACGGTAAATGACTTTCCCCAAAGTGGCTGTTAAATCGCGGTTCTTCAAACATATGTTCCTTTTTTTTTTCGGTCTCATATTTGTGTGACATGAAATGACTTTCCAGGGACCCTTTCTTTTCAGGATAATGTATATGGTGAAAGGTGGGTTCATTGGTTAGCAGGTACACTTTGCATCAAGTATTAAAATCTATAGAGCTAGAAGTGAAAGATTGTATAAAGGATAACAAAACATACAGCTAATGACAATGATCATGCATGGGTACATCAAAGCAGAATATAACAAAAGGCTGTAGAAAACATACCTCTACAAAGACTTGTTCCTGAGATTTGCTTCTTCCTAATACCTTTTACTTTTTTTGTTTCTTTTATATATATATATATATATATATATATATATATATATATTAATATATATATATATATATATATATAATATATATATATTATATATATATATATATATAGTGTATCTTTATTTTGAGAACCTGTTAAGTGCGGGAACTTCGAGAATCATTTTGCATTAGAAAACATGCATGTTCATATAACATGTATTTTTCATATACACCTTAATACACATACTTGAGTAACACACATGTTCATATAAAACCTGTTAGTGCAACGATCATGCAATGTTTTTTTTTTCAGAAACTTGTTAAGTGCGGGAACTGCGAGAACTCCAATTTTGCATTAGAACATGATGTTCATATAAAACATGTATATTTTCTTACATACACCTTAATACGCGGTTGTGTGTATTAAGGTGTATGTAAGAAAACATACATGTTTATATGAACATGCACGTTTCTAATGCAAATTGAGTTCTCGCAGTTCCGCACTTAACGGGTTCTGAAAATAAAGTCCCCTATATATATATTATATATATAATATATATATTATTTATATATATATATATATATATATATATATAAAATATATATATATTTTTTTTTTTTTTTTTTTTTTTTTTTTTGTCTGCCTTTTCTTCAAAAGTTCGGATTGTGTGGGTTGTAAGGTTTGGGGTTGTTTGCAGTATTGTGTTTATGTTTTCAATCCTTGTTGATTGTGGAATTGTATTTCAGAAGGTTACATAACAGTTATGCCCATGTTCATGGTCAAGCATAGCCATGCTTAAGTACAATGTTTGTTAACACTTGGCAAGCCAATAAGGATTTCTTCAATGGTTAGGTCTGCAGGCTATTATTATTACACTTAACATATGTAGCAAAGTCTACTATAGTTAGTAAGTTATATTTAGTAACTGAAATGAAGCTAATGAAGCGTGTTACTCAAAATGATGTATACACAGTAAAGTTGGAGATGTTTGACAGCCAATGCCATATTTCCAACACATCAAGAAACAACTGTTAGATGTATAACATCAAATTTCCAACCAATAGGGATGCAAATTAGGAAATCATAAAGGATTTAAGTATAGTCATTATTGTCACATCATCAACCTTCCTTAGTATATATATAATATATGTATGCCCGATATAGAAGGTGACTAGAATAGTGTAAATTTTATTCCAAAATTGTTTAAATCAATACAAAGGCTATTATGAAATTTATACAAAGGCTACTACTTATAATACTTTAGTCAGCCACTGTAATATGTAATAATAACTGTACCAATATGTATAAGGCTGTAAATCAGCCTGTTTTACATCAACAGTCGTGAAACATGCCATTTTGTATCGTAAGTTGCATCCATCTGTAGGACTGTAGATAAGTATGTTTTTTCGTAAGCGGGCATACAACAAACCATTCTCTACAAACAGTGGTAGCCATAATGTAAGTAAATGCTTTCATAACACACCATCTGCATTCGCCGGGATAGTAGTCCAAAGGTATGGTAGACACCCCGCCGCAACGCGGCGGGTACCTCCCCTCGTTTAATATTAAAATTGAAGATATATTCCGGTTATTAGTTTATTGATCACTTTCAAAAGAATAATAACCTTGTTTATTCGAGTGATCGAGTCACCCGTATCGTGTGTTTCATAGAAACAAACATGAATTAACAAAGTTGATAAATAATTAATTCTTAAATTTGGTAACATAAGATTTGTTTCAATTATGTTTTGCTAATTTCACCTACCTTTTAGGCTTTAGATGAGTTGACAGCATTAAGTTCAACATAAATGAAGGCATCATCATCGTCGATGTGTGAAAGGAGGTGATTTACACTCCCAAATTGATTGTCACACTCAAATTTAGAGTGTCTTGACAGTTATACTCTTATAGGATGAAAATGTGTAAAAGTGATATGAGGGTATAAAGGTCAAGAAACTCTAAATTTGAGTGTACCAATCAATTTAGAAAGTGTGCAAATCACCTACCATGTGTGAATGCTACTAAATCACATGTTATTAATATATTATAGTTAGGGACCACTGGAGCATTAGTCCAATGGGTTGAGCTCTCGTTCTTAAGTCAATAGATCCGGGTTCGAGCTCCATCCTTGGCATTTGCTTCAGATAGGTACCTGCCTCCGCAAAACCTATTGGCACACTGGAGAGACTTTGTGGAATAAGAGATCGGGGGTCGAGTCTCGGCTCATCTCACTCCAGGTGGTGCTCCTTTGGGCCAGGAGAGTTGCAGGAGCTATTCCTTGTAGGTTGGACAATGACTGGTGCCAAAAAGCACCCGAGATCAGGGTGTTCCCGCGAATTTACACCTTTTGTGGAATATATTATAGTCTGGGAGAGGATTTGGGCCCTCAAAATTTTAACTTTCATATATAGTTTTATTATGTTTTTCTTATAAAATAAATTGGTATAAAAACAATTTTAAAGCTCGGTCCCTCCAAAGTAAAATAACATTATTTCGGCCCTTCCAACAAAGTCGCTCAAGCTCCGTCATTGATTATAGTCTTAGTTATTATTGTAAATTACATGACGTCTTATATACAGCGGAAATTTTGTGATACAAACGACTACTAACGTAATAAAATATAATCAAACTATAGTTACAATACATTATTAGACGTTAAAAGGTTTTGATATTGATTTATTTCAAACATACATGGCTATAACGGTTTATATCTTACATTTCTCATACTTCGTTTTGACAAGATCATGTATTAATATCGTTTATAAATATGCTTTACATATCTCACTGCTATTAGGATTAAAATTCTGTGTTTGGTAAAAGTAGCAGTAGCAGTGAGCAGTAGTCGTGAGCAGTAGCTGTTTTTTAAATAAAAACGTTTGGTAACATAGCTATAAATATCCACAGCTCCTGTAAATATCCACAGCTTTAAAAGGAAGCATTGGGAAAAAAGTTTTCCTAAAAAATTGTTACAACTCATTGCTCCCTTACCAAACGAACATCAAAAATAAAAAAGCTCATTCTCACCGCTCATTGCCCCCAAAAAGCTCTAAAAAGCTTCGCGCCAAACATAGCCTTAGAGAAGAAAATAACACCAAATGGTTAACTACTTAATTTACAAGTATCCACGACAGTGAAGCTCTTAACAATTTTATAAAATTAACATGTCATACAACATAACCGAATCATAAACATTCATTCTATAAATATTAATTACATAAAACTTTTTTGGACTTTTATATATAAATGTAATATACATTATACAAGTGAGTTGGCCTATTTGCTTGTAAATGTTCATAACGAGGAATGTTACCCGCGATCAGCTGCGGGGCGCGATATATTACATGAAATTAGTTTCCGTTATCATAAGAGCATTCGCAATGATAGCTTGAAGAATGACTTTTTATTATTTGAAAAAGTTATTCATGTCATTTTTGCATTTGGTACATCAACAACTTGATGAAAAGCTTTTTAATCAAAGACTTGGTAAACTTAAAGTGATTGAGCAAAAGCGTTTTGAGTACTTCAAGCATACCTTTTATTCTAGTTTAATGTACGAAACACACAAAAAGCTTTTATTAATGACTTTTTGCATTTGAGCAAAATTTATAAATGACTTTTCTATGTATAAATACAATTTAATTTATTGTAAAAGTCATTAAAAACTTTTTCCATTGTAGATGCTATAATATTTTATATAAATAGGTTTTAGTTTTTACTTACAGAATATTTTAAATATATACAAATAAATTCGAACTACTAAACTAATAATATTACATTGTTTATCAAATACATTAAAAGTTATTTATGGAAAAGACAAAAATATTGCTAACCTAAGTTATAATTAAATGTTAAACAAACTACAAATTAAACAATGGAGGGTTTTCATAAATGGGGCAAGTGACAGAGACTATTAATTTATGCAACTTTTCGCTTAGGGATGCTTTCATAAAGTTAAATAACTGGCTGCTTACGTTTTGCTCTTTTGTAACATTTTCGCTTAGAGACGGTTTCGTTACACAAACAGTCCCTAAATTTAACTCGTGAACTGTTTATTCAATCGTAAATAGTGACGGTGATTCTTTTACAATTTTTTGGGACTTATTCAACGCAATCAAACTTAAAGAAGTAATTTCATTAAAATCTGGAACTTATTTTATGTCATATCATTGCAACCTTGACTCCACTAAAAAAATGAACTATTTCGAAGCTTTTTGATCAACCTTTGAGCAATTGAGCGTGTATGTGCTGAATATCTAAGTGATTGGTGGTGTGAAGTAACCCATGGCCCAATAAAACCTTATCCAATCACCACCATTGTTGTAAATCATGGCCCAATAAAACCTTATCTAATCACCACCATTGTTGTTGATTCTTTTACAATTTTTTAGGATTGTTTATGCAACACATGAACACAATCAAACTTAAAGAAGTAATATCGTTATTTTTATTTGAAGTTTACTATTCCTTGAGTAGTAAACATTTGTTAAATTTTTATATTAAAATCTGGAACATATTTTATGTCATATCATTGCAACCTTGACTCCACTAAAAAAATCTCAAATAACGAACAATTTCGAAGCTTTTGATCAACCTTTGAGCAATTGAGCGTGTATGTACTGAATATCTAAGTGATTGGTGGTGTGAAGCAACTCATTGCCAAATAAAACCTTATCCAATCACCACTGTTGTTATTAGTGTCAGAGTTTGTGAATAAATATTAATATAAGTATGTCCGGTTTCGAACCCGAGACTCGAGATTGCACACAATACGTAAGAGTTTCAATGGATTGAATAAATTAAATATATTTTATATTTTATTTATTCATTTCACAAACAAATTAACTTAACGACAGTTAGTACTTAACGGAGTTAGAGATAACGGTCGTTAAAGGACTAATTATGCAAAAGGAGGCTAGAAGGATCTAGAAACCCTTCATTGGGTTTAGATCGGCCGACCCATCCCTTATGGGCTAGGGTTCGGTTAGTGTAGCTTGGAGGAGAAGGTTTGTTTGCCTATAAATACAATCCCATTGTATTGGTTAATCCCGAATCTTGAATCCCTAAGCAAGCCAATCTTCTCTTCCTCTTCTCCTCTAATTTCGGTCCGAGTTTTTGCTTATAAAGTGTTTGGTTTGTTTCATGATCAAGAACCTAGCTTTTCCCATTGAAACGCTAGTATTACGTGTGTACAAGAACGAGTGACAAGCTTTCTTTAGCTTGTGTGTTTGCCTAGTTTGATCCATATAAGCCCCATATTAGGGTTTATATATTTAGTTCTTGAAGCTTTCTTTAGCTTGTGTGTTTGCCTGGTGTGAAGCAACTCATTGCCAAATAAAACCTTATCCAATCACCACCGTTGTTATTAGATGGTTGGGCATTAACTTTTGACTTATTTTTAGCGCGCACATGTAACATGTTTTTAAACGTTTAAGCTCAGTTAAACACAAGCATCGGTAACATTAAGCCAGTAACGCGTTCAACCGAGTTGTGGTGCATCTTTTGTTTCTTCGCCATACTCGTTTTCTAGTTAGCATCTTTACGTAAAAGTTAAGATTTTGTTTTTGGAGAAATTGATGTGTGTGCATGATGTACATGTGTGTGATGTTGTCGTATAAGTTGCTTTACTGATCTCATGCCTTATGAGACGTGTATAACTGTTGAGTAAAATGGAAACCTAAGTAAGTATATGAGTGAACAACAGTATTGAAGCAAGCGAAACTCAAAT